>CM074959.1:3383934-3396469 GCA_037577455.1 Pangasius macronema | reverse complement strand
AAGCGTGTAAAGCTGATTATTTATTAGATTATTAGTTACCATTCTACTCTGTGATCATCTTCAAATGAAATTGTATTTAAAAAAAAAAACGGCAACGTCCTTGTATCTGTTGAACAAGACTACAAGAAAACGCTTTTGATTTTTTGTTAGATGAATAGCCAGCAAATAGCTCGGATTCTTCAATGACTCGCATCATTTTGGGTGGATCTCAGAGACACTTCTGACAAAGCATAAACCATAACCTCAGCGGACAAAGTGACTAATGACTCATGAATGAATACACAGTTGATAATCCACTGGCATTTGGCCCATGCAGGAGAAAATGCAGATTAAAGAGATCATCTAAGAGATGGATTGGATTAAACGTGAGATGCGTAAACCATGCCGAGAGTGGAGGGAAAAGTATTGCAGTTGACCATTGCAGGCCATTTTGTGAAGCACTGCACTGAATCTGGCTTATGTAACTGCATAAGATGTCCTCCTTCCACAACTACTGACACATGTACATGAGACTCGGCTTTCGAAAGATGGTCTGTTAATAATTACTGGTTTTATTGAGCAAGCATACATATACAGTGAACTTTATGGAATGTAAGCAAGATGTATGTAAGCTTCAAGTGTAACTCTATCTGTTACATGCTGAAACGTGGAACCAGTGAGAGTTGCGTAGGTTTTTTTGAACTCTCCAATATTAACTGACATTGTCTGGAAGCCCTGCCAGTCTCACATGCTCTTGAATAACCTTGCATAGCGCTCTCACTGTCCGTGGAGAATATTTTGAGTTCTTTAATACGAAATAAAATCCATCAACGGGATGCCACTGAAACATTTCGGTTTTGGGCAGAAACAGTCACTAAACTCTTATCATTCTGTTAATGACTTAATATTAGCTCGGTTGAGTAGCTGATATTAACATAACATGATGTACTGAAAGGCAAGTCTGTAATATTTAAAACTCTACAGCAAATGATTAATAAAGTGGAACAAATTTGGTTAAAAACAGATTGACAATTATTACAACCTCTTATGTCACAGTGACCAATCATGATTCATTGTAGCACAACCGGACCAGAACTTATTTGATTAGTGTCAAAGCACAAACAGTAACACGACATGAATTCTTCGACTGTTGGAGTAGTCGACAGTATCGTCATCACACAGCTGAAGAAGTCCTGTTAGTAGTCAGTGTGTTACATGAATGAGAAGAGAGGAGGAGAGAGGAAATGAAGATTCCTCTCATGCGAGCCAGCTACTGGAGCTGCTCTGTATATAAATCACAGCACATGGTGTACAGCAGACAATTATTTAAGTGGAATTTAATAGACTTTTCCACACCACATCAGTACCTCTGACGTTTATTTAAAACAGAGTAGGATGACGGATGGGAAAGATCCCAGAGCTTACTTTGGGCAGCAGCGTTCTAGATACCCTGGCCAGCTTACTTCAGTCTGCCAGATGGTGTGTCTCCATGTGGAGCGTGGTTGTGACAGGAGGAATGCCAGCCTGTGCCTGCTGCTGGCGTCTGCCCGCTCCACTGGCCTTTGGCTCCTCTGGTGCCCACATAATTGATCAGCTCCGTCTCGATCGGATCGGTCTACTTGTTCTGAGCAATACCTAGGGGACGGGGCAAGTCATTTGCCAGAAGCACATCCCGCCAACCCCCCACCACCCCCCTAAACTGGCCAGGCACTGAAGAGCAATGGGACTCTGACCCACTTTCGAAAGTGCTTTAACTTGTTTTATGTCCATTTTTGGCTCTGTAAATGGAGCGAGCACCTGGTATTGATCAGCGCTCGTATTAAAATTTGTAGACCTGCCTGGTTTCTCAGTGCAGCCAATTTATTACTGGCCAGCATTGCATAAACACAGAAATATTTAGTCCAGACTCATTGAACTGCAATTATAGTGGGTCAAAATTATTATTTCGTTTGGCTAGTCATGAATGGGAGATTCTTTTTTTTTTTTATTTAACCAGCTGTTGTCTTGCATCCTGGTCTGATTCATCCATTCAGTAATATTAATCATTTGTTGCTCAAACCTGAACAGAAGCTAAAATGTTTGTTCTTTCAGTGATGAGTCAAAGTCAGGCTCTCAGGTACTTTCCTGTCTGAGGCTTTCTTATATGCTCTGTCAAACTAACAAAGACAACAACACCACAGACAGCGCATGGAATAAGTGAAGCTAAGGCAGAAATGAGCTGCAGCTGCCTGACTCGGTAGGGAAGACTGGCGGCATTTGAGTAATGCAGATTTCACGAAGATCTGCTCAGATTAAACCCTGTGCCGTCAGAGACAGGCTTGTAAAGCATTGCTGAATGGAGGAAATCTTTGTGAAGTGCTCTTCGGAGAGCATAATGAACTGACCCTGTGGTGTTAAAACATTTTGGAGCCAACATGCGAGTGCCGGTGTCAAGATCTGCGCATTTACTCACACAGTCATTCACGGATAAAAGTACCTGATGTTCACGTTCCCACGCCGGAACAAGTATCTTCCGAGTTGTTAGGAGATTAAAATTTAGACTCTAGATCATTTTATATGTGTCTCTTGGCATGACACCAATGTGTGAAGAACTTTTCTGATATCATAAATTATCAGTGCTCAGTGAACTCAACTGTTCACTCAGTGTAATGAGTAACTAATGGAACAGTTCTTGTACTATTAGTAAAAAAGGAAGTCATCGCTAAGGAAAGTAAGTTATCGATATAAAACCTTAATTTAATTTTTCCTTCCTTCATTTCAAAGAAGGAAGGAAACAAGAAAAATAGGGAAAGAAACAAGGAATGAAATGGGGGAAAGGATGAAAAACAAGGAAAGAAGCACTGAATGAAGTGGGGAAAGAAGGAAAGGAAACAATGAAGGAATGTAAGAACACAAGAAAGAAGGAAAGAAAGATGGAATGAAATAGGGAAGGAAAGAAACAAGGAATAAACAGAAAGAATGGAGGAAACCAGAAAAGAAGGATGGAAAGTAAGTAAGAAAGAATGAAGGAACAAAGGAACCAAGTAAAGTATCAAACAAAGAAGCAAGCAAAGAAACAAGGCAAATATGAAGGAAGCAAAAAAGAAAAGCAATAAGGAAAGAAACAAGGACAAAAAAAGTACAACGTGAGGAATTACTTTTAGCAAACTAACAACTCGTTGAACTGCTCCCACACCTTGTGACAACTACTTGTGAAAATTATTGGCACCTCTTGACACAACAAGTTAAACAATGACTCTCAAGCTGTTTCTTGAGTGCGTTAACAATTAATTCCCCTCCCTGCATAAATCATTGTAGTGGCTGGCAACCCACATGTATACTTTCAGAACTGTGACATTCTTCATGTAGGGAAGAAAAGAGGCCATGATGGGTACAGAATAAAATCCTCCCCCATCCTTTTTCCCTGCAAAGTTCAGTGGAAATGCTGCTGCTCTTTCTCTCTAACCCTCTCTGGTCCCAACTCAATCATCTGATTCGCTGAGTAACCTCTTTTCCTCTCATAATGGAGTTGTACATTAGGTATTCTTGGCATGCTTTAGGAGAGAGAGGTCCTTAGGCCTGCTTGCTGAGAGCCATCCTTCACCTGCCTGAGCTCTGAGCATTCACGAGAGGAACTATTAATTTAATTTCCTTCCACCGCTCCCGCTGCTTCATCCTCTGATATAGCCTGAATACCGGGCTAGACATCACAGCATTATCTGCGTTAGGACCATTTAGTCCTTAGACCACTTAGCATCTCAGTTATCACGCTTTTCTGAACTCAGTTCCTCAGGAGTCATGGGCCGACTTACGTGAACCTGACCATTACGTACGTGATGCTCCTATAATCGAGGTCTTGCAAGTCTTTAAAGGGCATCCATCAAGCATTCTGCTAGGGCTTAAAAATGTGAAAAAAGGTGTCATAAAATGTGTTTGAGGACATGTGCACTGACGAGCCTCATTATCCAAGCGACTGGTTATGTAACAGTGAGAGCTCTCATGCATTTCTTGAACGTTGTTTATCAGAAAAAGCTTAGTCAAAGAGAAAATGATGTCTGATGAGGGTTTCAAGTCACCACTGCATAAATGAAGTCGAGCTGCTAAAGCCTTGATCAGAGTTATACAATCCTAACCGATATTGAAAATGTGACAGGCCCCAGATACACTGATATACTTCCCTGAACTGTTGCTACAAAGTTGGAAAGCATACAAAGACATCATATGCAATTATTATGTGCTTCCAACTTTGTGGCAAAAGATTGGGGCAGAACCACATATGGGTATGGTCAGGTGTCCTCAAACTCAATCAAGAGTAAGCCTGATTATCCTCTCTTGGGACCAAGACTTAATTTTACTGTACTATATTTTATATTGTATACTTACATCAAAACATTATAATGACTCTACTTTTTTGCCAAAGGGATAACAATAAAAGATGGCTGTCTTAAAACCAAACAATAAAACCATTGTCTAGCTGTGCAGCTCATGGTAGATATGAGTGTTTCTTTGTGGCAGTAAATGCACACGCAGAGCTTTTCTCATAGACAAGTTTATACCCCTGACTTTAACCACCTGGCATAGCTGGCAGGGCTTGGCATCAGAGCACTAGGCATTGCCATGTGCCAGTGGAGTCAAGTGGGGTGGTTCTCTGGGACACAGATGATGATCACAAGGCGGAGTCTCACCCTGAACAAGTCCAAAAGTCACATGCAGATGACCTCTGAGAACGTTTTGCCATCCATTTACTTCTTATCTTCCCATGTCAAAGCAGAGATGAAAGTGCAGTGTGTTCAGGCTAAAGGCAAAGCTAATCAGAAGTTTTTGGTACTTTGGCCTGCTTCAGGGCTGTGAGACTTACTGAATGTTTCGTATTGAAAACGGATTAGCAGACAAGTTCAGGTAGACATGCTAATGTTTGCTCCATCTGCTTTAGTACTGATTATTTCATCTTCCCTCCAAAATATGCTGAAAATGCGGATGCTGGCAAACATCACACAGTGCTCTGAACACATGGAAAAACAGATTTGACATTCCTAGCATCAAAGCCAGACAGGAATAATTGCATCAGAGCTAAACGGGAGTAATTGTGCTTATTTGTACAGAGACATCTGTGCCACATTTCTCCTATAGCCTCAAGTTAAGAGCTTTAAGTCATTGAATCATATTCTGTTGTAGCCCAGACATGCAAACAATGTAAAAAAAAATAAATAAATAAAAAATGCAGTAAGAACTCAGCAATCGCAGAATGCTAAAAGAACAAGCCCGCACACACAAAATGGCCGACCCTGTTTCTTTGCTAGTTAATCAAGTGGCTAATGAACTCAATTTTTTCAGTATACCGTGACCGTTGATGGTGTACCATAAAGGCTGACCCCATTAGTGATCGAACCCTTGGACAACTCTCCCTATGTAATTGGTAGTCGATGTGATAAATCTTAGGGATGGTCAATTCTATTTGTTTCCACTGAAATCCAATAGAGTAAATACACTGTCCTTCCCCTCCCAGCTTATGTCAGCATGATGCATTATGCATGGCTTTCCTTTTGCTTTGCTTTTGCTCCTCCCATCTTTCTCCTTCACCCCTTGTTTCTTTTCTCTTTCTCCTTCCCCCCCTCCCACCCTTCTCATTTTCCAAGAGCCACGGGCCATATAGAATATGCCAAAAAGATTGACACTAGTTATTTTTGCCCGCTGCAAGGCTTCGCATTGAGGAACTTGGCCACGTTTTCATCATCTTATTCCAGCCTGGTTACTTAGTCCAAGCCTCCAGTCATGTGCTCCATATACTCGACATTCCTCTTTGAATCCATGTCATCTCTGTTCTCATGTTACGTCAGAGAGCACGGGATTATTTTAACCCAAGCTAAGGTCTCTTCTACTACTTCTGAAAGCAGGAGAAGCTTGTAAGAAAATGGTTGTAAATCATAGTGTGTCATGTTTACTTTTTATTTTGCTGTTACCAACAACCATTTGGGTACAACATGCCAAATAACTTCTTATCGCAGCATTATTATTGTGCTTGCATTTTGTCCTTGCCCTCCTACATTAACAAATGGATGATAAGCTGGATTCAGGGATCTGCTGCGCGTGACAACGGATGGATTTGATTACATTTCGGGCCCTCATTGGCTGTTTCTAGTTAGAAGAACTAGTTACTAGTTGCAGAGGGGTTCACCCTATGTGATTCATTTCTGACAATGGCAAGCATACATGAAAATATTGGAGCCTCTGCAGTTACTAACAGGCTGAGAAAATCTCGTTGCTCATCCATTCACACTACACACGCACTGGGAAATTGCAGCTAAAATTGTGTAGTGTGCTTATTCTTGTTAGTCTTAATACGTAATTTCTTGCAAAACCTGCTGTAAATGTGGCTATGGTTTCTGATATCCTGGTTCTCATTTATAGCATACAGATAAACATTCCAGTACTAGCTGACCATGAGGCACTTTTTTTTTTCCTTTCCTCTTCTGTCACCAGTGTCGGCTAGACAAAAGTGTTCGTCAGATAGACAAGTCTAATTGGCAAGTAAGAGCAAAACCATAAAAACAGCCCAGTCACTGTCTCTTAAGCAGAGCTTTTATGCAGCCATCCTATTAGGCTCCAAACTCTGGACAGCAATTCACATCTGTCATCCCTCCACTCCATCACTCTGAGTGCAATCCAGTTAGCCTCAATCATATTATGTCTAATCTAATCACAGCTAATAAAAACCTGCACTTCACGGCATTTAAACCGACAGTGTGCAGCCGTCCCGGATCAATAGTGCGCGGGGCTGAGCGAGAGATTACACAATCTGGTACATCCATCTTGATGGCACTATAGCAGTGTGTTCACAATGGCAGAGGCTGGCACACAGAGCAGCAGTGTGGGCTAGGTCTTTAAAGAATGAGCTGGCCTGGAGGAAGAGGCAGAAAGTTAAGGAGATGAGCCAAAAGAAACTAATCCTCCTAATAACCAGTGTATGTACTTAAAAAAAGTTTATTCATTCATCTTCAGTAACTGCTTTATCCTAGTCAGGGTTGTGGTGGATCCTGAGCTTATCCCAAGAATGCTGGGTGCAAGGCAGGAGAATTTACCTTGAATGGGATGCCAGTTCATTGCAGGGTTCCATACATACACACATTTATAGCTAGGGATGAGCCATTCTTCCTACCGGAATGTTTTTGGGAGGTCAGAGGAAACCTGGAGAACCTAGAGGAACCCCACACAGAGACAGGCAGGATATGTGAATCTGTCACAGATAATAACCCAAACTCAGGATCGAAATGGGATTCAGATCATTTTAAGGGTCAATTGAATTTTTACCTAATACCTTACATTTAGTAATGTTATTTCATTTATTAATATATTCATTTCTCAGTATTGGGACTTCCAATATTTGACTTGAGATAACAGGTAAAGTCAATTTGAGAATCACAGAAAATATTACAATTCATTCACAAGTCATTCTGCGAAGACTTCATGGGGAGAAATACAGATTTTATACTACAAATGCCAACATCTCATCAGCGGCAAGAACAGAAAGGCCAGGCTGGAATTTGTAAAGTTTTATCGACCGATGCGGTGAAACCTTTAGCAGAATGATCACTGGGGAAAATAGGGGCTGCAAATGATCCTCACCTGAGGATTCCAGATAGCTGCCATTTTGCGCAACAACATACACTAGATTTACGTGATATCGCTTGTGTAGTGTACACAATTTCCTCAGTCTGCGAGCAAAAGCAGATATTTTCTACTATGTTTGATTTTCTTGGTGATAAATTTAAGAGTGTGAACTGCTTTGCAACTGGTAGCAAGAGCAGCTCTTAGAAACAGCCAATGAGAGCCTGAGAGGAAATAAAATTCATCTGCTGTCACGCACAGAAGATGCCTGAATCCAGTTTATCAGCCATTTGTATGTGTGAGAGGGCGAGGACAAAATGTAAGCACGTTAATACTGCTTCTGTCAGAAATTGTTTGGTGTGTCGTATCCAAATGGTCATTAGTAACAGCAGCAATTAAAACAAACGTTACACACAGTATAAAAAAATCTACTTTTTTGCACTCTACCTCCAGTTCTCTTTGCAGAACAGGCGATCCTTACTGTGTGCACCTCTCCAATCAATCCTCCTTCATCATTTTTCTTATTTTTCTTGTTGTTTCTGTCCAAAATAGTCATAAAACCACATAGTAGGCAGCTGTCAGGTTTTTCCTTGTGAGAAAGCAGTATCTAGGGGATCTTTGATTGTCTGTAATCAAAGATCTTGTAGTGTGTGACCCTCGTCTGTGAGCGTCTGTGTAGTGTGCATAACCCTATGTCCACCAAACAACTGATTGCCAAGGATAAAAGTCATGTAGTGTGAGCGGGTCAGCGATTCTGAGATTTTGAAACCCGTGTAGCGTGCAGTCGGCATTAATCAGGGGGGGAAAAGTGGAAAATTTCGAACCGGCCAAGTCTTCTGATTTAAATCCAACTAGGCATGCATTTCATTTAGTGAGAGGGAATCTGAAGTCAGCAATCCCTCAAACCAAGCCGCAACTGACAGAGGCTGCTGTCGCGGCTTGGCAGAGCATTTTAATGGTTCTTGGATCTTGTTGGGTCGCAGATACTTTAGGTATGCGGTGTGCAACCACGTGAGCTTTACACACTTTTTTACTTTGCTTAAATGCTTTTCTTCTCATTTTGACTGAAGAAAAAGAGTTGTACTTTTAACTTCATATTTCATGAATCTTCAACAGACACAATTCATCTTTCTTTACCGTCCCAAATCCCTCCTAGCTGTATTTTCCACGCACTGCTGCGAATGGAGCAGTCGGCGTGCCACTGTCCTCTAAAACAAAGCCTCTATTTCTCTCTCTCTCTCTTTCTCTCTCTCTTCCCCCACCCTTCTGAGCTCTTTGTGTGCCTTTGGTAGCCTAAGAGTCTAAAAATAGCCGCGGTGCTCGCCGTGTTGTGCAGCCTAATTAAGAGGAGAGGGACGAAGGTGCTCCCAAGCATCTGGGCCTAGCATGTAATCGCTGCCCTTGTTCCCAATCGCTAGCTGATGCACACCTCTGCCAATTATCCTCTGCTGCATGGCTGTTGAGGACACTCGTAGAGCAGCTGACTGACTACAAATCAAAACTTTTTTAATAAACTCCTGAAAATGCTTGTTGCGGGAAAGCAGACGTTGCATAAGCACTTTTGTGTTTCTCAGAATGCCACCATAAAACAGGCTGCGTAGTTTTATTTTGGGAATTTGTACTGCTGGGTTCGCATTATTGGAAGCAGGGAGGTAAAAGCTGAACTTGGAAGAAACAGGTGCAAATTGCCATGGGAATACAGGAAGAGGTAAGGGCAAGGTTACGGATCAACTCGGACCTGCAGGCCTACTTAAGCCTTTGCTTCCCTCTAGACTCACGACATAACGGTGAACGGTTTAAAGTTTATATACTTAACACGATTAACATGTTCCAATCCAGTAACAGATTGTAAATTAGATTTGGAAAAGATTTCTATTTTGACCTGGAAATGTTTACATTTAAAGGAACTTGAGATATATATATATATATATATATATATGGGTGCTCTAAAATGGGCTTAAGAGGAGCTCCAAGTCGAATGAAGGCTTAAGGAATTTTAATAATTGGACATCATTTTAAAATATTCCATAAATCAAGTTTATGTTCATAGGTTATAAATAACATGTGCATACATTATAAATAACAGTCGCAACCTCATCCGCATCTCAGGTGACCCCGTGTGGAGTCGTGACCCTGAGGTTGAGAACCTATGCCCTGGAGGATGCTACTTCCTGTTAGATTAAATATCAGTATTGAACAGTACTGAAGGGGGGCACAGGGGCTTAGTGGTTAGCATGTTTATGTGCTTCGTGGGCTTCCTCCAGGTCCAGTCCAAAGGCATGCATTGTAGGCTGATTGGCATCTCTAAATTGTCCTGTGTGTGTGTGTGTGTGTGTGTGTGTGTGTATGCTTTTGTGCCCTGTAATGTGTTGGCACCCCATCCTTGTAGCCCAAGTCCCCCAGGATAGGCTCCAGGCTCCCCGTGACCCAGTGTAGGATAAGCGGTACAGAGGATGGATGGATTGTTTTAGTTTGTCAGATGAAAGGATGGCTTCATAAGTATTTGCCTCAAACAAGTGCCGTGTTTCTCACCACTGAACCAGAACTGAGACTCCTTCTGGTTGACAGTTCGTTGATTTATTTTTATTTCTCTGTCAAACACACATACAACAGCTCCTTCAGACTGACGTCTAAAAGGTATTTTTGCATCAAACCTGCATCTCAGGGCTGACTGAAGCAGGGCCTTTTCCTCAGAGATTGGCTGTGCGCTTTAATCTAGCCTGGCTCTCGGTAACGCCTGAATAACTGAGAATAGAAGGTGTGGCTATATTTATATAAAAACAATATGAATATGGATTTGCTAGAATCTCTGCCGCATATCCAACAGGCACAGTTTCAGATTCTCTTCCCATCTCTTTATTCTTCGGAATGACAGGGGTGATTGATAACTTTGGATGATTGTAGACGCCTTTGGGCAACACCCGTAAAAATTTGGGTTTAGCTTCTAAGAGGTGGAGATTGGTCTTGGCACGATTCTCTGAGGTAAAAACACCTACAGTGGGGTCTGGGTTGAAAATCCGGAAATTAACAGAGTTTTAGAATTTTGAATTTTGCACTTTTTCTAGGTCACTATTTAAATTTACAATCACAATTTTGTGATGTTGACTCTCTGACTACATAGCGCCAGGCTTTCCCTGAGCCTTATCTCGTCCATTGAAGCACGTGTTCAGACGACACTCCAACAGATTTGATCCAACAATCTAACATGGATCGTCAGGTTTAACACAAATGTCTGGGGTCCATGCTAGCTCGAGTTCATGCTGTTGTTAAAGCTAATGGGGGATGAACCAAATACTACCAAATACTTTTGTTTTTTCTTTCTTTATTGTGCCGTTTTTCTCTCCACTACCGAGTTTCCCACCTTAGTTTTCCAAAGACAAGTAGCACACCTCCTGTTTTTCTATAATTCACCATCACCAGGGTCAGGTGATCTGGGGCCTCGTGGTACAAGTGCAACGCGAGATTGAGCCCGCTGATGAGAGTGGACATTAGATAAGCAGTGCACCGAGTACATGGCTCAGGCTGAATGCTGTCCATGTTGTGCGTGGGGGGTTTATGTAAGCGCCATGCCAAGTCCGCCCGTCCCTGAGTTAGCCACAGATGGCAGAGCGACAGAACGGTGGCGGCACACTGTGTGCAGGCCGGCGAGACTGTTTACCAGCACACTGGACCGAGTGCCATGTGTGTGGAAGGCAGGGTGTGAGAGCACACAGACACGCTCAGGATAAAGTCCAACACACACACACACTGACTAGCCTGCCAGAGTGAATATAGCCTGATGCTGGAGAGACTTTAAAATCTGACAGAGGAGATTGATTTCCTCCTCTGGCTCCTGCACTCCGTAACTCAACATGACACAGCACCAACTTCAGATCTCCCTGATTTTTGGGTGTTGTAAGCTGCCATGGTTCGACAGGTCACTGATATCTGAGACTCTATTCATTCTTCAGTATTTAAACACCTTTGATTTCCTCAAAGTAAAGCATTTGGAGCTTCAGCGCTGTCAGGTTTTCTCGTTTGCTCCAAAGTGCACTCGATATGCATCTATCAGCCATTTGTGTACGCATTTGGTCCAGCTGAGATAAACAGGATTAGGGATTTAGGATTACACTCCCCTGACCTTGTCCAGATTGTCTAGTGTCTAAGCTGTTGAGCGTCTAACACTCAATCCTAACAGGACATTATTGCAATTGAGCAATGTGGAATTAAATCACTAATGTGATAATCAGCGTGAGTGAGTGTCTGGCTAACGTGCGGGCCAAAAACAAGCCCAAGGGTCAATAAAACTAACCTAATTTGAACATTTGAAATGCAGCCATCTCAAACACTTTAGGTTTCATTTCTACTTGTTTTTTTTAGTCAAATAGGTCACATTTCAAGTGTCCTGGTACCTGTCTCTTAGTCTTATAGACACCGATATGACACTATACCTGGGGGAAAAAAAATAATAATAATAATAATTTTTTGAGATATTCTCATTTTAATGTTATAGGCTGTCACTTTGGGAAGATGATCACAAATGTTGAAATCTTTTTCAAAGTGTAAATCTTTGTATGTCCCAATCCTAGAGGTGGGCCTTGCTCTACAGTAGTAGCTCGTTAGCATCAACCGTGGTTCTTCAGTGTGTTTATGGCTTTGTGTCTTCCTGGAGATGATTCCCCTTTTCCATCCATTCATTACTTTGGTTGAGGAAAAAAAGGTTGGAGTTTATTTGTTTAGAAGCAGGTAGAATTTGTACAAGGTCACAGTTATGTGTATTTTTATTCTTTGAACCAAAAAAAAAAAATCCTGCACACATTCTGCTTGACTAGCTTGCTCATCAGGTTATTACTCTATTACTATTAACGACTGGAGACAGTCGTGGCCTAATGGTCTGAGAGTCGGACTTGTAACCCGAAGGTCAACCTGAAGGTGGTGGGTTCGAGTCTCGGGTCCGGCAGGGATTGTAGGTGGGGGAGTGAATGACCAGCGC
>CM074959.1:3372801-3383834 GCA_037577455.1 Pangasius macronema | reverse complement strand
CTCTCTGCCACCCTCAATACCACGACTGAGGTGAGACCCTTGAGCAAGGCACCGAACCCCCAACTGCTCCCCGGGTGCCGCAGTTAAAATGGCTGCCCACTGCTCCGGGTGTGTGTTCACGGGTGTGTGTGTGCACTTGAATGGGTTAAATGCAGAGCTCAAATTCTGAGTATGGGGCACCACACTTGACCACAAAGTCACTTCACTTCACTATTATTCCTTCTCTGTCCGATGATCAATCTTATTCTCATAAACAGGAATATGGAATTAGTATCACATTTTACAGTCCTTACATCCTTTTTTTTTTTTTTTTTGTTTCAGTGTCTTTTCCATGTGGAAATTTTCAAAATAAGATGTCACCATCTATGGTCATTTCATTCATTTGATCTTTTTACTGAGCTGTGTTTTAAGACATATCAGTTATAATTCTGTTTAATTATTAATAAAAGAAGTTCTCCTATTCTGAATGTTATCCAAATCCACCCATAAGCCATCTTTGGTTCCTCGCGGATAGCTTTTGCTCGTGCTTAAACAGGGAAACATACCCTTAACAGCTGTAATTTCACTATAAAATCTGACAAGCTTCTAATGGTGGACAACATAATCTAACTATTATTATGATCGCAATTTGTCCAAAGACTGTAAAGTGGAGTATAAATTTTCTGGATTATAAATGTTAAACTTTGATTGCTAGAAACACTTTCACATGCTTAAATTATGGAAAGACATTTAATAACTAATGTCCTCCTGAAATAAGTTTCGAATGTATTAATCTGTAAATGGATTTTTGGGAAAACACTTTAGTGATTGGTGCAAGGGTACCACGGCGAAATCCTGCAGCGGTCCAAACCCTCGCACCTAACGCTCGCACCTAACGCTCGCACCCGAAACCAACTGCCCTAGTTCTGTCAGCAATATCTGAAAAACAAAAACCATTAGTGTTTAAGACTTTAAACTCCATAAACAGGCAAGTACTTAGCAATGACCAAACAGCGTTATATTCAGAGACGTCGTCTGAATAATTTCAGTATTTCTCCAATATCATTCTGGCAAAGAATAAGATGTTCTCATGTTATTGGCATCATCTTGTAGAAATCTAGATGGTTTGACATTTTGCTCTTGTGAATATAAGTATTCATTTATATAGTCTGTACTGCATGTATGCACAGATATTTAACAAGGAACATGTTTCTTGTTGTTTTTGGACTTTGATACTGTTCTGTAGAGGATGAAATATTCATTTACTCTGTTGATAAGCAAATTTCTCTGTTTTGGGGAGTTTTCAGTTTGGTAGACGCAACAGTCTGCTTGGATTAAAGTGATGAATGCAAAACTTCCAAGGGCAAGAGCCAATTCTGTGGGTTTTTTTCCTGTATTTTTTCTGTTTTTGGATTCATTACTCACACAGAAACATTTAATTTCTTGAACTAAAGAGTCGCAGAAGCACTTTTTCATTCTGAGTGTAATGAGAATGTTTCGTGAGGAATGTTAATTTATTAGAGGCTAATAAATGAATCTCCACATGGTGATTCTTAAGATTTACAAAATTATAGTATTTTTTCTGGGTATTTTCCATTGAAAGATTCAATCACCGTGTTGCTGTAATAGGGCTATAATCAAGACCACTTTTCAAGTCCAAGAGAACCAGGCCTAGCCGAGACCCAGTTTTAAGGGGTTTGAGTCCAAATGAAAGAGAGACTGTGTCAAGATCAAGGCTGAAAACCATCAAATCCTTTTCAAGGCCAAGGCTTTCTTCAACTCATGATTACTGTTAGTTAGAAGAAGGTGTTATGTCTTCTCAAACTTTATGTGAAAAGAAAGCAGAACACCAAGATTAAAAAAAAATAAATAAATTTTTATACAAACTCTTGGCCAGTTTTAGCCAAGACCAATGCCCAAAACCGAGGTGAGTCCAAGTCAGTACAGAGTTCTTCAACCCTTTATTATACTCAGTCATTAAAGCAGTCATGGCCTAATGGTCTGAGAGTCTGACTTGTAACCCAAAGGTGAACCTGAAGGTCGTGGGTTCGGGTCTCGGGTCCGGCAGGGATTGTAGGTGGGGGAGTGAATGACCAGCGCTNCAAGGCACCGATCCCCCAACTGCTCCCCGGGCGCCGCAGCTAAAATGGCTGCCCACTGCTCCGGGTGTGTGTTCACAACTGTGTGTGTGCACTTGGATGGGTTAAATGCAGAGCACATATTCCATACTTGGCCACACGTCACGTCACTCTCCTCAACAGTATAATCACTTAATACCCCAATTAAAATAAAGAACAGCTTGAAAACAGTGATTTTCAACCTAGTAAAAGTTAGTTCACTAAAGGGAAATTGAAGCTTCTTGTAGCGTTTCACTTTGCACCAGTGAACTTTGAACTGTGAATTCACGAGCCAGTAGAAAACTAGAGGGTGGAACATTGCTATCTTTGTCTGGGGGGGGGGAAATGGAGAAGCTGCTAATTAGCAGTAGTGATTAAACCAGAATTTTGGCTACTAGTACATGTCTAAAAAAAAAAAAAAAAATAGCTGCCTTGTCCAACATTCTTTTTTCCTTTCTTGCTAGGATTTACTAGGATGTTGGCAGCACTGTTAAAGATTCCACACCATAGTATTCTATACTTTAGCATCTTAATTATCTTAATGATCATCATGTCTCTTTTTTATGACTATGATTATTAAGATACAATGCAACGATCCATACATAAAGACGCATCATGAATAGTGCATTGACACAGTCAGGTTTTGGCATGTCCTTGACGGTTGGTGGTTCCCAGTGTTGGTCCTTGAGTACTCCCATGCTGTACTCCAGCCGGTTCTGTGTGCTGTTTTCACTTGCACACGGGTTATTGAGCTGTATTATTACACGTGACCCAGCTTATTGGCTAAGACTCCCTTATTAATGTATTTGGATGTGTTGGACCAGTGTGCAGGGCAGCAGGTACAGGTACAGTAGGACCAGGTTTACACATAACCGTAACTCTTTTGAAAGAGCAAAAATAACAGTACTGGTGCCAATCCCACAGTTGCTTCCATCCCAGCTCCGGAAAAATGTGTCACTATGAATTTGAATTTGTAATTCTTTGAATACCTGGGTTTGCCCATAGGCAAGGTTTGGGAGAAATCAGTATCAGTTTTGCGGTGACGCGTCCAAGGTTAACTGCCAGCTGCTGTCACATTGCCAAACACATTCGGTCCAGAAATCGTCCAGTGGATTTGAACAGCAGTCCGTGCCGCACCGATATCCTGAGCCACTCAAGCGTGTTCCCTCTTTCATTGAATCTTTATCCCTCTAGTCAGTCTGCACCATCTCTTCGCTTTGAAATAAAACAAGAAAGAAAGGGATTGAGGAGGCACGGTAAAGCTTTGACGACTCCACATCTTTGCGTGCTTTATTCTTCTCCGCTTTAATCGCTAAAGCAGTCACCCAACTCGTCACCAAAAGCATTCTTCCTTTCTGCACTTTCTGGGAAATTCATTTTGTCGAATATATGGATTCTTTATGTCCTGTCAAGTTTGATTTGATGGCAGGCAACAGCAGCTATATAGCTGCAGTCTGTTTTCTCTGTCACCTTATAATTGGAGACAGAGTGCAAACTTGAACAGCTACGAAGCAGATGCTAATTTTCTGCTGCAACTGATGAATAGCACAAAAACAGATTGCAGGTTTTTTAAGGGTTTCTCAAATTTCTTGTTCCTGTTATCATAATTTTATTATATAAAAAGACCCAGAGTTGATTAGCTGTTTTTCCACTATATTACTACAGACTACTATTTTATATGACATTGCACACAACAATATAAAAGTGGTTTTAAAGGGTCACGTGTCACAGTGAGCTCAGTGTAGTGTTAAAATTTAAGAAGGTAGACTGGCTTTAGCAGGTCTGCATTAAATGCCCTTGTTCTTATTGTGCAGGTGCAAAGTAGATCATGTTTTCAAAGTTCAGCTAACCCTCGTGGTGTAGAATTAGCTGCACGAAATGAAAGTATGCTGCAGTATGGTATGCCCTTGAGACAGTGTGTGTTAAAGCTGTTCTGCCATCAGAAAATAGGTTTCATATCTCCTAGGTAGGGAGCATTTCTTTCGAAAGTGGTGCTGGACAAAAAAAAAAGAAAGAAAAGAAAAGATCTGGGACAAAAAGAGCTGGTATGGAAGATGGGGACGGTCCTGTAAATGTCAAGGTTTTTGTTTTTAAATGTCTCAGCACATTGGTTTCAGCGTATATCGCTTTTATTTATATATCCACAGATCAGCATATAATATTTTTTTAATATTCAACAATGCTGTGCTTTGTATCTTTTACTGTTACAGTTTTACCAAACAATTGTCTTTTTCAATAGCTCTCTGAGAAAAATAAATAAATCTTTATGCATCTTGCTTATTTCTCGATCAAGTCTCTCTTTAAGTGAAGCCATTTGGTGTTTATCTTCGCAGTTTTTATATGGTGTAGCCTTTTCTGTAGTCTTTTCTCTTGCTCATGATTAATGCCTCTCGCCTTCGAAATCTTACCGTTAAGAGAACGGCGAGCACAAAAGGCCGGCTCTGCCGTCTCGGCTTGAGGTGACTGATGCATATTAAAGGACTAGCACGTGAATGGGGAAAGCTCTGGAGCTGTAATCTGACCTCTGACGACACTCAGACTGCTGTTCTTGTTCCTCTAGCCGACACAATAGAGCTCCAGTGACGGGTATTGTGGTTTGAGATTAAGCCTGGGGTGGAAGAGGAAGGGAATACTGAAGTTTGGGAATCATGGGCATCATCCAGACTGTCCCTTGTGGAATTTTTTACCCAGCTTCAGAAGTCCCACGCAAGCCCTCCACATCCACCCGATGGAGATATCTGATCACACAAAATGACTCCAAACTACCAAGCCTACAATTTTGGGTTGTGAATTTGAAAGTTTACAAGGTCCTATTTTCTTTTGAAGTCATAAAATAGCTTTTCTCATCCTTGTCATCTTTGTGCTCTTGCTTTGCTTTGGTATTAATGCTTTTTTTTTTTTTTTCCCTCTCCGTACATGAAAATGCTTTGATTCTTTGTTCCAGAGCCCACACATTACGTGGATAGCTGTGATGCGTTTGAAAGTGGACCAGTATTTCACCTGAAAACAAGCCCTATCTTGTCGCTTTGCTTTAGTCTCTGCACCATTGTCAACACCTCTGTGTAGTTAAACGACCTGCAGGCCTGTGCGACAGCCATGTGTGCATAAGCTGTATGCCAAGTCAGACAAAAAGTAAAGACTGTAGACATTGCAGGAGCCAAAATCGCTAAAAAGTTTGCACAGCAGGCCGTTATATTTTCATTAGAAAGTGGTAGGAAGGGAATAAAGGGGATGGGGTTGCTGGGATTTCTAATTCCTTACTAATTCCTTTCTATTCCTGAGTTCTGCACAAACCATACAGCAGATTCAGGTAGGACAGCAGCGGAAGCATGGTCATGATGAAAAGAGAGCATGTGACAGCAATATATCACAAGCCCTTAATGGCAACTCTCTGTCTCCTTTCTTTTGGTCGATTTATTGTCTTGTCTCCATGCCCTCTCGGAGACCTTTCAATATCCCGACTTCATTCTTTTAGTCTCTGTTGGTCTAAATCTTTTTTTACTTACCTATGCCACATTTTGTATTCAGTGCTTCATTTGAGATGAAAAGAATGACTTTTGCACTTTGAAGTGCATAGAGAATGAGGATCACTCTTAAAGCCGCAGCTAATCAATGCAAGCCACCGCCATTATCCTGTAATCCATTCGTTGCCTTCATAGATCCTTTTGCTATTTAATGAAAGGAGCCATTGTCTACGGCACAGGTTGTGCAGTGGGTAGAAATTAAGGGACCTAGCAGCAAAGTATTACCCTGATATTTCTGTAAATGACTATTCTTTCTAATTAATTGCATATATACGAATATGACCATACCTCAGTATTTGAAAATTAATTGTAATAAGCTGTTCTTTTCCTGTTAGTAACAGTTCGCTCTAATTGTTTCTTCCCCAGACCAAATGAAGATGTCGGTCACATTTCTTTGGGCATGACCCATCCGAAGATCCCATCCCCGCAAGACGAGTTTGTCCTTCAGAAATCTGCCTCACTCAGCCTCCAGACCATCATCTTTTCCACACTGGCTCAGAAGATAAGAACTTAGAGAGGGCAAAACAGGAGGGGTGTGAGGGTGTTGGGCAGGGGGCTGCTGGTGCATGGGGACGGGCAGCACACATCTCTGAAGGTGAGTGAAAGCCCACCCTCGCCCATGCCGTCCCCTGCCCGCACCAGTCCTCCTGCCCTCTGCAATGGTGACATGATGGTATGCGTCATGGAAGATCTCTGCTTCATCCCACCCTCTTCTGTGTGCTATTATACGATAGACTTGGTGATCTGTTAGTGACTCGAGGACGGTGTATATACTTATACAAGTGGCAGTAGGGTGACGATGCTGGTGTGTGGACGCGTGAGACGGCTCTACAGGCAGCTCACGCTGCAGACCAGCCTACTGCTGCTCTTCCTCTTCTGCATGGTAAGTGTGCTCATCTCAGCCTACTTTCTATATGGGGTCAAGCGGGAGCTGGAGCCTGCAAGCGCTGGTGGGGTGGAGAACATTGATGACGGCACCGCCAACTGGGAGGATTCGCAAGCCGCAACTCCTTCCGCTCCGTCGGCCAGGATACTTCCTGCAAGAACTGCCAAGCCAGCAGACACGTCCCGCACAGACCCTGTGGTTCTGGTTTTCGTGGAGAGCCTCTACTCACAGTTGGGCCAGGACATCGTGGCCATCCTGGAATCAGGTCGCTTCCGCTACCAGATTGAGATCGCCCCTGGAAAGGGCGACATGCCTACGCTCACTGACAAGAACCGGGGCCGCTTCACACTGGTCATTTATGAGAATATCCTCAAGTATGTCAACCTGGATGCCTGGAATAGAGAACTTCTCGATAAGTACTGTGTGGAGTACGGAGTGGGCATCATTGGCTTCTTCAAGGTGAGGATTTACCATTACAGATGATCATAAATTAAATTTGAAACAGATTGTCCAGATTGACATATATGAAAGAAAAAATTTTACTAGGGCTGCACAAATTTTTACATTGACCCAAATGCCCACTTGTAGTGAGAAGGAATAAATTTGTTGCAAACTGATATTTAATGGAGCAACAAGCCACTAGAGGGTATGTGATTGTGATTTTATCAAGTATAAGGGCGTTCTTAGGCATTGACTCCAAGTGGAGTGTTCAGTAAATAATTTCATTTATTAATAATATTTGCTGTAAATATTTCTTTGTAATGTTAACAGTAAGCTTTGGTTGCTAAGCAACATAACAGACAAATATTAGGGTAATCTATGAACAGACTGGATTTTAGAACGGAAACTATCTGTTTTATTGTATTAAATTCCCAATTACTAAGCAAATGATGGCTAAATGTATGTAAATTAATAAATAGGGTGAGAATGTAATTGATTACTAATTATTTAACCAGTTATTATTACCGGTTTCCTTTTAACTTTTGTTTTGTTTTAATTATTAAAGACACCATGCACTCTTGTCATCCTAATATGATGGCATATGGTACAATATTAAGGTGTTAAGTGTTATTTAGCCCATTTAAGCTCCTCTTCCTTAATGGATCTGCTACAGGAGCTATATCGGCGACATAGCCCTCGTCCTGAACCTGACTGGAAGGCGTATTAGAGCATCATTCCCTCATAAAGTTCAGAAATATTTGCAAAGGAGTTTCTACCAAAGCTCTGCTTCTACAGCACCTCTGCTTGGTTGGTACTCTTTGTCTTTTCTTGTTGAGAACCTTCGCTTCGCTGTCCTGTTATGCCTCAGTGACTTTAGCTCTGAGCACTTCTAATGTTACATCCTGGAGAAACATGGCACTGAAAACCAGTTTCCCATGAGGGAAGCAGTGACTGCAGCCAGCACTTGGCTCGGTGTAATCTCCCGAGGCTATATTAAGCACAGACTTCTCGGCATCTTCCTTCCTCCGCTCACTCTTGTCACCTTTGGACCATTTATGAAACATTTTTCACACATTTCTGTATGACATACAGGGTTAAATGGAGTTGGGAATATAAAGCAGAGGAATAGGATAGGATAGGAATGTTACTGGTCTTTTAGAAGGAATGATCAGATCGTGAGGAGAATCCCTCTCTTTTTTTTTTTTTTGCTAATTATTTGAAAAGTAGCCTTCTAGTTTTAATTGTTCTTGGGAGTAACTTGATTGTAAGGTTGCGACACTGGATTAATCGATTAGTTAGGTTATTTCTAAAATGATACTAAATGGTATCAAAAATGTTGAGGGTTCTTTCTAGCATTTTCTTCAAATACTGCTACTTAATTAAATAACATGTCACTAACAACAGTACAGAATTACTGACATTCTCATGCCATGGTGTATAGTCTGTTACACAACAGTTAGTTCCGGTTCATTAACCTGATTGGACAAACAGCGTTCCAAGAGTGCTTACGTTTAGTATAACTGCACTGGGCCATTGCACTGTGCGTATCGCTCCATTTGTCCGTGTTCATCCACGTAAATTTCCAGTTCAAGCAGCACTTAACTGAAACTGTTACTATAGTAGAGTCAGTGGCATCAGCAGCAGACATGGCAAATGATACGTTTTGCATGAATATAACTTTTGACTTCAAATACGAATGCTCGTCAGATGAAGATACCAAATTTCACCGGATGCACCTTTAACAGGAATGTTCAAATTGGTGTGGGCCCAATAAGCAGCAAGTTAGCCAGCTAATTGACGGGCCATCAGTGAGTGCAGCTTCTTCGGGATGAAGAAAAATAAAAAAACAACAAACTTTTGGCCACATTGTGTCCAAAATGTCAGTTACTCTATTCATTTCTTGTTTATAGAACTGTTGTATAAAAAGCAGTACAGCACTTGGAATTGTACTGTTAGACTGAATATCGGGAAGGACGTGATGAGCTACGTCCGATTCCCAAATCAGACACTCAAACTAACACAAGGTCATGTTTGTTTGTTTGTTTGTTTGTTTTTTATCTACTGATTAGCATGTAAAAGTTATTTAATTTATCAGCATTTAAAACCCTGACAATTCCAATGAGCCAAATTCACAAGGTGAATAATTTCTGAAGTGGAATTGATTCCAAAGCTTTGGGTGGATTCTTTGGGTGAACCACAGCAAGACGTCGATTTGACACGCAATGTAGATAAAAAAAAATCTATATTAACTGTACTACTATGAACTTGAGTAAAAGTTTCAGCCCTACTTGATTACGTCAACTATAATAGTACAAAAATGTCTGCAAAATTCAAACCTACATCAAATAATTATTTAAGTATCGTCCTTCATTATTTAAAATCTTCAAAATCTGTCTTTTTTTTTTAATTGGAATGGTCCTACTGCCAGATGGGTTATATTAAATTATCTAACATTATTTGAAAAGCTGAGGAGATTAAAAATATATATATTTTTTTTTATTTAAAAAAGGCAAAGTCTGCTCATTCGTAAGTTCATCGTGCATGTGAGATCTTCGCTAAATATGTAGAATAGGCAAACCCATGTTGTTCCAGGCCCAGATTTGATATTATACAGTTCTTCAAGAGCATATCTTGAGAGCATAACTCTCATAACATAAAAGCTTTATATGCTGAACTGTTACTTGTCACTTGTCACTGTAATGGCGAGAAATGAGTGATTCATCAGTAAACTTAAACCTGATTATGGACAAATGTTTACGAAGGTTTTTCCCAGATTTTACAAACTATTCCTAGTAGGCTTATTTTTATTCCAAAGAACATTTTGTCACCTTTTGGCCCACACTGTCTGTTAGCCAAAGAAGTGTGGAATGTGAATGAATGGTGAATACTCGAGTCTTTCTCCTTAGGGATTTAATGGAAAGTACCTTTTAGCTCAAGTGCAATGACTTAGTTATTAAGACTTTCAATGAAAGTTCTTAGTTCAGTCATCTGTTTTCACTCATGTTTAACAAACCAATAATGAAATTTCTTGTCCTTTTCTCTCTCTTTCTATACCACACTCTAATAAAGGCAAATGAGAACAGTTTACAGAGTGCCCAGCTGAAGGGGTTCCCCCTCTTCTTACACTCTAACCTTGGCTTAAGGGACTGCAGTGTCAATCCCAAATCGCCGCTCTTACTCATCACTAAGGCTCGCGAGGTGGAGCGCGGACCCCTGCCCGGGGACGACTGGACCGTCTTCCAGTCTAACCACTCCACCTACGAGCCTGTACTGTTGGCCCGGGGCAGGACAACAGAAGCCGGAGGTCCTCCAGCACCCCTGCACGCAGCCGTGGTCCAGGACCTGGGGCTTCACGACGGTATCCAGCGGGTACTCTTCGGCAACAACCTTAACTTCTGGCTGCACAAGCTGGTGCTGGTGGACGCCGTGAGCTTCTTGACAGGCAAGCGGTTGTCGCTCGCACTGGAGCGTTACATCCTAGTGGACATTGATGACATCTTTGTGGGCAAGGAAGGCACGCGGATGAAGGTTTCTGACGTCAAGGTGGGTAGTCGTTACATTGTGAGTTGTGAGATTCCGTCTGTAGCTCTCAGGTGCTCATGGGTGATGATGGGTTATACCGAGCGTGTGCTTGGCATTTATTGCAGTTAGACCTTAATAAGTGCACAAAAGTTAAGAGGGGAGAAGCCAGGCTGTTCCTACCTGTAGGGGGTAGGAATGACAAACCAATGGTACTTGCACCATACAGATATGTTACAGTAGTAAACCTATAATAGAGTTATGCCACTGTGTTTTGTTTCAAGTAATTACTAATTAGTTACTACTAGTTACTAATAATTTTTCTGCAACCAGCTGCATCCCGTCTGGGGTGAATTTTCTCGCCTTGGCCCAGTGTTCCTGGGAAAGGCTCTGGATCCACTGTGATCCTGACCAGGATGAACTGCTTACTGAAGATGAATGAATCTTCTTCTTCTTTCAGCTTTTTCCCTTCAGGGGTCGCCACAGCGATTCATCACTCTCCACCTATCCCTATTTTCTGCATCCTCAACACTTGCACCCACTAGCTTCATATCCTCATTTATTACC
>CM074959.1:3342785-3357233 GCA_037577455.1 Pangasius macronema | reverse complement strand
GAAGATAGGGATAGGTGGAGAGTGATGATTCGTTGTGGAGACCCCTGAAGGGAAAAGCCGAAAGAAGAAGAAGAAGAAGAAGAAGATCAATATTAGTGTTCCGGTTGCCATATTGAACTTTGTTTAGGTCGCTGAAATGCATAAGTGACATCCAAAAGTATGTAGACACCTGACCACTACACCCATATGTGGTTCTTCCCAAAACTGTTGCCACAAAGTTTAACACACTTTAAGCTTTAATTGTCTCAAATGTCTTTGTATGCTGTAGCGTTAAAATTTCCCTTCACTGGAACTAAGAAGCCCAAACCTGATCCAGCATGACGATCCCCCTGTGTACAAAACAAGCTCTATGAAGACATGGTGTGTTAAGGTTGGAGTGGAAGAACTTGAGTGGCCTTCACAGAGCCCTGACTAAGAACCAAACAAACGAAAATGAAAGACAGAAAATAAGAAAAGCAATAGAAATACAAAAGAAAGATGGAATGACTTAAAAAGACACACTAAACAAGAGAAAAGGACAAATACAGGAAAAACAAATAAATGAGAAAGATAAGCAGATTTATAGTACATACCGACATGAATGTGTAGACAGGCAGACAGACAGAAACACTATGAAAAGAAATAGAAAGACAAAAGAAAAATGGAAAGATTGAAAGCGAAAGAGGCTCATTTCTTTTCTCACGATTAGGAATAGCTTCCTGATGAGGCATATATATTGAGTTAAGCACAGTGTGTTCAGCTTGGTTCTTGACCACCCCGTTGTTTTCACTCGGCTCCAGCACCAGAGAGCCCATGATGACCCTGTGGCCCAGAAATACACCTTCCATGATGTCATCACTGCTGGCCATGACGTCCCGATCAAACTGAAGGTGCTGCAGAATCGCTGTCTTGTGCCCGGCCTGTACGCAACACACCTGCAGCGATGGCTCAGCCACTACCATCCCAGCCAGGTCAGTGTGTGTGCGCGTGCGTGTGTGCGTGTGTGTGTGTGTGCGTGTGTGTGCACGCTTGAGAGGATGTGTGGACTTGGACATGGCTCAGAGAGTGTATGCTCTTATGAACGAGGCTTCCTCCTCTCTCCCTGTGCTCAGATCCTGGTGCTGGACGGTCAGATGCTGAGGACAGAGCCGGCCGCAGTCATGGATAAGATCCAGAAGTTTCTTGGCCTCACAAACACTCTCAATTACCACAAGATCCTAGCGTGAGTGTCTTCATTTATCTGATGGATTCTTCCTGAACACACTCCTGTTTCCTTTCTGCCTCTCCTCTTTAATGATGCACAGTTACAGCGACTGGAGGCCAGTGATGACTGTGTGATTGATTACTGAGCGCTCGGAGTGTGTGATGTGTTTCAGGTGGATTCATTTACCTGTCTGTCTCTCATTTATCCTCCGTTTGGTTTTCATCTGGTCTGTCTATTTCTTTTTCTCCATTTTGCTTTTCACCTGTCTGTTTTTATTTGTCTGGTTCCATTAATTCTCTACCTTGTTTCTATTTTCCTCCCTCTTTCTTTCTCTCATCTATTTTTCCTTTCTTTCATTTTCATTCTGTCCATATGTCTCACCTTCTGTTTGGCTCTTTCTTTCCTTACTTCCTTCTTTCCATCCATCCATCCAACCATCTTTGTCTTTTTGTTCTGTTTTTCTTTCTTTTTCTTTGTTTTTCTGTCTGCCTGTACATGTATGCAGATCAGTATGTATGTCTGCCTGTCTTTCTTTCTTTTTCTTTTTCTTCATTTGTTTCCTTTCTTGCTTTTTTCTTTCAGCTTTCTTTCGTCTTTCTTTTTCTTTTCATGTATATCTGCCTGTCCTTCTTTGTTTACCATTTTTTCCATTGTCTTTTTTTGGTTGTTTTTCTTTCTTTTCTTTCCGCTAATCTTCTCTTACTATCCGGACTCTGACTCTCTCTCTCTCTCTCTCTCTCTCTCTCTCTCTCTCTCTCTCATCTCCTGCTCTGCCTTTTTCATTCTTTCATGCCTGACCACATAATCACTACACCAGACTCATAAGCAGCAACATCTGTTCGTCCCATCCCCCAGTGGACAATAGGCCTGGTTTGTCCCGTGTTTGTTTCTGCAAACAGACCTGGCTGTACACCATCTGTCTGCCATACTCTACTTCTCTCAGGCTGATGTGGAAACCTCTTCATCTAATTCCTGCTGACGTGCCTCCATTTTGTTTCTCCCTCGTCTTTTACTGCAGGTTTGATCCTAAGAAGGGTTTCTGGTGCCAGCTGCTGGATGGGGGGAAGACGAAATGCCTGGGGAAGAGCAAAGGGAGGAAGTATCCTGACATGGATGTGGATGTGAGTGTCAGGAATCAGAACATTTGAATTATTTTAGATTATTCTTTGGCTTTATGTTTGTATGTTCTTTTAAAAGATTTGAAGATATATTGCACACTTTGGTGGTCACATGAGTGTTGAGACTGATTGTTTAGGTGAGGACTGACTGGGACTGTGTAGGACCTCAGGCCCTGTAAGCGTCGAATGCTCCTGAATGTGCTTTACAGAGCCTGACACAGAGTAGTGCTGTATATTGCCCTGAGGTCCTTGATGTCACCTTGAGGAATCTTGGCAGACACATCAAAGTTAATGAGGGGTGGAAGGACAATCTGATGTGTCCTGGATGTACTGCAGTAGCTGCTGTGAGTGGCAGCACTCCTTCGAGCCAAAGCTGCATACAGTCTCCTTCAGTCCAAAAAACACACCCACTAACGCGCCGCTGGCTTCATCTCCACCTTCTTTTGAAATGAATCATCAAAAGCGTGTGCAGTGAACATCTGAAAAAAACGACTGGATCATTCCTGATGGGTAGTGTCCCTAGAGAATGGGGAACAAAGCGATCTCAGTGACTTGTTGGGCTGGTTTGAGTATTTCAGAGACTGCTGATCTCTTTAGAAATTCACACATAAGAGTTACTAGGGTTTACACAGAAAACAGAAAACCCCACAAAAAAAATTCTCATCTGTTGATGAGAGAGGTAGGAGTAGAACAAACAGATTGGTATGATCTGACAGGAAGTCTGCGCTAACTCAAATTACTACTCTTTACAACCGTGTTGAACAGAAAAGCATCTCAGAGCACGTCAAACATGAGGCAGATGGGCTACAACAGCAGAAGAGCACATCAGGTTCCACTTCTGTCACTCAACAACAAGAATCTGAGGCTACAGTGGAGAACAGGCTCATCCAAACTGATTATAAAAAACATAGCTTGGTCTGATGAATCTCGATTGCGTGAATCTACGGACCCATCCCGACCCAGTTCAGGCTGGTGGTGCTGTAATGGTGTGGGGAATGTTCTCTTGGCCTACTGTTTTATGGTGTTAATGCAACAAGTGAAAACTTAGAGACTTCCATGTTTACTTCGATCTGTGTTTATTTAGTATGTACTGGTAACACATAACCACAAATTCATCCCGGAAAAAATTTTTGTGCCATCTGTGATACATGTTTTTATTTCCTACTGAGCTCTATGTCGTAACATTAACAGATTATTAGCCTGAATGCAAACATAGCTTTTGTTCTAAATCTGCATCATCTGTACTGGTCTCAATTTATCTCCTCCTCTCCGACAGTCACGGCGCTTTCTCCGAGAACACTACCGCGAGCACAACATCGAGCTGTCCAAGCTGCTGTACAAGATGGGTCAGCCGCTGCCAAGCTGGTTACGCGAAGAGCTGCTCCACAGCAGGTAGCCTGAAACGGGTGCTGGGGGCAAACATAACCGACACACTCGCACTCCTCCACGTGCTCCAGAGGAGACTCTACCTCTCCGATTTCCTCCGAGTCAGCTACAGCAGCTGGATAAGGCACAGCAGCCCTCAGAGGCCTCGTTCTGGAGGTCCGGGCTATTGGAGGAAAAGAAACGGAGAGGGGAAAAAAAGGCAAGGTGCGGCGAAGGAGACACTGACATTCACTTGCTTTTTCATTCTTTGAGAGAGCATGGGCAGGGATGTCTGTCAGTATACACACACACACACACACACACACACACACACACACACACACACACACAGAGACACAGACTGCGCTTTTCCTGCGTGTTTGTTCTGCTCAGACACCTTCAGACACAATTTTGGAGAAGACGCAAGAGACGTTTTTTCTGTTGGAACAGCACAGAGGCCAACAACGATTGAGCACGAACCAGGAAGGAACCTTCAGCTCTCAATATTTTCTCCCATTCATTCATTCATTCATTCATTCATTCATTTTCATTCATTCATTTACATGTCACGTTGTGTTGTGAAACAGGAGCCAGACTCATCCTGTATTCTTTTTTTTTTATTTTTGTTAAACTTTGTAGCCCGCTCATGACGTTACATGTACCCACTAGAACAAAATGTGACGTTTAAAGTAAAAAATTCACATCTATGTATTTATGGTGTTATAAACTCAAACTACACAAATTATGGTACTTTAAAAACAATAAGCTACATCCAGAATAAATGTGAGTGTATATATGGACATGTACAGTACCTGGGGATCCTGATACTCTGTATTTCGTGCAGTAAGTTAATTATTGCCTAAATTAAGCTGATTACTATTCGTCACATGACCAGAAGTGTTTGGACATGCCTTGATGACGTGAGCTATTCACGTGAGCTAGAAATTATTCCAGGATGAACCAAAGTTCCAGCAGTAAGAGTATTACTGGAATGTTAAACTCGAATCAGAACGAAAGTGGTATTTTTCATATTTGGTATGTTTTTTGGCCCCTTTGTTTTGTCACATGATCCCAGCAGAAACGGTCTACGAGTAGTTCAAGTTGGTCCTTGAGATGTATCGGAGAATGTATCGCTTCCTTTGGCACATAAGGACTGCCTCTGAAATGATTTTGTGCTGGAGCTATGGACTAAATTACACCTCTGAATGTAAGCACAGACATGATACCCTTTACTGGTGAGCAGAATACACAGTGGAAACGTACACGTCTTGTTTATCACAATGAAGTCGAGTAAGCAGTTCTTCCAGCTGCAATTCAAATAACGAACAAAACCTCAATTCTCATTTCCCCCGTCCCACTTTTATTTGGTGCTTGTGGTATCAGTGTTGTATTTTCAACCCCCCTCTAGTCTTAAGCACATTACTTAACTATCACGCTGTCAGCTGGACGATCACGTCTTCCGTATGCCTTCTGGTCTAAAGCAGAACTTGATTCCATATGCCATTTGTGCATATAAGATAATTGTGCAGATAACAATGATATCTGAGGCTGTGCATGGGTGGACATGTTATAAATTCATTAGCTAGCCCACAGGACAACTAAATCTCCAGTATGCTGCCCAGTCCAGTGTTTTGGTTGTCCAGAAAGCTAACTGGTACGGTGGGTGGCGTTGGCTTCTCACAGCTCCAGGGGCCCGGGTTTGATCCGTGTCCATATGGGTTTCCAGTAGGTTCTCCGCTTTCTTCCCACCTCCTGGAAACATGCCAGTAGGTAGATTAACGAAGATAAATTGCCCCTAGGTGTGAATAAGTGTGTGAATGTGTATGTTTGGTGCTCTGTGATGGACTGGCATGGACCGCCCAGTGTTCTCAGGATAGGCTCCATATCCAGTGTGACCGTGACCTGAATAAAGCTCTTACAGAGTGCGAATGAGTGAAACCTAACTGACAAGACTAAAAAAAACATGGTAGCTAACATACTTTAAGCTAGTTAAGTGCGTTAATACAGATTGAACATACTGAGTACATGATTTTTATCCTGTTTTAACACAGTTTCCAAAGTGAGACATCATGTTTTGTTCCTCGACAAAAAGTCAGCTAGTTGTTGGCTGACATTTTGGCTGAGTTGGGATGTTCAGTCCTTGCACGTTATTCATGTCTGGCTAAGTGTCTTTATTTTCCCTAAATATGTACCACAAAATGACAGTTTCTTACAGTTGTCAAAGCTTTGCGTTAGACTTTATTGACTAATTAATCACACTTGATATAAAAAAAAAATGTTCTCCATGTCTCGACCAGTGAGTGTAATGCAGCAGGGTTTGGGATTCAGAATGAGTAGCTTGCACTATACACCATCGAGTAGCGTCACACCACCATGTAGCACGACAAGTCAACATTCAGCATACACTATATGGCCAAAGATTTGTGGTCACCTGACCATCACACTTGCTTGCTGACCTCCCATTCCAGATTTAGTCCCCCTTTGCTTCTTTCTTCTGGGAAGTCCATTCTTCTGGGAAGGCTTTCCACTAGATTTTGGAGAATGGATGTGAGGATTTGTGTTCATTCAGCCACAAGAGCATTAGGGAGGTCTGGGGTTCCAGTTCATCCCAAAGGTGTTCAGTGGGGTTGAGGTCAGGACTCTGTGCAGGACACTCGAGTTCTTCCACTCCAACCTTCACACACCATGTCTTCACGGAGCTCGCTTGGTGCACAGGGGCATCGTCATGCTGGAACAGGTTTGGGCCTCTTAGTTCCAGTCAAGGAAATTGTAAAACTACAGCATACAAAGACATTCTATACAACTGTGTGCTTCCAACTTTGAGGCAACAGTTTGGGGAAGACACGCATATGGGTGTGATGGTCAGGTGTACACAAATGTTGGACGTACCAAAAGTATAGGTACCAAATGAAAAGTTTCACAAATGTCAACAAGGAGTAGGTTTTGAACCTACGTGTTGAACTACGAATAAAACAAACAAACAAACAAACAAACAAACAAACTAATAGCCAAAACATGAAAGCTACTTGTCCCAGGTGCCCGGGCTTCTGATTTGTCCAACCCTGCTGTTCAAACGTTCTCTGTTCGTATCTCATTGTATGCATCACTGAAATGATGAATGAGTTGAAGACCAGGAAGCCTAATTATTCCTCCATCTTAATCTTGTGTATTCTTTTTTTTTTGTTTTGATTTTATGCTTTTTTTTTAAATAAACATACTCATATGATGCTGGAGGAGGGCTGATCATGGAAATCTCTGCTTAAAGGTCAAAGTAAAATATTGCCCTGGTTTCACATTTTCAACTTTGAGTCCTCAATTAAATCGAATCAGAAATGACAGTATTTATTTTTTTCTGTATTGCAAACCAAAATGTGTGAAAATGGCTCCAAGAGTGTGATGCGTGATAAGCACAACATTTTTTTTGTTTGTTTTTGGTTTTGGTTCTTTGACCAAGGACTGTAGCGAACGGTTACGTACCTTTGGTTAAATGTATGTTTCACCATGAAGTCTCTGTATTAATGAACGGTTGAAGCTTTCGCTGAAGATTTGTGTTCTTTAGTGAAATGCTCTTTCGAGGGCTCTTCCATACTGTCTGTAATTCTGACCCACGCACCTTATACACACTGTCCAGTTCTCAGCTTGGGGGAAAAAAAAATAATACACCACCGTCATGCTGCTCAGATCTCCATCATGATGATGACGATAAAGTTCTGGATTTTTTTTTTGTCCTGATTTAGTATTTCTAAATATAATAAAAATGCAATAATATATTTTACTGAGAAAGTCGGATGCTTTGCACCAAGCACAAACCATGTGTACTCTGTGTATGGAAAGAAAGAGCAAGAGGAGAGACTAGAGACATTTCCCTCTTTTGGGGTTCCATAATTCTGACCACACACACTCTCTCTCACACACACACACACACACACACTCAAAGTGGTTCCCATGAACTTCACACTGCCAATCTTGTGCTTTCTGTATTATAATGTAGGATATCAGTAGATAGTGATGTAAATGAAATAAATTGTAAGGTAATCATCTGGACTGTACAATCAAACCTATCATTGTTAATATTTTTTATTGTTGGTAGCCAATATTTTTGTGATTAATTTGCAAATAAAGAAACCACTGTCTTTTTATGTCTCTGATGTGGTTATTTTATTATTGTACATTTATCAAGGTTCATTTCTCAGGAAGACATTTAAAGTGGGATTTACCAACAAACAGTGCAGGATACACATCACAGTGGATGGTCGAGGAACACTTATCTTTTTTTAATGATCATGAAACTGAGACCTGCTGATCTAAAGATGACCTTTTTGTTTGAATATCTGACACACACACAACTCTATAGTTTAACCGTATTTATTAGGAATGTAAACTCTCCTAGCAGAATCCTTCAGAAGCACAGCAATTACACAATCACACAGTTATCTGAAGTGTCCTTAAGTGAAAACTACCCACATTCTAGATAACTTCTTACTGTTAGACAACAAATTGCATTACATTCAGACCTGCAAATCTAAAAGAGTTTATATCTAGAAAGACCGGTGAGAGTTCTGCAGGTAGTTTGGTTATACACTGATGTTTACTTTTATTTATTCTTGTTTTCAAGTTCATTAACCCGTTTATTTCAAGTGACAAGTCTGTTAAGCTAATAATTATAGTAACTACAAGAACTGTAACGACTTATAGTCATAGATTATGATTTCCAACATTCAAAAAGTCCTGGATGTCCATGGACTCCACTTTGAGAACCACAGCTCTGCAGACTAAACCTGCCTTTAAAAGATCATGTGATCAAATTTCACTGCTTATGTCATAATACTTTCCATGAAAAACATTCATAAATGTATTCTTTTATCATTTAAAATGACTCAAAGCTTCAAAATGTTCATTTTATTCTTTTCATTTGGGGGTATTTTGGAGTGTGTTGCAACAACAGTTATTTATTAAAGATAATGAGAAAAATATGGAGAAAAATATTTGTTTAATTCTCTAAATAATATGATTTGCAATCATTTCTGAATATATTAAACATAAGTTTCCATTGTTCATTAATGATAAGGTCTTATTAATGACCAAGACCAAGCAATTTCCCCCTGGGATTAATAAAGTTCTTTGAATCTGAAATTTTAAAAATATAATTTCAGAAATAATACATCATCGCACAATATTTGGGAAATTAAAACAGTTTGTTACACTATTCAGGTGTGAAGAAAAGGAAAGTAGGTTTAGAGGCATTTTCTATTTTACTTATTTTTTTTAATTACATGTAAGCAACAAGTACAGATCTGAGTGATACACATCATGAGTAAAAATGTATTCATTCTAAACAGCAACCAAATAACTAGCAACTAGCAACCAAATAAAAAAAAACAAACCAATAATTTTACTTCCCAGTTTTTAACGAACAATAAAAACGTTGCCGCCATTTTGATTAGACTTTTATTCTATACCGTCGTCGCGTCTTTCAATCACTTCCGTGTTTCCATCTTGAACTTTCAAACCCGGAAGTGCTTCTTTCTTCCTTTCCTGTTTCGGCCTCGATTGGAGCAATACCTGGGTATTGAATCCAGATTTAAAATCTTCAAGAATCCTTGTTTGTTTTAGCAAATGTGTGTAAAATTGCGGTGTGTATTTGTTGCTTAGGTTAAAATAGGTCATCGTTGTGGTATATTGTTAAAAAAAGAGTTTACTAGTTTTTAGTAGTTTAGACAGATTGTTGGTGTGCAGCTTAGCGGGGTTTAGCGGCTCAGGGCCGGACAGCGTGTCTCTCAGCTCTCCCACTTCACTCTGTTTAAAAGAAAAGCTTAATACAAGGTGAAGGGATGAGTTTAAAAGTGTTATAGTCTCTTATTTAGTCATTAATTTCAGTGCGTGTTGTGTGTTAGACGCGTAGCTGTGTTAGCGGTAGCGCTTTTAACTGGAGTAATTCCAGCTTGCTAACAGCGTGTGCTTTAATAGTCTGGGTTTAAAGCTGAAAACTCGGAATTAGACTTCCTGAAAGAGGAATTTTCTGCAATATGAACTGAAATAAAAGCACACTGTGGTCTGTTGTGTGAGTGCTAGCTAGCTTGTGTGTGTCTGGAGCAGTATTTTTCGTTTAAATGCTATAAAACTGGATATAGATGGTGTATTAAAGGGTCCGCAGTATTTAGGATGTGATCCAGTGCATTAGCTTGATTAGACGCTGGATTTGTGTGTAACATGTTTGTGTTTGGGATGTGATGCACATTTGACTTCACAACCTGAATTATGGATCATGAGTAACACACCTGGCATGTCTCTAATGTGCTTGGATGTTAATGTTAATAAGACATGTATGAGCATGAACTTGACCAGACCAGCGGGGTCCGATCTTATCCACAAAGGGCCGGTGTGAGTGCAGGTTTTCATCCCAGTCAAGCAGGAGTCACTNGCTTGGTTGGGATGAAAACCCTGCACCCACACCGGCCCTTTCCGGACAAGATTGGACACCCCTGGATTAGTATCTTGATTAGACTGGCTTGTAACTGTGTGTGTTTTCTCCAGCAATGGCACCACGCAAGGGTAAAGAAAAGAAGGAGGAGCAGGTGATCAGCCTGGGACCGCAGGTTGCTGAAGGCGAGAATGTCTTTGGAGTCTGCCACATCTTCGCATCCTTCAACGACACCTTCGTGCACGTCACTGATCTCTCCGGCAAGTAAGTCACCGATTACTGAGTCGCACTCATCCCTGATGGCAGAACGATACCGAAAGAGAGGAGGGCTCGTAAATATCCGGTGCCGTGGTCTTCCTGGACAGCAGTCAGCCTTTGGATGAGTTGATGAAGGTGTTGAAGAATTGCGTTCACATGAAACGCATAACCTGGTAAATCCCTCAGGCAGAAACCTGCCTACTGGCGAACGCAGGTTTCTGCCTGAGGGGTTTAATGCGCAGTGTGTTAACACCTTCATACATTTGCTGATGCTAAATTCAAGATTCTAGTACATCGTCCGTGTCCAAGTGAATCCTTAGTTTGCACTTTCTCACGGGTGCTGCAGTAGATGCAGTCGAATATTTAATTGGCATATTTTACATAATCCTACACTGATTTGTAGGATATAAGATATTGTGGAACAGTATACATGTTATGGTTCAGAGATGAATAGCAGGAGTGGGGGGGATACAGTGTGGTCATGTTTACAGCTGTAGGTAATGTGGAAATTAAATGTTGATGTGAACCTTTAGTATAACAAAAGAGTTAGTTTTAATCCTTTTTCTCTTTTATAACAAGTCAACAAAGTAAACCAGAACCACAGAGTGGTACATCTGGACCAAGGAGGAGACGAGAACCTTAGTTTGATTCTAGAAAATAATTTAACGTCTGTTTAGAGGACAAACTAAAGCGCATGTAGAAGATCTCTGTGCGTGTTGCTCTGAGTACCTATGGAGTTGATTGATGATGAAATGCTGTAGTTTATCACAACAATATTGTGGTGTGTGTATATAAGATCTCAGCAAACTGAACACACACTCGTCTTGCTCGCAGAGAAACGATCTGCCGTGTGACTGGTGGAATGAAGGTGAAGGCCGACAGAGACGAGTCCTCTCCCTACGCTGCCATGTTGGCTGCTCAGGATGTGGCTCAGAGGTGCAAGGAGCTGGGCATCACAGCCCTGCACATCAAACTGAGGGCCACCGGCGGGAACAGGTGAGGAACCTCGACGCAGATATTTACGTCGCGTGTGCAAGTGACCATTCGTCATCTTTTTTAGTACATGCTCATGTTGGAGCTGTGGATTATATTGGCAGTTTATAGACCTTAACAATGGCACTGAAGCACCACAATATAGAACTTAGCAAAGATGTAACAATTCCCACAAATCACCAGGTAAGTGGTGTCTGTAAGCTGCGGTAAGGCAGAGATGTCAAACATGAGGTCCATCAGCATGATGATAAAGGTTGTTTAGGTAATTTAAAAATGGTGTTTTTAATTAAAAACGACTGGCGGATTGTAATGAAATTGTAATAATCGAAAAGGATTCTCTGTTGTTCCACTAGGGGGTGAAATGCAATCGGGTTTTGCAGTCACAACTTTCATCATTTTTTTTTTTTTTAATTTGTAAATTATTTCGAAAACCATATTGATTTTCTCTGACCTCTGTATTATGGACTATTTTTTTTGTCTATTGTGGTTCCATGTTACAATGCTACAAAATGTAGTAAATTTGAAAGAGGGGTGAATACTTATGCAAGACACACCATAATTTTTTTTTTTAACGTGTCCTTTTACCTAAAATAAGTTTGACACACCTGCTGTAAAGTTGCACAGTTTGCCTGTTGCTTATTATAGTATTATTAAAGTGTGTTTTGGAGGTCTGTAATATTCCTGCAGGTGCTTGGAGATATTGTTTGTTTTTAGTAGTCAGTGTGTCCTTGTGTTCGGCTCTGATCCTAATTTTAAAACATCATTTATTCAGAACCAAGACTCCAGGACCAGGTGCTCAGTCTGCTCTCAGGGCTCTGGCTCGTTCTGGCATGAAGATCGGCCGCATCGGTGGGTGGAAGTCTGTCTCGCAAATGCACGCACACACACACACACACACACACACACAGTGAAGACGTAAAGATTTTAAAGGACATGTCTAGATTAATCCCAAACTTTCATGGCCTGCTAATCTATACAGATAAAAATAGGACTCTGAGGATGATGATGTGGCAACAGTGATGCTACTTTGATGTTTTGATGTGATATTTAATATTAAAGCTACAGTTCCATGATATGAAGGACAATCCAATGATTTTTAACATTTAAAAATTGCAAAAATCACACCTACTCTGCTAATGTCCGCCGTATTTTCTTATGGATTCAAATGAAGTATATAACTCTGCCTTTTTAGTGTGGATATTTTTAAAATGCTGGATGAACAAAGTAGTTCTATAACTGTCTGTAGTGAATAGTTTAGAAGAAAGATTTGAGACGTCTTCATTGTACTAACGCTCTGTTCTGCTAAAGATTTATATCTTTCATAGAGAGTGTACAAAGCTGGTGGTAGTTATTTTTATACACTGTACATGAAGACAAGGGAACATTTTCATTGAGTCATTGCTACAGAACCAAGTGTCCAGGCAGTGGAGCTGGACCTGATCCATTAAACACACTTATCCAGACTGAAAGACGGTCCATCCCCTGGTCTTTTGGCTCAACTCCATCTAGGTAGGAGGAGCTGGATCAGGTCCGACTCCACTCCATGGACATTTTGTTCTGCAGCCAGAGGTATTGAAGAAGAAAAAAACAAAAAACTTTACAATCCTGAGCAATTTGCTCGAGGAAGGCCACTGACATAAATTTCAACACAAATTTCATCGCAGTGTTGGTATGATGGACACACACTAGGTGTCGAGCCGCGGGATTTCTACACACTTCGTATGTTAAAACACATCGGTAAAGTTTATAGCCAATGGATTCCAAATAATTTTCTGTTTTGAGTGTGGTTAGGCTTAGAAGAGGTGAGTGAGGGTTGTTTATCCTGTTAACCAAGGAACAAATCTTGATTATTGTTCTTTTTTTTTTCTTTTCTTTCCTTCTTCCAGAGGACGTCACCCCAATTCCATCAGACAGCACCCGCAGAAAGGGAGGTCGCCGTGGGCGTCGTCTGTAAACTGTTATGGATTTTTTTGAGAATAAAAAGTCAAATATTCCTCTTTGAGTCATGTCTCTTGTGTTCAAGCATTCAGATAAAAAGGGATCCTCATTCCCAGTGCCACACTTGATCTATGATTATTTGGACTATTTTTTTACCATTATACAAATATTAAAGTGAAATTTCCATGGACTGCATACATTATCCAAATAAGAAGACGAGTCTATTTAGTACAAACAAAACTTAATTGAATAACGTTTATTGTATTTGGTTTTATGAATTATATCTTGAATTACTTCTCCATTTGTATTAAATCTAGGAACATCGGTACAGATGTTTCTCCTGTGTTAAATGTATTTTCACTGCTCATGCACAGTTTTCAGCTAGTAAGTAAAGTGTTTCTTGGCCTGAGACAGGCATTACGGGAAAACTATGCGGAACAGGGATTGATGAGCCGCCGCCGTGCTTGCTCGAGACTTTTACTTCCTCTAACCCTGTTGCCACTTCATCATTTGTCTGATCAGTGGTGGAATAAGTTAGCTTTTGTTCTTGACACAGCTCATGCTAATGTATATGTTTGAGAGAAATTTCTAGCAAATGGTGGGTGTTGTTTGTAAAATTGGTGCCTTTGCCTAACTGGTTTGACGTTGACTTGAATGGTTTAGCACCTGGGGAATGCCAAAACATCATTACATAAACTATTTCCTGGTTAATTGTGAGATTCAATGTGAATAAAACAGTGTATGAACTCTGTGACTATGGGGTAAATAAGAGAAAAATTAGTTGAATAATCAAATAAATGCCCTACTTTGAAACACTGCAGAGTTTTTGTAAATTATAATAATAAAATCAGTGTTTTGCTTGTTTCTACCCATTTCAGCCCATGAGATTTAGTGTGCAATGTTTGTGCAGAAAGAAACTGATTGGCTTAAACTATATAATCTCAGAAAAAAAGTACAAAACTGTACCTTCCCTTGTGTATATCTTTTGTACCTTTAGTATGTACACCATATGGCCAAAGGTTTGTGGACACCTGACCATCACACCCATATGTACTTGTTGAACCTTTGGTGTTATAATAAGCTTCACTCTTCTGGGAAGGCTTTCCACTAGATTTTGGAGCGTGGCTGTGGGGATTTGTGTTCATTCAGCTACGAGAGCATTAGTGAGATCA
>CM074959.1:3321749-3334093 GCA_037577455.1 Pangasius macronema | reverse complement strand
GTATTGAGGGTGGCAGAGAGCGCTGGTCATTCACTCCCCCACCTACAATCCCTACCGGACCCGAGACTCGAACCCACAACCTTCGGGTTCACCTTCGGGTTACAAGTCCGACTCTCGGACTATTAGGCCACGACTGCCCCCCATTGTGGTGTATTAAATATGAAGTGGGCCATGTTTCTGCGATGTGAAACCCCACTAAAATTTTGATCCTAGTGACAGGCTGGGATTTGGCAATACAGAGCTGAAGCACAAAGCACATACTTGGGAAAAAAATATACAACAAGCAAGGAATAAATTCATGCCCAAAGCTGTGCAAGTGTTGGGTTTACCTGAGGAATTCCATCCTGCACCTCGCTCTCCACTTGCCTCCGAATGTCCTCCAGCTGGCTTTTAAGCAGAGTGAGATCCTTCAGCTTCCTGAAAGGGTCCTGAAACACACATCATGACACAGATAACCTGGGAAAAGCCCTCCAACAACCAGAAAACCTGCTGTCCCTTCTAACAAAGATACTGCAGCTTCAGCTAGTATGAAGCACACAAAAGTGACAAACATATTTAATACACTTAGAGATTTATTCAAAGACAGAATTATAGTTCATCAGCACAATCTTGCTCAGGGTTGCAATAGACATGTACAGAAACCAAAGTGGAAAAAATGACAGTCTTCACTGAGTCACTGCAGGCCAGAGTGTGCCAAACGGCACTCAAATTACAAAAAGTTCAATATAAACATTTAAACAACAGGTTTGTGAAGAAATAGAAAGTTAGTGTTCATGATACAACATTCACTTGTTGCAGTGAAACCACCACAAACACAAACACACTACTCTAAAGCTTCAGAAAGGTTAGTTTCAGGATTTCATAGTTTCATAATGTAGGCTACATGTCACAAAAGCTAACACCCTAACCACACACACCTCACACCTGTGTGACTATAGAAACTACCGCGCAGTATAAGTAAATAACCAAAAATTTATAAACCTTGTCGTCCGCCATGTTCGTGAGTGCGAGCAAGTCAGGGTTGCCAGATCTGCGCGACAAAAACAACGCATTTCAGTTGCCATTCAAAACCAGCCACAATTAAACCAATAGTATAGAATAAAATAGAAATGAAATTAAGTTTGCATCTCTTATACATTATATGGCCAAAAGTTTGTAGACACCAGACCATCACAACCATATGTGCTTGCTGAACATTATAGATTTAGTTCCTTTTGCTGTTATAATAAGCTCCACTCTTCTGGGAAGGCTTTCCACTAGATTTTACAGCATGGCCAAGGGGATTTGTGTTCATTTGGCCACAAGAGGTCTGCCACTGATGTCAGATGAGGAAGACTGGGGTCACCCTTCACACACCATGTCTTCATGGAGCTCGCTTTGTGCACAGGGGCATTGTCATGCTGGAACAGGTTTGGATCTCTTAGTTGCAGTGAAGGAAACTGTACCACTACAGCATAAAAGACATTTTATACAATTTTGTGCTTCCAACTTTGTGGCAAGAGTTTGAGGAAGAGCCACATATGGGTGTGATGGTCAGTAGTCCTCATACTTTTGGCCATATGTATGTATGTAATGTAAATAATAGTGTACAAACTATTACTTTTAATACAGTTAACATAGGACAACATAAGGCATCGACAAGAGGATAGTAGCACAGTGACAGACAGTGCAAAAGTCAATAAATACAACAAATACAGAGCATATACTATATAATAGACAACCAAAACTGTATTGCACAGTTATACTGATAAAATAGTCCTTATTAAATTCTGTTAATAGTCCTGAGCAATTGTATGAACATGTGAAGTGACGTTTGCATGGTTTCTTAAATATTATGTTTCTTGTAAAGTGACTGAGCGCAGTGATAGTAATAAACAATACAATATACAAGTGTACGTTCAAGTAAAAGCAGTATAGGTTATGAGTGCAAATAATATTATACTGACACTACAGCCTGAGGTGTAATAATGTAAAAGTAGAAGATATTGACAGACAGCAATTCGCTCCTGCATTGTAAAGTAGCAGGAAGTGTTAAAAATCGGATACACGAATTATGTCGTATGTAGTACTATCACAGAGAGGTTACAGAATCATATTTATATTGCAGCAGTGAGATTCATGAATAGTCTCATACTCACTCATTAAATACTCACTTGCTCGCTCACTTTCAGTCATCGCTTTTACTATGATCAGGCTTGTGGTGGATCTGGAGTCTATCCTGGGAATACTGGGCAATGTGGTGGAATAGACCCTGGATGGAATGCCAGTCCATTGCAAGACAAGCATTCACACTTAAGGGCAATGTATCATACCCAATTCATCTCCTGGCATGTTATTGGGAGGTGGAAGGAAACCAGAGAACCCAGAGGAAACCCAAGCGAACACACAAAACTCACAGACAGTAATCTGAGCTCAGGATTGAACCAGAGATCCTGAATCTGTAAGACAGCAACACTACCCATTGTGCCTACTAATGTATGACGGCTACTAATGATAATATTGTTACTGTAATATAATAAAGTTATTGTATTTTTTCCACCTTTTCACCTGTTTACTATATTGCAACTATATTGCATGTGTGTGTGTGATAGCCTGTGCACATGCAGAAGATTAATATAATTAATATAAACGCACAACCCACTGGCAAAAACAGTCAATCTGACAATTCAGCCAAATTACGCTGAAAACAGAGATCTGGCAACACTGAAGCTGCTCCAGTCAGGGCAGGAGAGTGAGCCACTCTGAGTTTGATTCAGATGGTCTGGAATGAGGAATTGCAACACAACCATCCAGCCATGTTACTAAATATTGTGCTAAATACTGTGTTTTTAATGTTGAATGATCTTTAAACTTAAAAAGCCTTAACTAGCCTTACAGGAGGAATGATTTTATGTGATAACCTTTTGATAATTTGCTCAATCATTGTGATTCATTTATCCCTTTTTTTAAAATCTCACTCATAATTTTAATTAGTAGCAAATTAATATTTAATTCTAAACTCTGTTTAGACTATAGATCGGGCAATATACGATGATGTGATCTAATAATGATAATAATAATAGTAATAATAATAATAATAATAAAGAGGCTTGTGCTGTTCAGTAGCTAGTGTCCTCCACACTGACAGAAAAAACCCACAGACGCTTGAGATGGAGCCTTAGTTGCTATGGCAACCCAGTGACGACGAGCATGATGACGCAAAAGGAGGCTTGTGCATGTCGGACCTTAGACGCTGTGACGAGTTAAGGTGGACCAGGGTATACACACACACACACACACACACACACACACACACACACACACACACACACACACACACAAATGGGAACTGCCATTTGGGTCATTTTACTCTGTGGCATGATTATTCAGTAAATTAAAAATGCATTTCATATTAGACTCAAACTGATCCAGATATCTCATTACTCTTCTTCCAGTGGCATGTCCAGGTTCTTGGACATGAAGTGGGAATGAGAATGACACCACCTAGTACTGTACAGAACAAAATTATATTTGCATAATATCTGATTTATTCATTAGTGCAAGAATCAATGGCACCGTTACTGTCTTGGCCTCATAGTTGCTCTACTTTCTAATGCTCGAGGGGATTTTGGTCAAAACACAGCAATGATTTCAATCAATATGAGTCTGCGTGAATCGAATAGGTGTAGTCAACTTCTCGTAGATGTGAGGTGAGGTCAGAGTGCGTCAGAGGCACCCATGTGACCTCACCTATGTGTTCTGCTTGTTCCACATTATCATTTGCACTCATCATGTGTTCCATGTGCTTTTTTTTTTTTTTAATCACACACACTGACTCCAAGGATCGGGGTTTAAAGTGAAGAAAAGAGGTCAGTTCCCTCTGTCTGACAGATGGAGGTTACTCTCTGTCTCTGTTTCTCTGTGTGGCTCAGATATGAAGTCATTAATCCCCATAACAAGGGAGATTAATGACATCAGATCTAAAGTTCAATCCCAATGACTTGTTCCTCATTACAGACTATAAGAAGGTTCATACAGTATGGTGCAGTTAATATTTAGATTTAGGGATAGATATTTAATATTTAGAGTCTAATTTACTTCAATTGTCTCTCATTCACAGGGAGCCTTTTCTGGCGATCTTTTCTTCTCTGACTAATGCTCAGCCATCCTTAAGGCATCACCATGACCACCATAGAGACTGGGGTAGACGGAGGAAGAGAGAGAGAGAGTGAGGGAGAGAGAGAGAGAGAGATGGGGAAAGGGGGATGTTGTTGCTGCAGGCTTTAATGAACGCAATCACGACAGGAGAAAGAGAGGAGGGGCAGCAGCACTTCGGGATCTCACCAACATCATCACTTCAATCTCAACCAGAGAGAGAGAGAGAGAGAGAGAGAGAGAGAGAGAGAAGCGAGTAGAGCGAGAAGGAGGAGTCAGTCAGTCAGTCAGACAAAGCTGGTGTGGTTTTGACTGCTATTACTGAGCCAGTGCAGGTGTTGGGGAAAAATGTTTAACACAGACTAAGAGAAAGAGAGGAAAGAGGAAAAAGGCAGGGAAGAACAGGAGTCCTGTAATCTGCTTGGCATGCGACCGTGTCCCCGGCTTGTGTGTGAGTGTGTGCAGATGAACGGGACATTTTGGTCTGGAATGTGTCTCAGCTAACCTCAGGAGACCTCCAAGAACATAGACCTCACCATGCTGGGAAAGGACTACATGCTCGCCATCATCATAGTCAATTATGAAGGTGAGTGCACGACTCCTTCTCTCTTCCCTTCTCCCTCTCTCTTTTTTCTCATCCTAGAACATAAGAAAAGAAGAGGAAAGATGGTACCTTTGCTTCGTAGTTGGCACTAAATATAGTCCTGACTCACATGCAACCAGTAATACCTGGCAAGTTTTGCAAACAGAGTCTAAGTGCAAACAAGCATACATACAGGACCTGAGAGTTCTGAGACTGACAATAATGTTAGCTTGATCACTGAAACGTATATTGGTAATGCCCTCATGGGACATTAAGCAGTAATGTACGAAGCAGTAGCAGTAATCAGGAGATGGATGCAGCAGTCACCTCGTCCGTATTGCAGGATACTACACTAGTCCATTGCTCTGCAGAGAGGCAGCTGTCAGCTTAATGTAATTTCCTGACTCTACACACAGCACTCCTGGAAGTGTATGTTGCATTAGATCTCAGTGATGCCCCCTCATCTCACCCCACCTCTGTCTCCTTCTTGCATGATCACACATACACATACACACCAGACAAAGCTAAATGTCAGGAGATTCATTCAAGGGTGTGCTTTAAGACCTGGGGACATGTAAGCATTTGGTTGCCACATTGTAGGTGGGTTGTCTAGGTAACTGTTTCCCCAAGGTTGATTTGCACAAGAGTTTTGAGTTGCCAAGCAAACCCTTGGATGATTTGATTGTTGTGGAAAAAAATGGAATTTGTATTGAAATAAGAATATATTTTAAAATTTGAAATCCTTTAGTGCTGAAATTGTGTGGTGACATCATGTAAAGTGATGCTCATGAGATTCTAATGCATGTCAGGACTGTAACTTAAACCAGAGCTTCTTTCTCTTTGTCTCTCTCTCTCCCTCGCTGTCTTTCTGTCCACTCTGATCTCTGCTCAGTATGTTCCAAAAACAGTGACTGTTGTTTGTTCCATGTTTTTTAATGAGTGTTTTAAAAGATTTTCACTTAGCAATGTTCTTTACTAATGGTCAGGAGAGAGGGAAAAAGTAAGGAGACTTTATACTTAAGTGAAAGTATAGATAATGTGCCAAAAGTTTAGTTTAAAGTGGACATATCCAGGCAAAAATGTCTTCAGCTCAAAATAGTGCTAGCTTTTATTCTTAGAAAACTGTTGCATGAGCTTGCTGGTCATGACTAACACTACGTAGGTTGCTAATGAATCCTGTAAATAACCACTATTTACCATTAGCTAGAAGCAATGTAACAGCTGGAACTGATGCTATTCTAATCTGGCATTAGCAAAGAAAACACTCCAACGCTTAAATATAGCCAGTTAAAGTACCTCAACATGCTTTTCAGATTAGATGGAGTTCATGCTTAAAGGGAGGTAAAGGTTTTTGCATACTCCATACTCACATACTGAAACATTTTACTGAGGTAGGGCCGGGGTGCTCATCCATTTTCAAATACACATCTATATATCTATAACATTAATGATGTTGAGTAGCACGAGAAAGTCACAGCAGATGAAAAATCTTGATAGTTTTTCTACGCTGATGAACCTGTTTGGATGGGGAGCTCATTCGATTGACATATAGTGTAACGAGTACTTTCTTCTTCTTCTTCTTTGGGCTTTTCCCTTCAGGGGTCTCCACAGCGAATCATCACTCTCCACCTATCCCTATCNTCTTCTGCATCCTCAACACTTGCACCCACTAGCTTCATCTCCTCATTTATTACCTCCATATACCTCCTCTTTGGCGTAACGAGTACTTTAAAAAAAAAGGTCTAAATAAAACATGGAGTAACCAGTTGTTTTTTTTCTTGGAACTGTAATTAAGTATGTTTACAATTATTCAATTTCAATAATACTCAAGTAAAGTTACAGATATCCTAAAATAATACTTAAGTATAGTAACAATGTACAATTACTTACGTATTTTCCAGCTCTGCAGGTTAGAGTGATAATGAGAAGATGTAAAAGAAGTCAAGCCAGTGTTAGCTGTGTGTCATGCTTACTCAAACTTGCTTTGTGGCGTTATTAACATTAATTAATGTTATACAAATATTATTATGAAATATAATTTATGGTTATAGATCATATCTGGCCTTTATGAATTCCTAAATTAGTTTAGAAAAAGTTAGAAATTTAGACATTTAGAAAAATGCTGTCATCTTTGTTCACAGTTTTTTTCTATATTTTTTTAAATGATAGTTTCATTTGAAATATTTTGCATTGTGTGTTGAAAGACATTCTGATATATTTTCCCATCTCCTCTACATGTTCATGCTTTTGAGTAAATCTGCTTATAACTTTACATAATTTTCGTAGCATATTGCAATGATATGTTACGCCTGGAATTTATTTAGCCTGGAAAATATCTATACCGTGATGCTACCGTTATCTATATATCTGTTCCATATCCTCCATCGTACCACCCCAGTAGTCTCCGTGTTAGCAAAGCTCCTAAAAATAGCTTCCATTACATGCACTGGGGGAGAGACAGTTAGAGAGTGACCTAAGATGGCACCACCTCAGGGTATTGAAAGGTTTTCAGGAAGAATGCTCCCATTAAATGCCTGTTCCACTGGAGTTGCCTTCAGTTAATGAGCTTTCTGTGACTTTCATACAGTAACTTTGAATGAATGTGTGATGTATAATGACACTGCTTTCTTCTTCACTAACTAAAAGCAGATTCAATTCTGACCCTTAATCCCTCTAATCTGGTCTGCCTCAGTGACTGCCACAGGGTTTACTCTGTCTTCCAGATGCACTTACTCACATCAAGCAATCAAAAAGCACTCATCTCATTCTGCTATTAAACCTCCCTCTTGCCCTCTTGTGCTTTTCATTTTCTCTCTCGTTGCTATCTATTTAGAACTTGCTTCATAACTTAGCTTTTATTTGAATCCCTATTTCATCCATTTTTTAACCTTAATTAACACCGTGGTTGCTTTTCAACCTCTACCATCACCTCTGTCACGTTTGGGCAGTGTGAGGACAGGATTGCAGAGCAAGGATAAAACTCTTGACCAGAATCAGCCTGATTAAGCTCTATTACTGCCGTCTCGGTAGACCTGCTGGAGACCAGGTAGCGAGCACTGATTAGCCACTCAAGACCCATCTCTGGAAGATTTAGCTCTTCTGATCGAGCTCTTTCACTGTTGTGGTGAAACCAGCCACTACGGTAAGTGGTAGAGATTAAGCTAAGAGGGAATTAGATACAACATTCTCCTATCTTAGTGGCATCTAAGCAACAAACTTGAAAAACATCTACTTGAGTATGCTTTGAGCAAATTTTAAGTTTTGCTTTACTACATTTGTAGGAGGGCTGGCTACGCTAATTGTCCATGTGTATGTGTGTGTGTGTGTGTGTATGCGCCTTGTGATGGACTGGTGTCCATCACCACAGAACACATACATCTATAAAAGAATTTAAGATAGATAAAGTATTTTTTATTCCAAGTGTACAGGGGAGTGCTACAGTTGCTAAGATGACTAGCTAGTATTTCTAAGTGCAAACATTTTCATACATAACAAAATGAAGACCCTTGTGCAAGGTTCTGTTTTTTTTGTTTTTGTTTTTGTACCTTGCATGAAATTAATTGCAGGATGAAAGCATTTCAATTCAACTCAACGGTATTGTATGCAAGCATTGTTTTTTTTTCTCCAAGATATTATAAAGATCTTTCTGAATGAAAAAAAAAGATATATTTGGCAGATTAATGGCAGCTAGAACCTTATCATAAGTTTATATTCAAGTGAGTGTGTTCTCTTTTCTGATAGCATACACATTATGTTAAGACTCTGCTGAGCTCTATAGCACTAGCCTTATCTATCTTATCTATCTTTTACTTTATCCCTTGCATGCCTTACAACTCAGCACTTAGTACTCACTTTCTGTATTTCACATGTTCATCTTTGAGCTGAACACCGCTCCCCTTTAATTTATAAATTTCAAATTTATATCCTGAAGTTATATATTTCTGTAAAGCTGCCATTTTTAAAAGTGCTCTACAAATAAAATTGAATCGAATCGAATTTCTGTGAGCTTGCCAATGCTACATTATGTATTATGTATTATTGACCATGTACTTTTGACTTGCACTTACAGTGCAAGCACAGAGGAAAGTGCTGATAGATAAGGAAGAGAGATTATATTGTCAATTGCATTTATCAGTGCAATAACACACTTAAAGCAGTAGTACATAACAATGTTTTATTAAAGTAGGCTTATTCAGCTTCATTTATCAGTCATTTTTTAGTAAAGTTGTTTGCCAAATTTCTTATGCCAAACCAAACTAAATATTCCATCAGACATTCACTGATATTCTTCATACTGACATGCGAATGCTGGTCAGCGTTTATTACCATAAACTACCAAGCTGATTCAGTGATGCACACAAAGCTCCATAAGATGCAAATCTCACAGTATTGAAAATAACAGAATGACCACTAAATGGTGAAAGAGCACCTCCTTACGTGCAGTGTGCTCTAAATCTTCCAGTAACGCAGCTCAGCGATTGCAGCACTTCGGCTACCATAGACACACACTATGTCTTTCTCCTTTTATAGGGCGCTATTACTTTGGTCTTAATTGAATGGCTAGTCTTATTTTCCTTAGTTTATGGACTTGTTTTGGATGCCAAGTCATGAGTATGCAATGACTGATTTTCACATTAAAATAAGTAAGTGATTATTGCATAATCTGTATATAAAATTGCGATATCTCATACCAATGATATGATTTGAAGCTGATCAGTTGAGCTTCCCATTAGTGAGTCTCCTTATATGTAAATTTACACAAACTCTAGGTTTCTTGTAGGATACAAATATTCTTTCCAACCTAACTAATTTTTCTTTGTTTATAATTCCCACATGTCTTGTGTAAATGCTGCAGTGAAGGAGGGAGAATCCTACAAGACATTAAGCCATCAAACACATGGTTTCAAACTGCTGCTCGTGCTGCCTCACATAATACATGCAGCATAACACACTCGGGGGAAAGCGTTATCTGCCCTCTTCTGCATACACAGTCTCAGAGACACCCACGATTGGTTAGTGTTGCTGTGATTGACAGGAGAGAGAGTATGCCATCCCGGCCACCAAGAGAGCAGGCCAATTTTGCTCTCTTGGCTACCATGGATCCTTGTGGCATTGTCAGGATTTGAAATCATGATCTTCTGGGCGAATGCTTTTCTGTGGCATCACTTGCAGGCCTTTAAGGAGGGTTTCTTATTGTGAGATATACAGTGTAGAAATACAGAGACTAATGCTATATATACAAATTAAGTCGGACTTAGTGGCTAATGATTAAAATACAAACATAAACTTTAATAACTAGACAGACAATTACATGTTTTCCTAATGTATTGAACATTGAATAGACACCTTATGAAGACTGTGCATAATAGGAGTGCCTAAAGAGTAATAGCAGTACTCTGCTACTCATTTGTACTTCTTCTATAAGTAATTCAGGCCCGGTCAAAGAAACACTGTCACGGTGGTTTATTAATATGTATACAGTTCACAGCCTAATCCCTTAACAATAAATAAAAGATATCCCAGCAATAAAAGCCTTCTCATGTTGGTGTCTTCACAGTGAAAAGCATTTTAGTTCTAACATCATTAAGAAACTAGGGTTTTGAATTTGTTAAATATACATATTCATATGTATTTGATTAGGTGAAACCTCATTTACACAAATAATGTAAATTTTGGAAAAAGGTTCCAACAATCAACTGGCAGCGATGAAGTGTGATATCTATAGTTTAAAAAATTACCCTATTCACCTGTAATGTGAGAAATGTGCAAACTGCAAATTATTCATTGTAAATGCAAATTGTTCATTCATTCATCTGTAGCTTTATTAGCAACAATGCCATATTGGTCAGAGTGGCACTGGATCCCGAGTCTATGCTGGGAAGAGTGGGGGTGAGGCAGGAATACATTCCATCACAGGTCACCATGCATGTCGACATTCACACAGTCATTCACGAATAGCATTATTCTAGATATTTCTACCGCCGTCTAGATTCAGGTCACTGTAAAAATCACTTCATGATTTTACGCGTTGCGCTGATCGGATACTTGCATTAACGTGCAGGTGTATGAGTGTTCCTAATAAAGTGGACGGTGAGTGTATGACTTGAATTCCATACTTTTCCATACTAATTGCTAATACTGATGCTTCCTCAGGATCACTGTAAAAACTTACTAGAACTGATATCAAAGAATATTGTGTACAAACACATACAGACTGGTTCCCAACAACAGTTACTGATAGAGACCTGATCACAAAATGGAGGTCGTTTCTGTCTAATTTTCTCTCTCTCAGAATTAATACAGCCTCTTTGGACACTTCTTGAATTATATATCTAAAGAACTAAATATGTTGCTTGTACAGTATATAATAAATAATTGATTATCTGTATTGTGTAAATATTTCATATAAATTTAAGAGTTAAATAATGAGAAAAATTATTACTATGCAGAAGAAGTGAGGGAATACGTCCCCACAGTCAGTCATATCCTAGAAAGAGAGATGGTCATTGGATGGATAGTATTTTGAAGAAGATGGATAGTATTTTGAAGAAGATGGATAGTATTTTGATTTAGACAGCCAATGAGGCATTAAGAGGTTGCACAGGTTGCTTGAATATTTTAACACATAATTAAAGCGCATGCCAAACTTAAAGTGATAAGCTGCAAGAGTGCTATATGCACAGCAAAAATCCAGTGTACTACAAATAAACTGTTCTAGAGCTCCATTGTTAATGATGTGTGAGATTAAAGATTTCAAACTGAGCAGCACATTGGTAACAGCATGAATGAGAAGTCGTGTTATTGTGTATTGTTATTGGTATATTCTTCCTTTAATTTTTTCCCCCAGTTTCCTCAAGAGGAAAACAATAATACCCATCTGATACATACATTTGGGATTAAATCTGCCTGGAGGAATAAGAGCTGGTGGTTGTGNCTGGACCAGGAGAGCCAAATCCATAGCTTTGCTATGCTTTGCTGCCGCTTGCTGATTTTTGATGCATCAGTCAAAAATATTTAAAATTTCAAGGCACCTTGTTCACTTTCTGGGGTTGGAATATTTTCAGACACAAGAAACTCTAGGGATAGTGTGTTGTTCTTGTCAGGTAGTCATGGAGATACAAGTGCAACATTTTTATTTTATAACATTTAAACAAAACTGCCAAAGTCAAAACAAGTTTCATAAAACATACTAAACAAGAACTTGGAGACCACAGCATGAAGCAGACAACAGAAGCTTAGCAATGAAACAAACAAAGGAAAACTCAGAACTTAAATAGAGACACGAATCAAGGGGAAACACAAAACAGGTGAGTGTAATCAGAAGGAAAATAGCATGTGACATGGTCATGTGATCTGGCTGTAGTCTGTGTGGCTGAGGGGAAGTGAAGCCCAAGGTGGCCATATTATGAGGTTGTGATGACAGCTCTTTAATAAATAATAAAAATTGCTGTTGTATAAGAGGAATAAAAGACTTTGTATGTGCTGTTATAAAATAATCCACCTTATGTGGTAACAGAAACTTTACTTTGAGTTGGGTCTCTTCACTCTACCCCAATGGTCTGAGAGTCGGACTTGTAACCTGAAGGTGAACCTGAAGGTGGTGGGTTCGAGTCTCGGGTCCGGCAGG
>CM074959.1:3282457-3313045 GCA_037577455.1 Pangasius macronema | reverse complement strand
TCTCTTCTCTTCTCTTCTCTTCTCTTCTCTTCTCTTCTCTTCTCTTCTCTTCTCTTCTCTTCTCTTCTCTTCTCTCTATCTGTCCACCTCTGTCTTCTCTTATCTTCTGCCCCCTCTCTTTCTCTCTCCGTCTCTCTTCCTCTGCTGTCTTCTCTCTGTCTTTGTTTCTGAACATACTAACCCTGTGTAATTTATGATAATGGTGCTACAGTAGACTTGGTGAACAAGCCCGTCTTTATAAATGTTAAAAACTTCATTCATTTTTATTGTTTAATAAGAACCCACCTTAACTTGCTATTTCAGTTGCCCGGTTTTCATATTCATCGAATAAATTGCACCAAGTCTACCTGGGATCCATTTAAGTTTATTAGTAATAAATACATTTGCAGCTTTTGTCTTTTCAATGACTTGTTATTTTTTTTTAATGTTGGACAGGACAAGTGTGCTCAAGCTTTCTCCTTCAAATCTACTCAGTAGATTTGAATATACAGTAGTTTTATTTTATCATGAGTCACATTATTAAGTGTGATAGATTTCTTAAGATTACTCATGGACCGTAGATGTTCAGGAGCAGGTTTAGACACTGCTTGTAGTTCTGTTTATTTGGAGTAACAAGGTTCTGCTCTGGTCTGTCATCCTGCTGTAGGGACTTTGCCTTTGTGGCCAGTGATAAGGACACGTGCATGCTGAAGTGCCATGTGTTTCGCTGCAACGCACCAGCTAAGACTATAGCCTCTGCCCTGCATGAGATGTGCTCCAAGGTGAGAGCTTGGATCTGTGTGCAGATCGGTGTGTGAGTGCTCCAGACAGTACAGGTTTAAAAGTAAAAATTGTGAGCGAAATTAGCAACTCAGCAAACAAAGGATACATGATGGAGGAAAATTATTATAATTAAGATGGAGGCTTGCTTGCCTATTCAACTACTCACAAAATGGCTGTTTATTTACAAAAACACAATCCCTTCCATTACAACACTGCTGTTAGAGTGACCCTAAGAGTAATTATTTGTATGTGATCGCAGATCATGGCAGAGAAGGCAGCAATGCCACCAGCCGTGCCACGATCACTCACAATGGAAAGCATTTCTCCTGAAGACCTGCCTCACCATGGTACAAAACACAGCTTCAGACTTATAGATCCATTTAAACAATTGAGTAAATCAGTATTCTGACCAGAACACCTATATATGCATATGTGCTGATCATTAATTGTATGTTTTAAGTCAACTTCTTAGATGCAGTGAGGCAGAGGGTCCAAAAATTTGAGGTTGAATACATCGGAAATCTGCCCGTCTCCAGAGCAATGGGTGAGTTTAATATTCAGGTAATGTTATAAAAATGTATTGCCATGAGAAGGTATTAATTCAATTCATTTCAGTGCTTTTAATAATAGATCATGTCTCAGGCAGCATGACAGGAACCAAAGAAAAACTCAGTGAGACGACATGAGGAACAAAGGGAAACCAAACTCAAAAGGGAATTCTTATTCTTCTGCGTGACACCGGATAGTGAGATTAAAGTCGTTACAGTATGCAGCTGCAGAAGAATAAAAGCAAACAGTACTAAGTGTATTGGAAGGATACACAGTGTTTGGTATGCTCATATTGTGAATAAGAATCCATAAAGATCTCTCAGATTATATTAAGCAGAGAGGATCAGATTAGATCATGACTGTGCTATGAAAACTCATTTCTGGTCTGCTGCTGCAAATTTACAGCCCAGTGCTGACAATATATATGAAGCAGACCTTCTAAATATTATGAGGTACAATTACGAAGCTGAAATGACTACAGAGGGAAAAGTGATGCTGCAGCGCGAGGAAAATGCACAGTCACACAGCTTTGTTTGTCCCAGGGTTAGTATGTCATGACCGCTCTCAGGGAGAACAAGAGATCTTTCATCAAATACTGTTAAGAAGACTTATCTATCATGGGTCCCTGGAGGTGGAAGCAGCTCTGTAACAGCTAATGGTGTGTCTCTAAGCAGGGACTCTGTATAGAGAAAATGATGCACAATGTCACTGGCCTCCCTAATCCCAAGGGTGCTGGTGGATATAAACTTGATCTGCCATGTTTTATGGTCATTGTTACTGGAAGAGTCAAGATTGAGTCAAGAGTCTTTTGCTTTGTGTGACCTGATGATCCCAAAGAGAAGCAGTGATCTTTCTATACTGTTGTCTGCAGTACTTTCAAGGCATTTTCCTTCTTTCTTTTTTTTCGGGATTTTATTCCATTTTTCTTGCAAATTCCCACCTCTCAGGAGGAGCATCTATCTCATAATAGCTACCAATCCAGAAGTATGAAAACTAAAACATGCTTCCAAAACAAAGTAGCTACATCATGCCAGAAGCTGTCTTGGACTTCCAGGGTTCCAATCCTATCTTCCCCTGAAGCATGGGAGCCAGGGTTGTTTACACACTTGGCCCTAATACTTAAGTCCACACTCAGCATTGATTCTGGGTCTGTTTGTGGGAGGGCGCCACCTTTACAGGTTTGTTTTTATACTTATTGTCATTTCTACTGTGGCCGCACTTTTTTGCAAGTCTAAATAAAAAAGCAAACTCAACCAAACATACCAAAATTTTGCAGCCTTGGGTCCAGAAAAAAATGTCCTAAGTTTTTTGTCTTGTTGGAGGCTGTAGGTTTTCACTTTGTACGTAATGTTGTGTGTTTGGTCCTGGCAGGGATGGAGGTGCTGAACAGGGCTATTGAGAGCATCATGCACTCCAGAGACAGAGACGAATGGGAGCCGATTGTCATTCATGTGTCAGACACAGTGCTGTCCCTGTGGAGGGGAGAGGTACAGAAGGATACGTGTCAACATAGATGAGTGAATAGAATTAATAAGGACACTGCTTCAGTGTTCTCAGAGAGATCTTTCATGCAGTAGTTATTAGAGACTCTTTAATGGTAGTTTAGTGTGTCTGTTTGTTGTTTTGCTTGCTTTAGGATGGTGAGGACCCTTTTTGGGAATGCCAGGTACGCTACCTGACCTTCCTTGGCGTTGGTCATGACACACATACCTTTGCAGTGATAGTGGATTCCGGCACACAGCGCTTTGAGTGTCACGTCTTCTGGTGTGAACCTGATGCTGGGATCGTATCCGAGGCAGTACAGGCAGCATGCATGGTAAGTGGTACTGAATGTGCAAGAATACTGATGGCTACAATATATATCTTTACTACAATCCTACAACTTTTACTTTTAGAGTAAACTAATGCACAGCTATGCTCATGCTATTAGGCTTACTGAAGGCTAGCTTCCATTATGAAGTATTTGTGCATGTTTGGTATCCAGGTCCAGTACCAGAAGTGCTTGGTCACACAGACACCACCTTTGAGGTCAAAAATGTGGCGAGCCGGCTCCAAAGTCAAACGCGCCAACTCCATGGATGGTTCCAGCTTCCCGCCCTGCCACCAAGGATACACACAACCCAAAATGGCTTCCTCTAGCATAAAGAAAGGCATGCTGGCATTTTTTGAGACATTCCGAAATAAACCTCCTGTGGTTCCTGCACCATAGCAACAGGGACTGAGAGAGGGCAGGGGGAGGAAGTGATGGGTCTGGGTGGGAGCAGGTTGCAAGAGATAATTGAAAAAGGATGTAAAGGATGGGGAAAGAGATGAGGAAGATCAAATAATGTTGCTTATTATTCCCAGAGGAAAGCCACCTACACTGCAAGTACCTTTATTGCTTATACATATCTGACTACAGCAGGTTAACAACTGTTCATTGAGAATCCTGAGGTGCTGTGCTCTCACATTCCCCTCTTGTACTGAGGAACAAATATATATATATATATATATATATATATATATATATACACCAATGGAAGAGTTGTCCTATAAATAAATTAGGACAGATTTCATCTCGACAAACCTTAATATATTATGTCTGATGTTACAGTAGGTCAGTGTAGGTGAACTGGAACCTGGAGATGCAGAGAATGTAGAAATGTGTCCCAGTGTCAAAATATTCTAGACCCTTCTCCTGGGAAGTACAGGATAATGTGCAATAATGTGTCTCAGCATGTGACTTTTTCTTGATACGTATCAATGTATAGGATAGTGACCTAATTCTGGTATGACAAGTGTTTAGAGGTTAGGCATGTTCTGTTTAGGTCACTTGTGTTCAAATAGAAGAAAATCTCACTTTCACCTAATAACCTTCAACCTGGTTTAACAAAAAGGATGACATCTAATGTTATGACACTCAGAGAACTAAAGGAGCAAGTCAGGCCAATCATAGAGAACAATCATATCTGGATATGCTTTCGGCATGAGAACACATTTGACGTATGCACTCTATTCATATTATAATTACACCAGGATTCAATCAGAATTGTTTGTGGTTTTCAAAACTGATGTAGGGAAGTAAGAGCTCTTAAATCCCAAAAGCTAAAGAATGCATAATTGGCTATGCTCTGTGATTCCTGAAGCTTGGTGGCACAGTTGCATGCATTTGCACATGCTTGGGAATGAAAGGCTTTGCTATGGGCACAATATATAAAAAATAAAAAAAAAAGAGTTTGGCCAAAACTTCAGTATGTGAAGCTAAAGGATCACATCTGGTACAAGCCAAACACATTAATATAACCAGGGACAAAGTGCATCTGTGATAGAACCCTAACCCTAGTACAAAAACACTGAATAAAGACTTTTTTCACCGTCACAAAAACTGAATGTACAACAATAAGCTTTCTAAACATGTATCAGCGCATGTTGATTGGCCACTGGAATGGCACTATGAGAAAGTCATATGATGCTGCAACAAAGATATGCAACTGCTCCTTTCCCTTACGCATGTATAATAACACCAACAAACTCAGGTTTCCTCAAGACACCAGTGGATTCATGGGTAGGAATGGACAACACTTTCAGCATAACCTTTGTTCACTGAAATGAGCATCTGTCAGAGATACGGTCATAAAACTATTCATGTAGCACCATTCTTATTTTCTGCTCTTTATACTCTCTGTAAAAAAAAAAATCTTCTTTGTATATCTTTGCAGTTCGTTAGCACAGAAATAGGATGTCATGTAAAATGAGTTTTTTTTAAATTGTTATTTATATTAAGTTGATAGTATTGTTGCACTTATGTATTGAAACAGATTCCACTTGTGGTTTGGAATGGGACAATAAAACTGCTTGAATCTCTCTTGGTTTCTTCTGCTGTGATCCACTGATGTTTGTGGCGGTCTAGGAAAACCCACTGGCTGTTGCTGTGGTGGAATTCTAAAAAAACAACAACAAACAAACAAAAAAAAGCTAATAATGATGAAAAATTGGGGTTTCACACCTCTACTTTACAAAACCATAGGTATACCATAGCTTATACCAAAGCTACTTGGAAATGTTTTTATTTAGGTTGTATTCTAACCTTGCCTTGTATGTCTCTCTGCATTGGGTAAGGAACTAGTTTAACAAACACTGTGGCATGGATCTTTTAAAAATATTTTTAAAATTTGACAGATACAGTACAATCCAATGTTCCTTTGATTTGCTCGCCTTTCTAGATGTTGCGCAATCATGGTGCCTCTTGCTCACTGCCCCGTTTAGCTCCATAGAGCTATTATTGCACCTAGTGGTCAAAAGTGGGAACTGCAACAAGGGCTAATACGTAGATGCCCATTGCGACAGAAATGCACCCTCAGCACCCTCACTTCCCATGTCCATGGCTGTGAGTGACTTTTACCTGAGGTGAGGTAATTCTTCTATACATCAGATTACAAATGTAGAGGTAGACAGGCCGTCTTTCAGCAGATGCCTTGGAACATCAGTTCACCACAGGGCACCATGCAGACACACATTCACTCACACCTAGAGGAAATTTAGCATAGCCAATCCACCTACCACCATGCTTTTGGAAGTGGGAGGAAGCCAGAGAACTCAGAGGAACCCCACACAGATACAGGGAGTACATGCAAACCCCCATTTTGTTTTGCTTATGAACTGATGGCCTGGCACTGTGTGTATGTGTAAATATGAGTAGTAATGTGTATTTAGGTGTATTTAGGTAATAGGCGTTCATTTCAGCTATTGTAATGAATGATAAAGACCATCCATCTTCAAAATCACATTTACCTTACCACTGGCATCCACCTGTGAATCATTAAAGTTTCTGTCACATTTCTGGATAAAAACCACATTGCTGATGGCTCACTGGGCAGGCTGTGAATCTGAAGGAAAATGAAGACCAAAAAGCATTCTACAGAAGTTAGAAAAAAGTAACACAAATGCATAGATTAGGGAACGTGAGCACAGTTGGATCAATAATCAGTAAGTGGAAGCTGCATCACACCACCCAGTGCTCAAACGAGAAGCCACAGAGAGGCCAACAATCATTTTGAAGGAGCTACAGAGTTCAGTAGCTGGGAGTGGAGTAATGGTGCACCAGTCAACTATATTAAGAGTAATGCATAACACTGGTTTGTATGGGCGGGTGGCAAGAAAGAAGCCGTTACTCAAAAAGTACCAACTGAAAGCATGTCTGGAGTTTCCCAGAAAGCATGAGAGTGACCCAGCTGTGATGTGGGAAAAGGTTTTTTGGTCAGATGAGACCAAGTTAGAGCTTTTTGTCCAAAACTCAAAGTGCTATGTGTGGCACAAACCTAAAACTTCCCATGCCTCAAGACACGCCATCCCTACAGTGACAACACTGTGTGCAAAGCTGGTACACATGTATCCATAAAGACTTAAAGCTGTTATTCCAGCAAAAGGTGGCTCTATCAAATATTAATGTGTGAATACTTATGCAAGCAAGTTTTTTTTTCTTCCTAAAAATTTCTCACAACATAAATCCAGTGTCACTATACAATAACTGATTTTGAGTTTCAGTGTTTTAAAATAAAATAACAAACAGAATGAAATTTCACTGGACCATTTGTAATTCAGGGGTCTGAATATATATATATATATATATATATATATATATATTGCATAGTATGGATACACAGTGTCTACATACTATGTACATATCTATATTTCTATACTGCACATAGTATAGCAAATCTCCACAGCCACACTGGTGGAAATCTGGTGGAAAGCCCAGAAGAGTGGACATTATTTTAACAGCAAAGAGGGACTAAATCTGGAATGGGATTTTCAAAAAGCACGTATGGTTCTGATGGTCAGGGGTCCACAAACCTTTGGCCATATAATGTATATTAAATAGCAAAACCATAACTGTATGAACACTTATTCCCATCTCTGTATCTATCTTAAATTTATAAAGTATAGTGGTGGAGTAGTGAGCACAGTTGCTGAGAATAAATAATGTAAGGATAACTCTCACAGTCCTCACTATTTAGTTGCACAAAAGCTATTGGCAAAAGGATGAGAAATTATGGAAAAGAGGGGGCACCCGGATTTGAACCGGGGACCTCTTGATCTGCAGTCAAATGCTCTACCACTGAGCTATACCCCCACATACATTGAGAGTGGAAATTTCCGTTTTTCAAGACGTTCATTATCTTGGTACTCGCCTGTTTGTTTGTTTTTCGAATTTCTGTGCTAACATATAGATTAATCTTTTTTTTAAACTCATTACCTGCCGAATGCTAAAATGATAACGCCATAACTTTAACAGCATACGTCGCCTGATTTTTTTTAACTAACCAGAAGAGGCGCCATTTTAGCGAATTACGTCATATACATTTCCGGTTTTGGACAGGAAGTAGTTGAACATTGCACTGTTTGGAGGAGCTCGGCAGAAAATGGTAGCGTATGCTAATTTTTTATTCAAGTGGTCTCGTTACACAGCGTTGGTTTTCTCTATTTAAATGAATACAATATCGTTATGTTTTTCAACTTATCAGATTTATTAGCTTTGTTCTGAGTCTTTGCTAAAGCTCCTAGCCTTTAGCACATGAGCTAGTTGTTGGTGGAGCTAACTGTTTAAACAGACGTCACTGGATGATGAATAGAACCGGCAGTTTGAAAGATTTACATTATTGTTTTGGTTTATTGCTCAAGATATGTAATGAAATTGGGCGTTTTTTTGTAAAGCTGTTTATGTTAGTGATATGTTAGCAACCGTGCTGTGCTAGCTTTAGCGGTTTGTGATGTGTCATTGCCTTGCTAGCTGCGTTTACTTTCTGTTTCGGTCGCTTTGATATGACTCTGGAGATTCACCTAGTAACAAGTCATACTAGATTTAAATGGATTGCAACCAACACTAGAACATTCTTACTAGAAACGTGATTAAAAACTTTAGGATGTTGTTTCCCTTCACAGAACACTCGTGGTCTTCGCTCTCAGCTGAAAGACAGTGTCCCGGTGGCGGGGCTTTGTCCACAGGCAGGATCTTATGGCGTTCCTGATACTCTGCGCAGGGGGTAAACACTCCTTAAACTGCTCTTTAATACTCCTCTGAACTTATTCATACTTCACCTGCTGTCTTTTAAACCTCTATTAATAATGCATCATTGTGATTTCAGGTTTTCCAGTGTCAAAAACGAGCTTCTCCCTTCTCATCCTTTAGAACTCTCTGAGAAAAATGTGAGTTGGACACGATAGCTGGTTTGTATAAATGTACAATCTGTGAAAGATTAAAAAAAAAATACATATTTATAAGGTTTCATTTGGCATTCATATCATTTATCTTCACAAATATTTTGTACTGGATTGTTCTGCATTTTTGCAAAACCAAGCACAGCAGCACTACAGCTGCTAATATGAAACATACCCACAGTGGTATGAAGAGACAAGGCTGTGGCTGATTTCTTTCTAGCCCAGACTGTAGCTGATATTTTTCAGCCCGTGTCACTGACACGTCATCAGCAGTGATTGTGAAGGAGCATGTGATATGTGATGGACAAAAGTTTGTGGACACTTGAGCATCACACCCATATGTGGGCCTTAACTAAACTGTTACCACAAAGTTGGAAGCATGCTTTTGTCTAGAATGTCGTTGTATGTTAGTTTCCCTTCTCTGAAACTAAGAGGCGCAAACCTGTCCCAGCATGACGATGCCCCTGTACACAAAGTGAGCATCGTGACAACATGGTTTGGCAAGGTTGGTATGGAAGAACTCGAGTGGCCTGCACAGAGTCCTGACCTCAACCCCACTGAACACCTTTGGGATGAACTGGAACGCCGACTGCACCCCAACATCATTATCCTGACCTCACTAAGTTCCTGTTCATACCTGGCATTAACGTGTGTGCTAGGTGATTGGCTTACTAGCGGACAGTGCTAAGCACATGTGTGAAAGGGGTCAAATGTGCCTCAAAGACGCATTGTGATCCAATCACTCAGACTGCAATCGGAGGCGGTGTAGTGTAAACGTGAATGCATCGATGTGTTCTGGATGGCAACGAAGACCCAACTAATCGACTGCATCATTGGCCTAGCTGAAAAACATGTACTCCTTTCAAAATTGTTTGGAAATCGTGCTGAACAGTAGAGCTCTCCACTGCTAGGCTCATGGGTAAAGACGATGTTCAAAAAAGCAGATTTGGGTGTGATTGGTCAGATGGTCACATACTTTTGGCCATATGTGGTGGATTATTTACGCTATCATACTTTTTTTTCCCCAGTGAAGGCATTTGGAGGAGAAACTAAAATTAGATGGCGTAACCACACACTTTGTCTATTCAAAGTACAAATTACACAGAAGGACAGATGACCATAAATTTATTGTTTTGTTTAAACTAAATGGTCAAGATCCATCAATGAGCTCTTGAGAGAGAATCTATTGCTTCACTCTAATAACTTTACACTGTCAACTACTGTCAAATACTGATTATCTAAAATAAAATCTAATATCAACACCAGTTCAACACCATGCTTTTCTTCTGCAAATATTGTCTTAAGACCTTAAACAAGCAGGCAGAAAATTTTGACAAAATTACAAGCTGATTACAGTCGACAAGTGTGTTCCCATTGGATCAGGGCTAATTCTGATACAGCGGGATAATTCATGAATCATTTCACCTCTAGTTTTCCCTGTGACTTACTTCTTGCTTTTTTTGGTTTGTACCTATAGTTCCAGCTTAACCAGGACAAAATGAACTTTTCCACATTAAGGAACATCCAAGGACTTCATGCACCCCTGAAACTCCAGATGGAATACAGAGCAGCCAGACAGGTGGGAACCAGTTAACATTGCACTCACGGTACATTATACATATTAGGGTTTTATAGGCAGTATTACAGTTACACAAAAAAATTATTGACAGTTAGCACTTAGGGTGTAAAAACATTTAGAAGACATTATATAGTACAGTTCTCAAGCTCCTGTTTCTCACAGATTCAACGTTTGCCTTTTCTGCCGAGCTCCAACCTGGCCCTGGATACACTCAGGGGTGCTGATGAGTCCATTGGATTTGAGGACATCCTTAACGGTAAGTGCAACAAATCAGTACAACAAATCAGTAGCGTCAGCTGATTTCACGCCCAGGCTATCTGTGTTTCTGTTGCGTGTTGGACAATTAGGTGGAAGGAAAAAAATAAGAATATATTCTCCTTATATACTTCTAGGCAGCTATGAACTAAACATAATTCACTTCAGCGTGACCATACACTCCTGCTAAGGAGAATTAATAGTGGTTAACAGTAGAACGTTTTTAGTAGGCGTTATAAATTAGTGTTCACAAACAAGACAACTGTTATATACAATAGTATTTTATTGTATGATTGAATCTGATTAATATTAATCTGTTGTTGTTTTTTGTGTGTTTGTGTGTCTCAGATCCCGCACAGTGTGAGCTGATGGGCGAGCCTCACATCATGACAGAGTACAAACTCGGTCTGTTGTGAGTGCAGCATGCTTTAGGTTTTTATTAGAAACAGAACAAACTCCTTTTTTTTTTTTTGGGTCATTGAATGTTTTGACCTTTTGACATGTTCTGCTTTTTTTCTGTTTATAATAAAAAGTTAAAGCAATTTAACATTTGAGTGCTTTCCCTTTATTGATGTTCATCAGTAAGCTTTTTTCTGAAATTCCTCAAGCCTAGGCAGTACAGGACTTTACACAAAAAACTATCAGCCCACAAGACAGACGTTTCTCAGATTACATTTATTAACTTATTTTTTGTCCTGTAGGTTTCATCCATTACGAGCGTTAAGTAGTTTTTAAATATTACAAACTCTCTTGCGTTGTCAAGCTTAAAATAAAGTCTATGTCCGATTTTAAAAAGGAAAATGCCAAAGCAACTGGATAACAAAGTAATAAGACCTCGTATAACGTTTATAAAACATTTATGTTGAAACGACACTGATATTTTGATAATTACGTCTTCAGTTAAATATCAAACTATTTACAGAAGAGCTTTCTTTAAAACAAAAGTCGTCCACTTCTCAGTCCAACTTCTCTTCCTGGAAGAAATCTGCCGCGTTCAGACGTTCCTGAAATTCCTCATATCGCTACGTATAGAGGAGAAAAACAACACTGATGAATATTAGGCATCCATCTGCATCAAGGACATACAAGACACAAACCTGAAAACTATGTCTCTAACACAAGAAAGGACACACACACACACACACCTCATTAATCCAGCCTTCCTCCAGCAGCTTGGTGAACACCTTATTCACGGTGTCCTTCACCGGCTCATCCTCATCTCCCTCCTGCTCCTGTTGCTCTGCCTCTTTCTGATCCTCCAGGGCAGTGCGGCAGCGCTCAAACAGATGGTACTTGTAGTGTTTGAGCGCATGGTACACCTCGGTACGGCTGGCACAGACAGAGCCGACAAAGAACATCTGCAATTTGTAATAAAAACGCACCAAAATGTTTTCCTTTTCTATTATACATGAACCTTAGTAAAAATGACATCTTTTCTTTACAGCACAGCGCAGTTGAGTTCTCAGAAGGCGATGATGAATTTTCTATAACAGCAGCTCTGACAGTACTGCCAGCTGTAATTCAAATCACAGGTTTATTTCAATGTGAACGTTCTCCTATGTTATTGTTTCTATAGTAGCAGCTCATTCACAGGGACTCGTACAGAGGACACTCCACGTTTTCCGCCATGGGAAAGTCTTCAATCCAGAGCACTTTGTGGGTTCTAGGTAACATTAGAGAGGCTGGTGTGGGAATGACAGCGTATAACTTGTTTCCCAGACATTCCACAACATTATATGCAACTATATGGAGATAAAAACATTGCTGTGGTGTAAGAGGAATAAAACGCTTTAGGATCTACTGCTGTATGAAAATAATCAACTTCAACAGATCACACCTCTTCTGGAACCTCAAAACACGAACACGGCACAAACATTATACCCAAAATAAGGGCATCACAAACAGCTCAAAATGCAAATATAAGTGTAATTTAAAAGCGGTGTTTGATCACTGTTGAATCACTGAAAGCTGTAGATCGACGTGTTCGTTACCTGCGAGTCATCAGGCATAAACTGGTCCTCCTGCAGCGTGTGGTTGTGATACAGCTGCCCGGACAGACGCACGCAGAAGCGGCCATTTCGGTGGAGCTCGCACGCTTCACAGCCCTTAGTGCGCGTGTTCACCATACTGACTCGCACTTTGGGATAACACTCAACCCGCTCCTTAGATAAAAACCCACACGGTATAACGTTTGCATCATTTTGTACATAATTAGTGTGATTATATATATACACACACACAAAAAAAAACAGTGTTTCATTCATTCCTACTTTGTAGCGCTCTTTCCAGCGGCTCCTCTGCTTTAGATTTTCCAGACGTGGGAGCACCAGTCGCTCGTCAAAGTGATGCAGCGATGATTTCATCTCTTCAGCATAGCGCTTTGTCCTCTCACCATCTGCAGTAATAAGTAAACAAACCTATTAATTACCCAGTAAAGCAACCTGGTGAATATTATGGGCTGTTAATTGATTTTTTTCTCTCTCTATGTTCAAGTCTTGAGCTTATACCGGATGGGCATCTGTGAGTAAACTTATTTACTACATGAAGAGAAGAATGCTGTTGCTCTGGGTTGCTAGGGTTATAATGTAGACTATATGTGACCTGGAGTACCCAGAAACACGTGCTTGTAACATGCTAAATATTTTACAGTGCTCATTTCCCCCACCATTATTCCCCAGATTTGCTCACCTAGCAATTCCCCCCCACCAGCCAGCGCTCCATTATCACACAACAGCTACCAACTGGGAAGAATGAAGGCTAAAATGTGTTTGCTCGGATAAAAGCAAAGCCACCCTGCCTCATTCTTTTCAAAGTGCTGCGTCACACGCTCGGAAGAAAGCGCTATCCGCCCTCTTCCGCATACAAGAGCTCGCAAATGCCCACGATTGGCTAATATCGCTGTGATTGACGAGAAAGAGAGAGTAATACCATCCCTTCTACCTAGAAAGCACGGCCAATTCCATTTCAGGAAGTGAAAAAAATAACATGAAAACCATACCGTAAAGCGACTTGAGGAAGGACGTGTCCAGTGCATTGATCAACAAGGCTTTGACCACCACCTGAAAGTGGTTCAGCTGAGATCCGGTGATGACTACGATTAAAACAAAAAACAATTGGTTACGTTTGTACAAATATATTGAAAATCGCAACTACCAGAAGCGTAAACAAATAACCAAATGTACATACATGTTTTCTCTTAACTACTACAAAGCTTAACAGAGATCTTACACTGGCGTGGAAGGTGAGACCGGAAGCTCTTGTCCTCTGTTTCAGCCACGTCCTCCTCTTCCTCTCCTTCTTTCCGCTCTTCATCCTCTACAATGAAGTCCTTCAAGCTGTCACTGTCGGCCTCTTTTTCTTCTTCACTGCTGTCTATTAAGCGAACCGTGTCCTCCTCGCTAGACTCATCTTCAGAGTCGTTCACTTCTTCTTTGCCTTGAGGTTCGTCCTCTGCAGCTCCTACCTCCTCCGAACCCTTGAATGAGAACAGTGGCCACTTTATTAGTTACACTCATTCCTCTTATTAGCAGATAAACCTACAATACAGGTCACTATGGGGCACAGATCTGCTGACTATCACTCAGTCCACATACTTCCACAATCAGAAGTCCACCACAAATCCAGGACTGACAAGATTATTATTTAGGTGGTGGTCCGTTCTGAGCACGGCGATGACACCGAGTGTCGATTTAGTGGTTGTGGCGGAGGTAAAGGAACATCTGGTTGAGCGAGGATAACCAATTTATAGACAAGATATTAGAAATATTCTTTGTAGGTATGCATTTAGAGACAGCGGTCTGTTTCTGATCATATTTCTGGTTGATGGACTGTTCTCAAGCTAGCAGTGATAGAAGTTTTTCCAAAGTTTCAGCTACTGCTGCACCTTTTACACTTCTAACAGTCTCATACACACACACACACACACACACACACACACACACACACACACACACACACACACACACCATATGGTCCAAATAATATCTTAACAGCTGTGTCCTAAGCTATGTCCTGCATAGCAACAAATAGACAGTAATTGTAATTAATAGAGCATCTGCCTCATAAATAGGCCAGTGAGTGTAGATAAAAAGGTTCCTAATATACTGCGTCTTACCAGGGTTCTGCGCCTGCGCAGTGGGGTACCCGTCTTTCTCTTCTTCAGCAGCTCCATCAGTTTCTTCTTCCTCTCTCTCCTCTTGGCAGCTGCTTCTCTAGCCTCCACTTCTCCTTCCTTGTCCTTGCCAGTTTCACCCTCGGAGTCGGAAAGCTTGAGTCGTTTTTTCCCCGACGCTTTCCGGACAGGCTCGGCTCCCACGTCGCTGTCCGAAGACTCGCTCGTGCCGTCGTCCAGGAGCGAGCGCGACCGGCTAGCGAAGGCGGCAGCCGCGCTCTGCCGCGTGAAAAGGAGCAGGCAGGGCGGCGGAGGCGGCTTGTCGTCGTCGTCATCATCATCATCATCATCGTTGCCTCTCGCATCCGCGCGTTTGGGCGCAGGAGACTCAGAGTCGCTGTCCGAGCTGCGGGACGCGTCGTCCGACTCCCGGTACTCGCTTACGGAGCCGTCGCTGGTCGTCGTGCTGCAGTACGACCCTTCGTCGCTGTCCTCGAGCATTTGCTCGAGCTCGTTCATGCGCGTCTTTTTCCTGTCGATGCGGGACGCCAGAGGCACGCGCCTCCTCCGCATGCCCACGATTTTCATAGCCTCTGCGATGGAAGATCAGACGTTCAACCAAACATGGACGCAGGTTGGTTTAGTTAATACGCAGTTTGTCACTAACAAGCAAGCAAGCTGCAGCACAAAGGCAAAATCAGCAGCAACAGAACTGAACGAGCTGAAATGATCCCTTACATGAAAACAAAACTCTGACTAAAACAGTCCAGAAGTTTACAATACCTGTATTTGAGGAAGACGACTCTGTAGAACCAGTGATCCCGCGATTTTTCAGGGGGTGTGTCTGTTTTGCTTTTGCAGTTCCTCCATGAGCTGCTCATTTACCAGAACAAGTGCGCCATCTGGCGGTGTGGAGAACACTCTCCCGGCATCACACAGACGTCATGTACACGGCCCAGGCCCAGGCCCAGACCCAGGCCTGCTCTAAGGGTTCAAATCCGGGCCACCAAATGAATTTAGAATCTAAACTATCATTTTAATCATTTTAAGGAACATAATCAAACTGAAAGATTCAATAAAACGGGAGCAAAATAGAGCAATAAACACAGGGCCATAAACGCTGACAAAATGTGCTACTGTATGCCAAAAAGTTTGTGTACACCTGACCATCACACCCCTATGCTCTTCTTCCCCAAACTGTCACCACAAAGTTTCAAGCAAACAATTGTAGAGAATGTCTCTGTATGCTGTAGCGTTACAGTTTCCCTTCACTGGAACTAAGAGGCCCAAACCTGTTACAGCATGACAATCCCTCTGTGCATAAAGCGAGCTCCATGAAGACATGGTGTGTGAAGGTTGGAGTGGAAGAACTCGAGTGTCCTGCCCAGAGCCCTGACCTCAACCCCACTGAACACCTTTGGGATGAACTGGAACACTGTCTGTTACTCCAGACCTCCTCACCTAACATCACTAATGCTCTTATGGCTGAATGAACACAAATCCCCACAGCCACGCTCCAAAATCTAACGGAAAGCCTTCCCAGGAGAGTGGAGCTTATTATATTAACAAAGGAGGAATACATCTGGAATGGGATGTTCAACATATGGGTGTGATGATCAGGTGTCCACAAACCTTTGGTTATATGTTGTATGTGATTCTTCACTAGCAAACTAGTTTGTTTTAACAAAATATAAAGGGGGTGAACACTTATGCAAGGCTCTGTTAAACCTGGTTAAACCATAATTTGAGGGATTAGTTTTCTTGGTAATGAGCTGCATAAATCTGTTCATTAGTAAAAGGTGTTCTTATCGTGTGACCAGTTACACCATCCATGTAAAAGATATCAAATCAAGACACGCTATAATTAATATTTGGATCAATTAAATCAGTTTATTGTATTAGAGCTACTGTGTATTTCTCCGTCACTTGAAATTACAAAACACACTCCTCTTGTAACTTGACTATTCTGGGGAGACTTGAGGGAAATTGCTGGTAAGACATTAGCAGTAGACAATTGACATGTAAAGTATGTTGTAAAATCTAGTATGAATAAAATACTTGGATAAATAATAATACTGGTCTGAAAAATTTCACCATCATATCCAGCAGATAATAGGTATTCTCCTTTATGGTCAAAAACGACACTCTGAACAGCGTCAGTATGTCCTAAAAGACTGGACACGTGTGAAGACGCCACTTCCACCAGCTTCACCTCATGATCGTTACTTGCGACTGCTAGCACCTGTCCGTTTGGACTGAAGGCCACTTGGTTGCTAGGATGTGGTCCGGTATCTACAGTTTTCATGGCTGATATGTTCCTTACATCCCATAATTTCACAATGCCATAGGAATCACAGGAAGCAATCGTGTCTCCCAGGGCATTAAAGGTTGCACTGTTGCACGAGTGCCTGTGCCCGTAGAAAGTTTGGGCACAGAGGCCAGCACGGGCATCCCACAGTGAAATGGTTTTATCAGCAGAGCAGGTGAGCAGAATGTTAGAGAAGGGCACAAAGCTAATACTGTTCACTGAGTCGACGTGGCCCCGCAGCGTGTAGCGGCAGCGCTCACTGTTTAGGTCCCACACTTTGCCTGTGTTGTCCATAGAGCAGGAGGCTACAAAGTCCCCACAGGAGTGGAAGGAACATCCCCAGGTGGCGTGAGTGTGGCCTTCCAGGGTCAGCACGCAGCGGGATTTGGTAAAGTCCCAGATCTTCACTGTGGTGTCTCCACTGGTGGTGGCCAGACAGTGTCCACTGGGGTGGAAGCTACAGGAAGACAGCCAGTCAGTATGACCCTCACCAGTCATGATCATCTCCCCTTCTGGCATCCCCCAAAGCCTCCAAAGGTGATCATCACTTGCAGAAGCTACAAGCAGTTTGCGTGGATGGAGAGCAAGATAGCTCACAGCCATAGTGTGGGCTTTGATGGACTTGGTCACGGAGAATCCAGATATTTTGGTGTTTTGAGCAGACAGGGCTTTTATTTGGGGCAGGAAGGGATTTATGCGTGTGCTGGCTGGGAACTCTGAATCTTTTGAATGTTTAGTAGTAGTGCTCTTGGTTGGGTCTTTGGCAGGGTCGTAAGTCACCGCTTCATCAACTGATGCTTTGGTGCCTCGCTCTGGACTACGCCCATTGTGCAAGTCATTTTCTTTCAGAAACCTGCGGGTTCCTGGGGAGGAGCATGCATTACACAGAGCGCTGTCTAGGTTATGAACTTGACTGGAGACTCTGTCCCTCTCAATACTGACCAACATCTTCTGCCTCAGAGCTGTCTGGTACTTCTCATTCAGTTGTTTCAACGCAGGGGCATAAGACTCGTAGTGCTTCTTTAGTCTTCGGATGTCCTCAATCAGTCTGTTTTTCTCTTGCACGACACGCTTATGCTGCAGCCGGTGGAAGTCCCGTTCCTTCTGAAGCTTCACGATGGTCTCTCCGGCCTGGAAGGCAGCCTGCTTGTAGCTGTCTCGTTCTCTTTGGACATTTTTCAGCTCATTGTCCAGCAGCTGGTTGTGTGTGTATATATCAGGCACGAATCCCACCTGGTTTGTTTTGAGCATGCCTTTCTGTAGCATCTCATACCATTCTGTCTGGAAGCAATCTAATGTTCTGCTCATTCCCATTTTCACGAGAAAGTTGCGAAGAAAATCGTCCACGACTTCAGGGATGGGGCTTTGTAGCTTCTGGGATGAGGAAGGTATCCACTCTGGTAGAAACTCAGAGTCATCAGTGCGGTTACGCAGAACTTCAGCCACAGCTTCCAAATTCTCTTCTTCAGCCACACTCTCTTCTTCAACACTAATCTCTTCATACTCAAACCCATCCTCAGAATCTTCTGGAATGGACACTTTTTCTAGATAATATGGCCCATCGACTGATTCTGTGTCATATACTGCAGCCATTTTGTGACTTTTATCCACTATCAGTGCTTGGCAGTTTGTTACTATCGATTTGTGTATGGTTACCATGGACACCCGCTTGGCGACGACGCCATTACCGTAACACCACATAAACACATACTTAATATTGTTCTAACAAAATTCAACAAAGGTTCCAGTTTAAAGAACTTTAAATCTTCTTTGCACTTGTGTATATATGCAACTAAAATGTATACTTGTTTAAAAGTCGTCTGTATCAAACTGTTCTGTGTTTCACTGAAAAGATTTAAAATCATTTCAAATGTTTAGCAACTTTTTTCCCCCCGTCACGAAATGATGGGTGTTTTTGGACCTTATAATGGCAGATATTCGCATATACTACAATTTGATTTGATAATATGATGGTCATGATATCGTGTTGTGGCAAATGACGGTTAATCCAGCCGAGGTAGAAACGATAATGTGCGTATATACAGGGATTTACGGTAACTATATTACACACTTGGGTTGAAAAGGCTTGTTTTGGTCAAAATGTAGTTTACATGCACACTTATATATATATATATATATTACACACACACACACACATATATATATTACTAGAATAAAATATTGGTTTTGCATCAAACAGTTGTTTGCAAACTATCTAAATATAAAAATATTATTTAAGAAAATAACTAGATAAAATGGACGTTTTATTAATAATAAGAGCTCTCCTGTCCATTACTGTTCTTTAAAATGAAATCATTCTACTGTGAATTTATTTATTTGTTTATTTCTGCAAGGAAATATAAAGAAAATATGCTGTAAGAAATAATATATATATTTCTCTGTAATATGATACATCATATATATAGACTTATATATATAGACTCATAAATGCATTTCTTTAGAATAAATAGTCCATTATTTCATGCATTAATACACGAATTTAACGCACAGCTTAGGATCCAGACCCTTTTCTTATTCTATGAAAGGCTGTTTGACATTTCTCCTTCAGACTGGAGGAGGTGATGATACCACACTTTCAGCAGAAGGGGGCGCTCGTGCACCACACTCCCCAGTATCACCATCACCACATCCCCACTGCACTCACACACTCATCTCAGACTTACACCAAATCCAGAAATCCAGTCATAGTTTTAAGCCACTGAAATCCAGTCATGTCTTTATGCCAGTGAATTCTTTACTTATTATTTCATGTCTAAAAAGCACTACAGCAACCGAAACACCACACTTTCAAAATAAATTCATTTCATCAGAGCTAGTGATAGGTTTCTTTTTAATTTTATTAAATTAGTTTGTCACTAGTATCAACATATGATGTGCTGTTTTATGTAATGCATCTGTGGCGTGGTAAATATGCCACTTGTAGATATATACAACAGGAAAAAAAAACAATTACAAATTATAAGCAGTAGAAACAACAACAAAAAATGATACTGAATATTAATACTATATATATATATTTTTTTTTTCTATCTAGTAAATACTATATATATTTTCATCTTTGCATTTTTCATTGAAGCAGATTTGACACATGATCAACTCCTAAGGTTTTTTTTTTCTTTTTTCTTTTTGGAGGTGGGGGAAGGGTTCATCTTCCTCACCACATCTTTTACTATCCTTCCTCTCTCTGCTTCCTCTTTTACCTTTTTCTGTCTTCCAGATTTGCATCTTGCTGTGTGTGTGTGTGTGTGTGTGTGTGTGTGTGTGTGTGTGTGTCACACACACAGCCTGGACGTCAATCAATGAAGTCTTAACTTTTGTCTTACCGTGTCTAAAATGACATACGTGTTTACCATTTAATACAACAGGAAAAAAAGGCAATTACAATGAAAAGTGCAAGACATAAAAAATCTTGATACAACAAAATGATGACTTTACTGTGAAAAAAAAAATAGCCTGGTGTAGCTACCTGAAGCAAGATAAACCTATTTATCAAATCTGCTTCACTTGGTTACGTGTTTTCATCACTCCATCATCATCTTTCAGGAAAAAAAAGAGTAGTAAAGTTGACTTTTTTCTTGTCAATAGGGTTTTAATATATAGGGTACACTTTTAGTACCTTTAGTATGTTTTTTTTACTTCAAAAGATGCTTTGAAGCTACTCTAAAACTTAACTACTGAATTATTTTTTTAAAAGATGATGTACATTTTTAAGGTGCTATATGTTTTACATGTTTCCAAGTGAAAGATTAAAGGTATGAAAGGTAAGGGTACCACTACAACTACAACTACAACTACAACTACAAACTATGAAAGACACAGTACCCTATCTGCACTATATTTGCACTGTAAAGAATGAATGAATGAATGAATGAATGAATGAATGAATGAATGAATGAATGAATGAAAGAGGAGTACTGATGGAGTTTTAGAGTGTCAGTTGCAAATCGTTAGAAATTGTTAAACTATTTTAACACCCAGGGTTTTTGTTGGCATAGCCTTTTATTTTCCTATTTTGCAGACAGACCTGTCTCTCTCTCTCTCTCTCTCTCTCTCTCACACACACACACACACACACACACACACACACACACACACACACACACAGAGAGAGAGAGAGAGAGAGAGAGAGAGAGATGCAGACACAGACACTGCTGTCCATTATCATCATGAATGTGATGATTGAAATCGAGCTCACAGCATCGAGCCTTTCTCTCAGTGGCCAATCAGAGGAAGAGCAGCGGGAAGCTGAAACATCAGTAGCCTACAAATGTAAGTGAGTGTGTGAGTGAGTGAGTGCACCAGTGTGGACAGACAGAGAGAGAGAGAGAGAGAGAGAGAGACCCAGAGACCCGGAACATCCCGTCCATGAGAGGTACCGACATGAGCGCACAGGCTGAAGAGGGAATCCGAGCCAAGTGCAAGTGCAAGTCGCCCACTTTATTCTCCTCATACTGCATTGAAAGCATACTGGGCAGAAGTCCTCTGAAAGTCAGACTCCTCGGGATGCAAAGTCTGACAGCGACTCTTGGGACAGATGAGCGCCAAGGTGTGTATCATTTCAGTAAATCTGACTCACTACTCGGTTTAATATTGATGTGACACAGCGTTCTGCTCCACAAGTTGTCAAAATGCAGCCTGTCAGATTCATAACAATTACAGATTCAGCCAGGGGCAGATGAAATAATACAGCACACTACATAAGTTTTTTTTCTCATTTTTTCCCCCTGTAATGATTATGTTGCTTTATTTGTGACAGATTAATTCGTCAGATAGCGACATGTATTAGGGCCACGGCGATAGCTCAATCCCTGGCAGCGTTTTAATGGCATTACATCATAAGCGTGTAATAAACTTGCGAAGTATCTCCATCGTATCTATATATACTGTATATGATGTGTTACATTTGTATTATATATTTTATATGCATTGCATTTAAAATTAACAATGCATATCTCTGTTAAATTCTCATAATTGTGTGAAAATAACTAACTAACTAGGCTTATTTGTGAAATTGTACATTTTTTCATTCATTCATTCGTCCTTTAGTAAGAGTTGCATCCTGGTGGTGGATCCGGAGTCAGTCCTGGAAACACTGTGTGTGAGGTGGAAATACACAGGCCTACTGTAAATAAATAACTCTCTTAAAGTCATTATATCAAGTCAACTTTCAAACACAGAGAAACATGGACTTCTTTTGTTTGATATTACTGAGTTTACATGAAATATATTTGGGTTCGAGCTTGAGGTCCTGACTGAGGTTCTCTCCAGTGTTTACGTGGGTTTCCTCTGGGTTCTCCGGTTTCCTCCCAGTGTCCAAAAACATGCAGCTTCGTGGACTAGCTATGCTTTATGTCCACTAGGTGTGAACGTGTGTGCATGGTGCTCTGTGATGGACAGGCGTCCTAGCTGGGGTAAATTCCTCTAGTGCCTAGTGTTTTTGGAACTGGCTCTGGATCCACTGCAAACCCTGACTGGTTACTTAAGATAGACGAATAAACTTTAAACTATTTTTTAAAAAATATTTAAATGCTCAGTTCTGGCATGTGCTATTGCAGCCTGTTTGTGCTGATAGGGGTTTTTTATTATTAACTGCCACAGTTATTCGTCCATCATTATCTTTTGTGAAAGTTGATGTAATATTTCCATCTGTGTGCAGCTGGGCCAAATTTGCCTCCTCACACGGAGCTGCACCTGCCACCCAAACTGCGGCGCCCGTTCAGCCCGCGGCGAGAAGACGAGCCGGAGCGCGCGCAGGGAGACGAGCCGGAGCGCGCGCAGGGAGACGAGCCGGAGCGCGCACAAGGAGACGCGCCGGAGCGCGCGCAGGGAGACGAGCTGGAGCTCAGAGCTGGTCTAAACTCCTGCTACCCGGAACATGCACTCATCAGTTCCCTAAAGAGCAGCACTGCTCAGGATAGAGTCGAGGCGCAGAAGAGCAGAGCGCCTGCAGACACGCGTCTCTCCCCGGGACCTGAGGACGGACTGAGAGAGAAAAGCACGAGCACGAAGGACAGCGAGGACGGTGTGTATGTGTCACCGAGCAGTGACGCTGAAGACGGGACACTGAGACGCAAACAGAGGAGATACAGGACTACGTTCACAAGTTACCAGCTAGATGAACTGGAAAGGGCTTTTCAGAAGACGCACTACCCGGATGTGTTCACAAGGTACACAGCTAAAGAGCTTCCTTCCATCTGCGTGGACCTAAGAGTCATCTAGCCGGCTTTAAATCAGAGATTACAGCACGACATTAACTGCTGCAATGCTCATTTCTGTCTCTCTCTCTATATATACATATGTCTATATATAAGTCCTCATAGCTAAATCCACGGTGTTGAATCTGAAGATGAAAATGAAGAATGTAAAAATTAATTTAACGCTTAAATTATGCTCTTTAATTATAAAGTTTAATAAATTATCGTGTTACAAAAGTATATACTTTATAATTATATGCGTCTTAAATTCGTAAAAAAAAATTTAATTAAAAAAATATATATAACATGGAAAAACAAAGTTGCCACGCTTATTCGTCCGTCATTATCATTTGTGAAAATCATTTGAACATTTTAATATATGAGTCTTAAACTTCAGGGCTTACGACTTGTATGTCGATGGCTTTGTATTTGTACGAAACGAAATAAATATTTGTGTAGCTTTTTTTTAAATTTGTGAGCAGTGAATAGTATATAGTAATAATATATAGTGTAATAAATAGCTGTAAATCGTGAAATATTAATTTAGTGGCCTAATATAGCATTATGGATGGTATTATTCAGTTTGAATGGGTTTAATTAATAAACCTCACACAGATTGGATCTACAAAATTATTATAAAGTTATTGCTGAACTGATCTATATCCGTCTTCCTTAAGAAATAAATGATTTCATATTTTAACCAAAAATGGCCAAATAATGCGTCAGTGTGAAAGTAAAAAAATTTTTTTAAAAATCCATCAATTGAAAATGAGATCCTCAGTGTTTGCAAAGTGGCTAATAATGAAATCTTTTTAAGCATTTCTTTCATTTTCATGTCTTCTCCAGGGAGGAATTAGCCATGAGGCTCGATCTGACGGAAGCGCGCGTGCAAGTAAGTGCATTTAGTGTTGCTAAATTATTTCTTATGATTTTTCACTATGAAAATAGCGTATGAAATATAAAATAAAATAAAAAAAAAAACAGCAAACAAAACAAAACAACAATAAAAACACCCCGTGCTTTGGGAACCATGCAACAAATGATTAATAATAAATACTCTTAAATATAAATTAAGGCTGATTTTGCAGATCATTTATTAAGGCAAGCATGTTTTTAAGCAATTTTAAGAATTGTTATTATTATTGTATTAATAAAAGTTTACTTAGTGTTTAGCTGGAATATTTGAAAACTCTTAGAGTTTAATGTTATTGGTGAGGGTGATATGAGTGAGTCCTGGCTGGAGGATTATATAAATAAAATAATCCTAGTTTCTGGGAGGTTTAACTCTCCTTTCGTCTCCTCTCTCCTCTCTCCTCTCTTTTTCTATCTGTGCTTTTTTATGTAATATCGCTTGCTATTTATGCTACTTTCTTTCCTAGCCACACACACTTCTTTTAATACAGTTTAATTCATACAGTGCTCACAAAGACAACAGCACGAGCTACACTTTGTGTTTTTTTTTAGTTCTGAGAGGAAATATAAATGCTTTGGGACTGGCTCCAATTCACAATGTTTGAAATGTTGTTAATGAGATGGATGTTGGAAGGATGGAAAAATGAGGTTTGTCCCCTCACTGGTTAGGAGTTAGGAAACCTGTGCTGATAAGACTTATGGAATTATCTTTGCTGATTTATGACTCAGACATTTGTGGTGTGTTTCTTTCCAAAATTTTGTTAGAATTATTTTGAATATTTTCAAAATATGGCTTGCTAAATGAATTTGTAAATGATAACCAAATCAACCTTCGTCTCTTTTAGGTCTGGTTCCAGAACCGACGTGCAAAATGGAGAAAAAGAGAGAAGGCTGGGGTTCAACCTCACCGTCTAGGCCTTCCGTTTCCTGGACCCATCACTGCAGCACAGCCTCTATGCCATTATCTGGGTGGGGGTGCATTTAGCCCCAGCCTTCACCCAGGCATCGAGTCAGGGTGGCCTGTCTCCCTCCATGGATTCACCCAGCCCATCCCAAACCCTGCACCCCCAACCCGAATCTGCTCTCTGCTTGGAGCGGCAATGCTCAGACACCCCGCCCTTATCAGCCCCTCCTTTGGAAGGTGAGACTTCTTACGTAATGCTGCATTGGACTAAACTTGTAATTCTGACCTCTGACTAGGACAAAAGAAAGAAAACTCCCTTTCTGCTCAGAATTCCTAGGTCTCTTTAAACTGGATTTCAGTTCATGACGTCAAAATCAAAATGGCTGCTCAGAACATCAGCAGTAAACAAAGTAGCTTTTTGTAAACGAATAATTCTCAGGTTAATCAACATACAGTTTCTTCAGTCTGTAACAATGACAATACATCACTCATCACAGTTAGCTCACTAGATTGTTGCTAACAAAAGACGAACACGGAGGCATCCATGTTTTTTTCCCACTTGTATCTCAAGGCCAGTTAAGTTGACTGCAGCACAAGTTTTAGGGTTTATATGCATCAGTCAAAAAATCTATCTGTGATGCTTTTTAACCAATAACATTTCTAAAAATTTCTTAGGTTCTTCACTCCACTGGCACTTCAAAGACTGCCTGTAACCACCACCACCACAGAGAATCCAATTCTGCCTCCCCTTCACATCCCTGATCCTCCTTCCTCATCTTCATCCACTCTGTGTTCCTCTTCCTCGCCCGTGGATCGCCGTGCATCCAGCATCGCGGCTCTGCGGCTCAAAGCCAAGGAGCACTCGGCTCACATCGGCCAGCTCAGTGCCCTCACAGCTAGTACGGCTGGAAAAGAGGCCTAATGCCTCGCTCCCTACACCCAAGACATGAGACCAAAGCTAAACTGCACTACAGCATGAAGAATCCCTTTGGAACATCCAACCTCTATGACTACTGAAGCTTCAAAATGGCTTTAACTGATGGAAGCAATGCCAAAGGGACTGGTCAGCAACCAGAGTTCTGTGTATTTCACAATTAATTTGAATTGTGCATTTATTGTATTGATAGACAGAATATATGTGGGAAAAGAGAAAGCTTTAATGAATAGCTTTAAAGTCTTCTTGTGTGATTAAAACTTTTTTTATATGTGCTTTTTTTAATCTCGTGAGCCAGAAACTTAGTTCAGGGAAGAACAAACCTGCACTTCAATATTCAACTGCTGAATGAGCCAAAAATATGTGGAAATGATGAAAATAAAACTGTGAAGTGAAGTGATGTGTGATGTGTGATGTGTCGTACCATTTAAACTGATTAAAACAGGCAGAGGAGAAGGCCAGATAGGCCAAACCCCATACTTCTGTACCTTTAATAACTTTTGCTTTAATAACTTTTTGTTTTTTAATTATACCTAACCAGGGAATCAGTAAAAGCACGAAACCCTCATGGTGTAAGGAGTCTCATTCTGCAGGTTTTAAGCGTTTTAAGAAAGCGTTATGTCATTTATGATGACGTTATATCCATGCTGAATCCCAGGATTTTGAGCCTCAGCACCTCCACTGACATCGTTGGAGTCTAAATTTGTTTCAGCACCATTCACACACATTAAGAAGCTTATTTTGTTCTCCGGTGTTGCTTTGTCCCTTTCAAAAGGTGGATATCGGAATGAATGGCCCTTGCTCGTAAGCCCGGACTTCTTCCAACCGACGTAATTCTTCCACACTTAAGTCATCATCCAATTAGTTCGGTGTATAAAGTGATTTGTCATCTCATAGATTTGAGTTCAGAGTACAAGAGAAGCGTTTTGTCAAGAGAAGCGGATTTCTATCACTAACTACCTTCTTTTACGCCGCCCCATTCTACAAGGCAATGAATAATAGGAACTGATAAATACTAATTCCCTATGAAAAGAGGTCTTACACAATCTTTTGTCCCGCACACTATTCAGGGTAGGGCTCATGAAAAGGTGCAGGGATTAACATAATCAAATGAATCTAACTAATCTATTTGGGTGATCAACTTAAAGCTCTGTGGAAATGGACATTTTCTGTGCCAGGATATTGTGGGTGAGAAAGGAGCTGATGAGTTATGGTGGGGAGTGAAGGTATTACAGCTCAGCGCAGGTGTCTCTCTCTCTCTCTCTCTCTCTCTCTCTCTCTCTCTGTTTAAGGCTCAGTACACAATGGTACACAATGAGCACTATAACGAGTGTAACGGCTTAAAGAGCCGAGATGAAGCAAGGTTTTGATGACCTGAGCAACGCGGAGGCTGATAGGAGCCACCACATTTAGGCTTGAGAGAAGAATTGATAATTTTTTGTCTGATCTGTGGTAGAAACTTACACTGTAAGTTATCTGTAGAATTCAGATAACAGAGCGACATCGCTGAAGAAGGTGTAAAGCTCTTTAAAAGAGAGAGAGAGTACAGGTACTTAATTTGTCATGGATGACTGACTCGTCCTAGGTTATGAAATGAAGGTGTTTATGCATCCATGACTACAGTGACTATGTGGTCATCATAGTCAGTAACCCTGACACCACTGTAGGACAGAGTGGTTAATAATGTAATATAACAAAATGTCATTAAAAAATAAAAAATACAAACAAGGAAGGAATTGCTTTATGTGGATAAATTGATCTCAGACAAGGTTTTTTTTTATTCTTATGACCAGAAACATCAGGTTTACGTAGATAACGTAGCTTTGCAAAGAGAAAGACTGATTAGCTTAGCAGTTATGACTGAATTTATAGAAGATAAACAGAAGAGAAAAAAAACCTTTTGACCAGAATAAGGACGAAGGACCAGGATTGCTGTAGAATGCTGAATGCTTAATATTTAATATACGTATGTACTCTATAACGAAGCAGGTTTCATTAAAGAAAACATTAAAAGCTGTTTAACAGCTTGATATGTTGTATGCATGCCCCAGATTGCCCTTCTAAAGCACTGTTTCTGTCTCTAATCTGTTGAACTGACCCCATTTAACTCTTCTCCCCTTATCCCTCTATTCTCTCTCTCACTCTTTCTCTCTTGTATTGATTTCTCACTATTCTCCATTATTGCTTCCTTCGGATTCACACGGTAAAAAAGTGCAGCCTGTTAATTCTTGTCCAAATGACAGCGCTAACAGGTATCTGTGTTTGCCCGCCTTGTGAAGAGGAGCAATCAGAGATAATCGAGTGCTTTTAAGAGTGCTCGTTCACATTCAGCCCCAGCCTGCTCAGCCCCTAATCGCCCTTTAAACATACAGGCTTTCTGTGGTGCAAATTCCTGTCATAATTCGACTTAAGTATATTTGTAAATCACAGCGCCTTTGAAACAGAATAACTGAAATCAAGCGCCTTTCATGGCCATTGAAATTTCCACACCACCACCCCAATTGAGGCTAATTTTTCAGGAATTGAGCATAAATATAGCCCAATAGTGGCAATCTAGCCTGAATGGAAACGGATTATAAACAACAAGGTGTGGAGAATTCTATAGGCACTCCAGTCTTCTGAATAAAGCTTTAAACTTTAATCTAAATTGTAGAGAGATTTCTGTAAACACCACTTGCTCATTATTTCACCCATTTATTTAACATTAAAGCCTCAATTTAGCGATCAGATATAGATGTAACTCGCAGACATATAATGATTCCTACAGGATTTCATTTGATTCGGTTATGTAGATGATTCAGGCGGTCATCAGCGGTCACTCTGTGTATGGTCTGTCATTGAAGGAGGTTTGTCTCAAAACAGAATGACATTTTTAACAGTTTTAAAAAGTTACTCGAAGGCTATTACTCAAAGTATTGTTGAGATTCATAACCCAGGGTAATAAAACACAATGGGGCATGCTGTTAGAGGAAATAATAAACGACGACGCGATGGATTATGGGTTGATACAAAGCAGTGCTTCTGTTATCACCCTGAAGGGTTTTATTCCACTTATAAAACAGCAACAAATGTGCCAACAAATTAGAATTTATCAGTGAATGACACATTGTGCTTTTACCCATTTATAGTTACACCTAATGTCGTGGAATTATAGTTGACATCAACAGTTGTTCCCTCATCAGCCTGTCTTTTTTCCTCTTTCTTGAAATTCATAAAACAAATACAACCTCATTATGTCACCTAGAAACCAGAAGGCACAAACTCCTCTGTCCTGAAGACTTAGAAAACTGTTACAAAAACTGTATTTTTTTAAATAGCAACATTAGCAAAATTAGCCTTAGATCAGCAAAGTTTACATCAGTTACTACAATGTGCAATGGTTTATGTTTTCTTCCTGACTGAAAAAAAAATCATGAAAGTGTGTATTTCATGTGCATGCACAAAAATCTATGAATTCATACCTGCATGCATGTACACACACTATGACCCTGACCAGAATAAACTGGTTACTGAAAGAATGAATGACAGTGTTGTAGCCAGGGTGGCTCAGTGGTGCAGCAGGTGGTGCACCACTCTGGTTCAATCTTCCCACCTGCCAGAATATTTAGACTGGCTCCCCTAAATTGCCCCTAGAGTGAGTGTGAATAAATGAGTGTGCAAAAGTGTGTGTACATAGTGCCCTGTGAGGAACCGCTTCAAGCCCAGTGTTCCCCGGATAGGTTCCCGATCCACCGTGACCCTGACATGGATAAAGCCCTTACTGAAGATGAGTGAATGAATGAACTCATGTGCATACTGATCAAAGACAGATCCTGCATATGCTTTTCATTTCTGATCTATATATACACACAGTCAGGTCCAGAAGTATTTGGACAATGACGGCGTTGTTGTGATTTTGCCTTTATACACCACCATAATGGATTTGAAATAAAACAATCAAGATGTGATCGAAGTGTAGACTTTCAGCTTTATTTAAAAAAAGCAAAAATAGGGCAGTTACCATTTACCATGGAAGTCCAAATACTTTCGGACCTAACTGTATATTCATCTGACCACCGCAGTACAAACTCTATTACTCTGTTACATCTTTTATGCATCATATATTTTGTACTTGAATACACGCCTTTCCCAGACTCAGACAGAGAGAGCAATCGACAGGAGAAAGGAACGGATTATGTTTAACGGATTGTGATTGAGCTTTGGATGAGATTCAGAGAACATGATTCAAAGCTGATCTACATGTAAAATTGCAACAGTATTTCCCCAGCAGCAGGCCAGAGACATTATGGAGAAGATCATTTGAAACACAGCATGAGGTGTGAGTCTGTCTAGAGTAGTCCTATACACAAAGTCCACTGATGTTTCTGATCATTTTCAAGTCCTTTTACAGCAAATTGCTCCTCTTAAGCTCCTCCTCGTCCTTATTCTTCTTGTGTCCTCTGACTAATTCTCAATGGATTCTCATTCAACATAAAATTCACATTTTACACAATAAATTCTTATTAAGTCATAAAATTGTAAAATTTTATATATTTTTTTTTAAATCAAAGTTGATTCAAGAGACTTTGGGGGTTTGATTTAGTCTCAAAATGATGCTAACTACTAAATGCATGCATCAATGGTGTTATTATGGAGTATGTATTCCATATGGAGTATGGAATAATATGTATTATGGAGACTACACTGAAAATAATAAATTATACAAATAACTTAAATTATTAATGTTATGCTCTAAACCAAGCGCCAATTCACCAGTCCAGCTCAAAGTCAAGCTGAGCTAATTGCTACATTGAAGTGAAGTGAAGTGACTTTGTGGCCAAGTGTGGTGACCCATACTCGGAATTTGTGCTCTGCATTTAACC
>CM074959.1:3217556-3256337 GCA_037577455.1 Pangasius macronema | reverse complement strand
CCGGACCCGAGACTCAAACCCACGACCTTCAGGTTCACCTTCGGGTTACAAGTCCGACTCTCAGACCATTAGGCCACAACTGCCCTAGGTACGTTAGCGGTGGGAGCGGTATCTTTCAGTGGAATTGGTGTAAAATCCTGAAAAGCAATTCTCTCCCTTTTCACTTGAATGAAAGCATATTATAGTTTTCAGTACTATATATAGTAAAATGTCAAAATGTTAAAATGGGAACCGTTTTCCCAGACCACCACACATAAATGTTCTCAATACAGTTAAGTTGTAGCTGTGTTCTGGCAACAAGATTCAGATAAGTTATTGTTGTCATTCCACAGTGATATGTGGGCCAAGAGAAAGGAAAAGTGTGGGCCAGACCTGGGCTATTGCTCATTTGCTCTCAGATATATATAAACATTAATAAAATAATATAACAATACATGTAATAATCTTGTACACTGCAATGTATCACCAACTCACAGTTGAATTCCTGGATGTGCAGATCAGGTGCCATCATGTAATACTGTTCACAAAGCATCTTTGCAGTCTCGTATGCATCTGAAACAGGAAGAAGGCAGTCACGCATGAGAAGTCTGACACTATAACCATAATGTGCACTGAGACTGAAAGAATACAGAGGATGTTCATGCTCTAGTGGTTTTAGTTCAGTGCAAGTTCATACCTTTCACTACCTCCGCCACGTTGCAGGCTGGGTCAATGCTGCCGATGTGCTTGGGATAGCCGTGGTTGATGTCATCACTAAAGAGGAGAGCTGCAATAGACACATTAGACTACATGAAATAGCTGCATAATGGCACAAGTACATGTACACTCATCGGCTCCTTTATTATGAACACCTGTACACCTGTTCATTGATGTGATTATACCAATCAGCCAATGACGTGGCAGCAGTGCGATGCAGATACATGTCAAGAGCTTCAAGTAATGTTATCGTCAAACAAAAAATGTAATTTCAGTGACTTTGACTGTGGCATGGTTGTTGGAGCCAGATGTTCTGGTTTAAGTATTTCAGAAACTGCTGATCCCAGGGATTTTCATGCATGGCAGTCTCTAGAGTTTACACTGAATGGAGCAATAAATACAAAAACATCCTGTGAATGGCAGTTCTGTCGGTGGAAACACCTTGCTGATGAAAGAGGCCAGAGGAGAATGGCTAGACTGGTTCAAGCTGACAGGAAGGCTATAGTAACTAAAGTTCTGAGCAGAAAAGCATGTTAGATTGCACAACCTTGAGGTGGATAGGCTACAAGAGCACATTTGATTCCACTCATCTCAGCCAGGAACAGGAATCTGAGGCTAAGGTGGGCACGGGCTCACTCAAACTGGACAGCTAAAGATTGAAAGCAAGAGCCGAAGATTAGCTAATGACCAGGTGATGTTTTTATCACATTATTATATAAGATAACTACATGAATGAGCAGGGGTGCAGGTATTCCTATTAAACTGGCGGATGAGTGATGGGTGACGTTTAAACTATACGACATTACACTACACTTAACGTGTTAATCACATATTAACTTGGTTCATTTCATCCTACTGAAGCAGCATGCAGTCGCCAGCTTCTGTGTATGAAACTACGCACTATGCTGGTTGATGAGCATGCGGAAGGAGATGCGACTGGTGTAGAAACGATCCAGGAAATACTGCACATTGCTGCTGAAGTAGGGGTCGAAACCAAACTTCTCCTTGTACTCGATCACTCCCTGGGCCATGGTGGGAACCACATCGTTGTGTCTCTTCCGGAGCTGGATAAGGACGTCTAAGAAACTGGCAGTTTGAACACGTAAGATTAAAAAAAAAACATCATACACTTGAAGTCTTTCTATTATCCAGGTATATCTAAGTATTAACTCAATCTCAATGTTGACTGGGCTAAAATGTACCAATTAGCTTTGAGAAAAGGTTTTAAAGCATGTAGTTGTGTACAAACTGGGCGCTTGTCAAAACAACAAGATCTCACAAGCACAAAGGTGTTAGTTCCAGCAACAAAGTCAGAAACTTGTACATCTGAATTGTGTGCATATTAGCACGTGTGAACTGTTTTTAATTTATGAACTTACAACATGCGATATGTTTGTTACCAAAATATATAACTTTAAAATATATAGTCCCCTTCATCGATTGAGATCTTATCATGATATAGGGGCTTGTGTACTTTGGTGGACCTCAGAGCTCTGTCACAGAGTGCTAAATAGACAAAAGAGCAATCATAATGACCCCAATTAAAGCTGCAAAAAAAGAGTACCCTAACCGGATTAGGGTTACTGGGGACCAGGCCTTGGGGAGGGTTCTGCAGGAAAGCGTCTGGTGACTAGGCTTCAGCGGTTGGGGATCATTCAGGCAGCAAACATGTGATGGATAGTCTTAGATGGACTAGAACATTGATTCTAGTTCATGTAATATCACTTTGCTGTCGAGGAAAGAGCCTGAGGTGATCTGTAAGGTGGAAAGGTATGGGCTAGCTATAGCTAGCCAACAGGAGCTGAAATCTATGCCCCGGGATAGAGAAGTTTTGGGAGACCTCCTCAACCAGGTGCCACTGTAACCCCCACCAGGAAAAGTCATCCAAACGGTAATACTCACTCTTTAAGGGTGCGAGGATCCTCTGAGCTCCGGTTCTCATAATCTAACAGCTCCTCAAAGCTCTGACTGTACCTGAGAGATCAAATGAACCATTTTTAACCTGACATCTTTACAGATGTATTAAAGGTATTTCACCATAGAATAGAAATAGCACTGGATTATACTATGCTCACAAAAGCATGCACAAGAACAAGAACCTCACAGGTATCGTCTATGGCCTCGTAGATACACATAGATGATATTTCTCCTGTACACATGCATAATATTTATGATAATAATCTTATAATCTCAGCATTTTCACTTCCTGTGGAGACTGAGGAGAGCAAATCTCCCCCTTCTACCTTCTACAGAGGAGAGCAGAATGAGAGTAAATACACACTTGACCTAAAATGAATTTGATGCCCTAGGCACGCATTGCCACATCACCATGACCTTCAGCTGAATGTTGAACACAACTCTAGGTCTAGCTCTAGACTGAAAGTTCTGTAAAACAGTTTCCCTCTCTAGATGGCGCCCAAGGAATTCCCTATTTATTCCACGTAGCCACCTGGATTAAACCGTACATGGTATATTTTCAGGTTCAGATTGTATCTACTCAAATTTCTGGTCCAATAGCGGGAAATCTGATCAATCATCAGGATTCAAACTCACAATCTCCAGACAATAGGGCAAACACTTTTCTACTGCGCTACTCAAGCGTGAGGTTGTTGACAATTGTGTACAAAGGCGCAGCAGGGGAACACGGGGTCACACTTATCATCATAACACCCTCATTAAGCCCCGCCTCTCACCAGCTCTGGACCAGCTGGACAGATGGCTGGTTTAACAGCTTGCCAGGCAACAGAGTGACTTCTCTCATGGTATTAGCCAAACGAACAGGCAGTTCTTTCCTCAGGAACATATAGGAGGTCTTTTCACAAGCATTCTCGCTACCTGAACAAGAGAAAGAATGCATGTAGGTTATAGTAATTTCCTCAAATTACACCTCATAGTATGTGCATCTGTCCCTGTGCCGCCCCTCTGTTTCCCCTCAAAGGTCAGTGCCATGGGGTCTTGCCAGGAAAGTGCTCCACATTAAATGTTGGTATCAGCATGCACATTTACTATCTTTAGTTGAGTCACCTGCCAAGACCACATACAGAGAAAGTATTTAGATTTAAAACAAACAACTAAACTGAACTAGAACAAGAACAAGACTGAACAAAAATCACTTTCATGTAAACCCTAACATCAGTAGGATGGTAAATGCTTTGAAAGTATATTCTATACTGGTATATTAGACTTGATTTTTATTATAAACAGATACTGTGGACATGACCTATAATTCTACAGTCTTATACGACTCTTCAGTTGAACAAGCAACTAGAGTTTTCTCTCCTAACGTAGTTTTCGTTAAAGTAGACCTCAATCACGGTGTGTTAGAACTGAAAAGAAATAAGAAACTATGCAGAGAAACAACTCGACAGGAATGGACTTGATAACTCCTCCATGTGGTAACTTGTATGTTACATAAATAAAACTCCATTACTTGGCAAAAGCTTAAAGGTGCGATGGTAGCATGCACTGGAAAAAGAAAAATGCTGGATTTTACAGGTTAATGACATGTAAACTTTGGATCCTTGCTCTGCGGAGTTTGGGAACTGTTGTGAAGCATGTGTGCTAGCTTATCCTTGCAAAAATTAATTACATAGCATACTACAAGTATGTACAGAATATTAAAAGTATATTTTTCATTCCCAAAATGAAATACAATGCACTTCCAAAAATATACTTTTACTGAAAGGTAATATCTTTTAATTTACACTTCCGTATGCTGTAAGGAAATACACTTGAACAAATATACTTCTTAGCCCACTGAAACATACTTAACCAAAAGTATATTACTTGCCATGCCAATGTCATTTAAATTATATAAAAAGACAATGTTTATGTTTTGGTATATGAAAGATCTACACTGAAGTGTATTTAGCTGCAGTATAAGTATCATTTAAGCTTATGCGTACTGTACAAGTACACGCAGTAGTGTACTTACATTATAATTCAAGTATAATAACAATCGTATCAGCAAATTGCATGTTTAAATCTATTGGAGTGCAATTTAAGTTAGTTAAAAAAATAAAAGCACAACTAAATGCATTTTAGATATATGTAGATATAATTATAGCAGAGATTCTCAAACTATTTTCTGCCAGAAACAAAGGAAAAGTTAAAAAAGTTTCACACAGATTTTATGAACAAGTGTCACCATATTATCTTATTTGAGCCATTAGGACTTATCAACTTGATACAGAAACACTGTGCGTCATACTAACAACACATCCTGGTGTAAGTAAAACTGCAGTTGGATTAAAGTTAGCATTGCTTGTTTACCCCCTTTCATTTCAAGGGACCAGTCAGTTAGGCTTACAACTATGATAATGGCTAATACTATGAAAATTAGTCTTACAACTAAATAATAACCAAAACAACTAGTGATACTCAACATCATATTATGGTCATAAAGCATCATATGATAAAGCAAGCCCACTTTATGATGTCAACTTTCACACACAACCCACCAGACCAAAATGCAATCATTGTAATAACATTTTCAGTGTATCATAGAACTGTGTGTCTAACTCTGGGCTCTTTCCAAAGCCTGCATTTCACTGCCTACATGAACATGAACTGTGCGTAAACGCAGCTCCCCATATGGAGCAGGACTCCAGAGAATTCATACTACACCACTTTAAAACCACTTAAAGCTGGATCTTAAAGCTGGATCTTAAAGCTGGATCTCAAAGCTGGTTCTTAAAGATGATCTACACCACTCTTAACATCTCTGTCAGTCTGGTTTAACTCAGGACCAACCTGTGCGTCACAGGCTACTCACCGAAATCCAAGAACTGCTTGATGGACATCGGGGAAGGCGAGAATCGTGAATAATACTCTATTTTGTGCGTGAAGTCTTTCATCAAGACGTTGAACAGCTTCATGTCTGCGAAATGAACCGCGTACAGGATATCAGCAATCCGCACATTCAGTCATTAAAATCACACGTGCCACTTTCTGGTTCCATCTCGCCTGCTTACTTATTATAGACTTATTTTACTCAGGCGAGCTCGAGTTAATCCTTTACACGTGATACGTGATACACGTGACAGCGTGACGCAGCTGGCCAGAGGTGGCGCTCTTCTCCAAACAGCAGCAACATCCACAGTACTTGAAGAACTACAGTACACGACCATGGGAAATCAACTTGTACTCTGTAGTACTCTCTCAGTCACAAGGATTCTGGACTTTTCCTTGTCACTGGGGTGGCACCCTGAAGGGTAGCGCTGTAGGTCTCCAGTCTCCGGGTCTCAAGATATCTTCTGTATTGACTTGGACTTGTCTCCGTCTTGGGCACTGGTCTCTCTAAATATGGCCTACGTCTTGGTAGAGTTTATCATGAGCACAAAGTTTGATTATTTCTTCTTCTAAAGAAAAACCTAATTATTGATACAATGCATGACTGAAGCCAACCAGCTGAAGTAAAAGCTTGGCCTCAAAAATGATTTGATGGTTAATGACCTTGATCATCAATCTTGACTAGTCCTGGCCTTGGGCTTGACAATGGCTGTCTTGACTACAGTTTTACTCAAGGGTGCATCTTTTGTAGCTTTGGTGTGTATCTATTACATGGTAATGTGAATATAGTTTATAGGTTAGAAGAAGAATTTAAATTTCCCGCAATATTGTTTTTCACGCTTTGTCATCTCGATTATTTTAAAATAATTTATTATTTTACTAAATAAACCTTGTTTTATCTCATCTCAGGAATATTTTTGCACTGTCATGTTGGTAACTGTTTAGTGGAACACAAATACGCGCACACACACACACACACACACACACACAGAGAGAGAGAGAGAGAGAGAGAGAGAGAGATTTGAATTCCTACAATTTCCTATGAAAGTCATATTACTGAGGTAAAGGTAGTAAGATTATTTCTAATAAAATCATTTGTGGTTTTTGTGCTTTTTCCTTTTTTGAATATGATATACAGTAGGTAGTGTAGGACATCTGACAGATGACATTGTGATAAATTTTATATATGGCTCCTATTTTAAAAAAAAATACACAAGTACATAAAAACAGTCATGTCAAAATTTTAGGATAAACTTTGTTTGCATCTTTCATTTTGCATAGAGAATGTAAATGTAATGCAATGTCTTGATAGGAAAAATGACTTGGGCTTCAGACATGATGGGTCAAATGCTAGAGAGTGTTTGACAAGAAATTTTTATCAAGATCAGTACTCTAGTAGCAAAATGTTTGATGAAATTGTCTTTCTGAAGAGATAAAACCAGAAGGATTTGAAGTACCTGGGTGGCAGCAACTATGTTCCAGTACTCTTGCTAAGGAAGACAGAATCGATATTGTCTGTAGTTGTGTAGTTTGTTTGAATCTAAAGTATGTTTCATAAAAACGTTAGATGTCTGTTAGAAAATGGGAAAAACTGTGAGAGTAGCAGAGTCTTCTCCACTCTGTATGTTATTTTTATTATATCTATATACATAAAGTGATATATGAAATACTGAAATACAAAAACACAGATATAAAATATAAATATATTCTTCCATATCAGACATCATGCTCCACGTATAAGGTAGGTTTTAAACTGAGCTTAACATCCAGGTTATTTTCACTCTCGTAGGGCTTCAGCTTGACAGGGTCATACGAACGTCTATACAGCGTCCACGTCACCAGCGTGATGATGAACATCTCCACAATCATCACCTGCTGACTAAGCACTACACAGAAACAGAGTTCGTGACGTTAGACCTGTTCAACACATAGAGCATAAGTACAACCGAACATCACCAGTGTAAGTGCAGAATACATTTCTCAGAGTCTGCACTACAACATCCCAGTAGATGTTAATTTAACACTAGATTTTACTAAACAATACAACAGACATGAACGAAAGTCATGTAGTTCTTTAATAAATAAACCATTGTAAACACTGCCAAATTGCTGACATTCGTGAGGAATTAAACACTTTGGAGCATTCTGTTACAGGAAAATAATCAACTTCAGGGTGGTAATGGATCACGCCACTACGTCATTGATTATTTTCCTATAAGAGCACATCCCATCATGTTGCATACATGACTTCGTATATAATACTAATTCTAATTTAACAAATATATAGTATAATATCATCAGTAAAGTAAATTCCTCATCATTTTGAATATGCCATATGGGCTTTTACCGATATGATTTATCTCTTCTGATAAAACAAGAGAAATACTCACTAGATCCTCGGGCTACAGATGAGAAGGGTGGCGAACAGGCAATTACTCCATTAAGGGACAGGATATTAATAATGGCTGACTGCAACTGACTCAGGACCAGGACCAGCTAAATGCACAAGTACATGACAACTTATATATCTCATACTGGAAAACTAGCAAAAATATTTTGAGACAGGTTAAGACTAGTATTAAAATATTCACAGCATGATAACCGTACAACCCCATATCACATGTACAGGTGTACCACATACATCTGTTTACAACTCCACAAAGAGGATGGGATGCAACACTACAGTAGCAGTGACGTGTTGTAAATTATCTGCTTAAAACTGATAATGTTCATTTCTTATCATGGTATACAGCCATACCCCTAGTTAAGACCCCACTGATAAGGTTACTACAACATTTACGTATAGAATTCCTTGCAGATAATCTTTAAAGAAGACAATAACCAGACTGCCTGTGCAAGTCACTGTCACTGAGTAGGCAGTACGCACACTCACCTGATACATGGCATACTTAGGGATGATCTTGATGCTGCGCAGTGTGTTCCGTATGTGCATGAACATGATGCCCACCGGCCACAAGGAAATAATAGTCAGGACTCCTACGAATGGGTTTATCCAGATAGCAGCTCCTGTTATCGTCAGCTGTGTACAAATATAGGTAAGGACAGACAAGTAAACATACATACAATGTACATACATATATAACACATACTGTACATTATAGAGCTTCAGTTAATGTTCACAACATACATCAGAATGGCAAAATATATGTGATATCAACTTGGCATTGTACGTAGATGCACATTTCCATGAAGAAATTCATACTGCATTCTTCAATCTTATCCCACACAATGATAAAGTTCTTACGATATATATATAGGACTGCACCTAATTCCTTAAACTAGAGTCATCACGTCCAGCCCTGGAGGAGTTGCGTTCAGCACAGCTGGTTGATTTTTGTGCAATAACCCTCTTGCTAAACTTGGTAAGTAATCACTGAGTTGAATCAGCTGTGCTGAACGCATTTTAGGCGGAGCTCATCACCAAACTGTGGTGGACTCAGGCCAGCTTGGTACAATAAATAATTTGATAAAAGTGGGGAAATGTCAAATGGAAGAGTCTCTTGGATCTGGATCCACTTGGGTATGAGGTGGGAATACACCATGGATGGGATGCCAGTCCATCATTGGGTACAATGCACACACACTCAGCTCTTGATAATCACTTGGAATCTCATTCTTGAACTCTAACTCATTAAGAAGACCAGAATCCTTAATTGTAAATCACAAACCATTCATTCAAGCAGCAGACAATTCGAACATGAGTCTGGTTGGAAATAGAGAATTTTGGCTTCAGTGTAAACCCTAAATGCAAAATCTTGTGTATATGCAAGAGATTTGCATTGTATGTCTGAACTGAGTAATGACTTTACATACATCAGTAGGACTGAAGATTCCATTGGTCCATAAAACAATACAGAAAATAGAGAGGACTGTCTTCATAATGGCAAATTGCAGCGATCCCAGCTTTAGCAGGAACAGCACACGACTAAAAAAAATTAGTGGTGTTAGTGTCTCAAAGAAAATATGTACCGTCTCACAACACTGTCATAGCATCATTCATGGTGTTAAGGATCCATACTGTACTTCTTATGCACCGTCAACAAGGTTTATGTAAATATGTAACTTCTTGTTGAGTTTTAAGCAGCCGACTCAGTCATTCAGACAGAACTGGCTCTTTGTGAACACCAGATTGAGTTTACCGTGTGATGGGCACTCGGGGGAGGCAGGGGCAGCAACAGCAACACGGTCCCGTGCTGATCCTGAAAGTCTTCTTCACTGAGTGCTGCAGAAAAGCCTCGTCACCACCACACTCCTCCAGAATGAGGATCAGAAACTTGTAGATCACAATTGCAAAATATCTACACACAGAACACATGTCAGTACACCCACTGTAATATTTAACAATGAACCATCATCTGCACAGTCCTCTACAAACAATAACGACATTAAATATTAAATTCTACAGGTCAGTGACCTCTTTTCTTGGGATTCACAGTGAGTGTCTTACGAGTTAGAGGTCATATCTGTGAACATAGTGCTTCTTGGGATCCACATTCCAAGACATGACATAGTAGCAATGACCTGCAAGTGACAGGAATTATGTCATGCCATATCATTGTAAAACTTACAGATGATTATGTATTGGGTTATTGTAAAAACAAGCAAAATAGCAGTCTTACTGGTGCAGCACCGTTGACCCATATGATTGTGGTCTTCTTTGGGTAGGATACATTTTTGTAGACATACACACATTCCTCCAGATACAACAATAGAGATACACTAGCCATGAATGTCATGATGGCGTATAGAGCAATCCCAAACACATCCAGCTCTGTGAGAAATGGTCAATCGTTTATTTATTCATATAAATAGAATTAGTTAGATTAACAAAAATGTCTAAATAATGCATGGTCAATTCCCCTGGCCAAGAATTCCTGGAACATTGTCAAACTTTTTTAGAAAATTATAGACAGCAGTAGACTTAATGCTATTGTGGCATAACAAAATAGGGCTGAAAGAGGCATGTACTATAAATCAACCATTTAAATCAATCAAATCAATCAAACTGTCACACTTCCAAAAAGGAATGCAAGAAAGATAATTAAAAATTAATCTAGATTTCATCAAATGAATGAATATGTAGTCTGACTGATCAAAACGTATTGACCATCCATTTCAAAACTACAGTCTAATCACCTAGAATGAAATAGAAGAAAACACTTACCGCCAATAACGTCCATAGCCAGAGGTGGCTCAGCTAGACATCTGGGATCGATAGTTCTATTCAGATCACCCATTATGAATATTGAAATTCATACAACACTCTGAGAAAACAAAACAAACCAGCTCCCAGTAATGGTTTTCCAAAATTCTAGGACCCAGCTAACAGATTCAAGTATGGAAGCTGAGATCTTCTGCAACTAAGAATAAACACAGTGACACTGTGAAACTCCTTTGATAGCTGACCACATAAAACCTCAAGAAGCTCCTCCTCATCAGGTTCCTGGAGTGAATGTGTGTTCCAGTAAAGCACAAGAGCCGATGTATGTGTGATGGAGAGTGACAAGGGCTCATTTAAATGCAATCTAAATATTTAAATCCCTACCAGAAATCATTACTCTTTAGCTTTTGTCTGTTTAGTTATAAGAAATATTCATACTGTAGGCGTCCTTAAGTCTCTTGGTTAATATGTCAGGCAGGTGAGTCATCACATAGTTAAAGGAGTGAACTTTGAAAGGGAAACTGATTTGCTGAAAAGCCAGTGGCAGTTAAGGCTTCATATCATAAAGGTATAGATGATGAATTTACCATGAATGCTACCATTATGCATCTTATACAGATACAGATGGTGAAGTGGTGTTTCTCCTTGGTGGTTCTGATAAACCCAAGGTTATGTTTCAAAGAAAACATCAGCCTGTGTTAGTTTTTCAGCATTCTCCTTGACCAGCATAGTCACCTTCTATTTTGCTTAGCTAAACAAACATGAACTGACTGTATATGAGACTTTGATTTTTATAAACACTGGATTCAATGCAAATTACTATATATACTATATATATATAATAACACATACAAAATAATTTGAATTGGATTGGAGAATTTCTTAAATCATGACTGGTGAAATGGATGCACACCCAAACTAGGATAAATGTAATTTGGTCACTCTATAAACTCATTAGGTTTGTCATCCAACATGGTAGTTTGCTCCTTCCTCCCAACAAGCTTTAATACATGATTTTAAGGTCATTCACCTTGGCACTCCTCTAAAGTAGCACGTTATATTGCTAACACATTGCTGTGCACCAGAAAAAAAATGACACCCTTACTATGCATAGACTTTAAAGATAACTAGAGAATGCAACACAGTAAAAGGAGGCAGTTGATTTCAAAGGTAGACAAAGATCAATGTCATACCCATTAGCCCATCTCTCATTTTTGGTCTACAAAGTAAAGATATATATGTATGATGAATTTATATCAGAATTTATGTCAGGGCTCTTTTACTTTCAAGTATGTTGACTGTCTTTTTGATGATCCCGCATGTCTCATGGATACTGTAGACTTGTACATAAGAACGGCTGCTGTGATCATAAAGCTTATGACACTCATGATGAACAATCTTTCAACACACTTTTCAGCATGGTTTAAGAGTAACTATTTCTATTCCCACTATTGGGTGTCACCTAGAAGAAGATGGGTTCCTTTCTGAGTCTGGTTCCTCTCAATGTTTCTTTCTCATGACATCTCAGGGAGTTTTTCCTTGCCATCATTGCCTCTGGCTTGCTCATTAGGGATCTAAATTTCTGTAAAGCTGCATTGTGACCATTTTTATTAAATTAAGTATTAAACATCTAAAATTGAATTGTACTGAATAGTTAAATAGAATAGGTGGTACAACCAGTAGGGTTACTATCTCACAGCTCCAGAGTCCCTGGTTTGATCCTGAGGTCAAATTACTGTTTGTGTAGAGTGTGGGATGGTTTCCTCTGGGTTCTCCACTTTCCTTCCACCTCCCAAAAACATTGTTAGGTAGATTGGTTAAGATAAATTGCCCCTAGCATGAATATGTCTGTGTGTGTGTGCATTGTACCCAATGATGGACTGGCATCCCATCCATGGTGTATTCCCACCTTATACCCAAGTGGATCCAGATCCAAGAGACTCTTCCATTTGACATTTCCCCACTTGTGATGAGCCTGCAAAAAAACAGCTGATTCAACTCAGTCATTACTTACCAAGTTTAGCAAGAGGGTTATTGCACAAAAATCAACCAGCTATGCTGAACGCAACTCCTCCAGGGCTGGACGTGATGACTCTAGTTTAAGGAATTAGGTGCAGTCCTATATATCATAAGAACTTTATCATTGTGTGGGATAAGGTTGAAGAATGTAGTATGAATTTCTTCATGGAAATGTGCATCTACAATGCCAAGTTGATTAGATAGCTGGCCACAATTTTCATGATATTGACTAACCCTTTAATGTTTACTTCAAAGAATACCGCCTGAATATGCTGATGTGGCTTTGGTAATTATGCTGGTAGGAAGCTAACATTTAGCCAGAATCTGACCTTGCGAAAATAAAGTTTGTACATATGATGGCCGTCATCAACATTTAGGTCTCTGACCTCACAGTGAATCATAATATATCGTACATGTTCCAAGTTCATCCAATGAAATTTTTCAGTGGATGTTAATGGTTGTCTAGAATGTCTTTATCACTTTCTTTTATTATTTTATTAGTTCTTTATTACCACAGCGTCATGAATGCACATATAAGGCTTCTTCCTTTCCTGGCCTGACAAAAAAAAAATGTTGAGGACCAAAATCATTCTTGCTTTGTTGAGTATTAAATATTAAATGTTAAATCTCACTGTTTTTACAGTAGACTATTCAAAAAAATAAATTATGTTTTAGTTATATGATGGGTCAGAATAAACTAATCGCTACATTAACCTAGAGTTTGAGGTGATGGCCTCATTGAAGAACTTGCCATAAAACCTGCCATGTTTAGTTGCCATAATGTGTAGATGTGAATACAGATATCATTTTAAGACACCCTTGTTAGTCTTTGATCAGATGGTGCATGATTCATTAATATAAATAACTTTCCATGAATGTTTCGCTATAGTAGAATGGTACAACTCACCACTCAGGCTTGTAACTGTAAAATTAGCTTGTTAAATTGCAGTTAAATTAACTTTTTATGAGTTTTACACACTTTAACAGAGCAAACAAAAGACACGGCTTCATGGAGGCGTCCATATTTTTTCCAATTTGCATGTTGAGTGGGAAATTAAATTATTACAACTTGCAAATTACCACTTACAAGGCAGCACTGATTCCAGTGGAGGGAAATGGGCTACCTGCACAAACACTTCTGCATTATAACCAAAACGGCACTTCTGCTTCCGGCTCATGCACGATAATGCCAATGGTGCTTTATTACAACTCTGCAGGAGTTCCCAAAAATGAATGTCAGTGTAAGAACACTTTTCATTAATCTAAAGCGTTGCTTGTGGAGAGCGAGAGGCATGATCAAGGACACATCCCATCCCCACCATGGACTGTTTGTCCGTCTGCCATCAGGAAAACGCTATAGAAGACTGCGTTGTTGCACAAAAAGACTCATGAACAGCTTTTTTCCCTTCAGCTGTACTAATGCTGAACTCAGCTTCTAAATGTTAACTGCCAGCCTTCACCTAATAAATAAACATTAGCATTAGATACTACTGTTATCTGAAATTATTTGCATGTACTTGCATGTTACTGCTTTGTCTGTTATTATTACTATTATTTATATCAGACTGTTATTTACACATTATTGCTATTTGCACATCTGCATTTTATCCACTGTATGTGTCCACTGCATCATATTGACGCTTACCACTACCTGTATGTACAGTTTATCTCAACTAACTGCACCATAATTCTTATTTATTCCATTTAACTAAATTGCGATTTGCATTACTGCTATGCATCATACTGTGTACCTTTACCTGAACACTGTTATCTTATTGCACCATTACCTTGTTACCTCATTTTAACTCATTTCGTTGTCTCTGTACTCATACTCTGACAATGATAATAAAGTTGAACCTAACCTAACCTAACCTAACCTAACTTACAAAGCTCCTTCTAATGAGCCGGAGAAAGGCGTCAGTCTGTACGCTTCATCATACGTAAACAGCTATGAAGGTAAGAAAATAGCTGTTAATAGAAACGGACACTCAAGCTAACGTTAGCTTAACACTATGACTTTATTGTAAGACTGGCAGTAAACAAACGTTAGATGTCGATGCTAACGGAGACTCGAGATTCATGCTATTTCTACGCGTCATTGCCCTGAGTGCAAGTAATGCTACAGAGGACGACGCCATTTTAGACGGATTGTGTGCTTTGTGGAAGCAGTTCAGGGAAGGTCCACATATAGGAGTGATGGTCAGGTGTTCACATACTTTTGGCCACCATTGCATCGATGGTTATTTTCCTATGCCATCACGCCGCGTGGTGTTTTATACTGGCTGTTGTTTTTATTTAGGTTTTTTTCTGCGTTTTGTCTCCGCCTGGTGGTCAGAAGCGGAACTGCAACCAGTGAAAGTGAGGAAAAAATCAGTGCCTGAGAGCTTTACATATTTCCCAGGCATGGAGAACTTTTATAGCTGGAGAGCCATTCGGGTTGTTGGGTCATGACAGAGCTGTTGTCCCGCTTTGAGTGCTTTCAAACACTGTGGTTAGGAAGTGTGTCTGGATTTTACTCGTGTTTTGTCACAGAGGGGAGGAGGAGGTTAAAAAAAAAAAATACCAGCCGCCATCTTTTGGAAGTGACTGGGAGTGGGGAGTTAACGTTAACGTTAACGTTAGCTTTCGAGCTATTAACATCCACTGGCTATTTTTTTAAAAATTATTATTATTATTATTATCTCAAGAAGTCATCACATCCACACCATCCCATGCAACACAACAGTAAACACTAACGTTTTTGGACACTATCAGCTGAAGGACCTGGCAGCGAGACAAGGATTTGCCGAGGGGTTGAAGGAATAACAAACCCGTCCACAGTTGTGTCAAATCTGTGGCCAGTTGTTTGCTGCCTGCTCTTCCCTGGATAACTGCGTTGGAGGCTAGCCGAGCTAGCAAGCCTAGCTAAGATTTCCCTCCCTCAATCCTGTTTCTGTCAAAACTGGCCTGTTGGACGGGTAAGCCTTCTCCAAACACACTCTTTACACTTTAACATTTCGTCCAGGACAGCGTTGCAGTGCATTTGTGGCGTTGTCGCTGTCATTTTACTGGACACTCAAATCAAAATAGTTAGCTAATACAGGCAGCATGCTAATGCTAGCATGCAGAGACTCCTCAGGGAGCTAATTGCAGCAGCTAACTTTATGTAGCCGGAAAGACTGACACTGCTGTTAACTATACTAACTAGTGGTGTGGTCAGTTTGGATTAAACAGGTCAATTTGAGGATTTTTTGCTTTTAGTCTTCGGTTTTTACATGACATGAAATGACATGACGTTAGTGATTAGTCTTTGTGTTTTAATGGCTGGTTAGTTGGCTAGTTAGCTAGTTAACTAGTTCGCAGTGATTTCCTTGGTTAAGTCTAGTTAAGGATAAACCGAATGAGTCGATCTGGTCTCTTTCTGGAGCATGTTGGATAACAGGCATCTGGATCATGGTTTCTTGGGACAGAGATGTGCTGTGCTGTCGCTATTAAGCCACCGGGACACCTGTCTGTATAAAACACACAAAATAAATAAATAAATAAATAAATAAGAATAATAAACTGCTGATGATTGTGAAACTGTTGCTGTGGTCTGGCAGGAACAGTGTGGTGGAGATGACAGGGTTGTAAATGGTGGTTGCATGTTGCATTGCTGAGGCACTCCCTGTTGTCTCTCCGCCACTTGGACATGGATTGTGTCGCATTGAAGCCTGTCATGTTTATGTCCAAAAGAAAAGGAGCGAAGCGTGAAATTCCGCTGCTGTGAAGCTCTGTAACGCGTTATTACCACATAATAAAGCAAGCGCAGTTTGACGTAAGCACAAGGGCTGAACACTGAGCAGGCGCTGCATTCCTCATCTCTCTGTCCTGAAGTGCCTTGCTTTTCAGCATCCCTGTTACTCACTCTTACTCACTATTACTCACTATCATTCACTGTTACTCACTATTACTCACTATCATTCACTATTACTCACTATTACTCACTGTTACTCATTATCATTCACTATTACTCACTGTTACTCACTGCTATTCACTATTACTATCTGTTACTATCATTCACTGTTACTATTACTCACTATCATTCATTATTACTCACTGTTACTCACTGTTACTCACTATCATTCATTATTACTCACTGTTACTCACTGTTACTCACTATTAATCACTATTAATCACTATCATTCACTATTACTGTTATTCACTGTTACTCACTATCATTCAGTATTACTCACTGTCACTCACTATCACTCACTGTCACTCACTATCACTCACTGTCACTCACTGTTACTCACTATCATTCACTATTACTCACTGCTACTCACTGCTATTCACTATTACTAACTGTCACTATCATTCACTGTTATTCACTGTTACTGTTACTCACTATCATTCATTGTTACTCACTGTTATTCACTATTACTCACTATCATTCACTGCTATTCACTATTACTCACTGTTACTCACTTACTCACTATTAATCACTATCATTCACTATTACTGTTATTCACTGTTACTCACTATCACTCACTGTCACTCACTATTACTCACTATCACTCACTGTTACTCACTATTACTCACTATCATTCGCTGTCACTCACTGTTACTCACTATTATTCACTGTCACTCACTTTCACTCACTATTACTCACTATTACTCACTATCACTCACTATTACTCACTATTACTCAGTATCATTCACTGTTATTCACTATTACTCACTATCATTCACTGTTACTCACTATCATTCACTGTTATTCACTATTACTCACTGTTATTCACTATTACTCACTATTACAGACTATTACTCACTGTTATTCACTATTACTCACTATTACAGACTATTACTCACTGTTACTATCATTCACTGTTATTCACTATTACTTAATATCATTCACTGTTACTCACTGTTACTCACTATCATTCACTGTTATTCACTTCTTCGCAAATCTTCAAGAAAGATTTTTTTAAATAAATAAATAAATATTAAACCCACCTGCTTAACCATTAGAGACCTAGTCTTAAAAAATTGTACTATTTGTACTAATAACTTGGAAGATATGTAGAATATGATGAAAACAACTTTGGATTAAACCTTTAAAGTGTCTCTGAAATCAAAATAGGTGTGTTTTTTTTTTGTTTTGTTTTGGGTTTTTTTGGTTGATTTTTTTTTTTTTTTGATGATGATGATTCATATCTAGGCCAAGGTTGCCAGATGTGAGTAAAATTTCCAGCCCAACTACTTCTCAAAAGACCTGCAAAGTTCTTTTGGAAGAGGAGAAACATTCTTCTTCTTTAGTTCTATTGATTGGATTAGTTTATCACAGGGACATCGGTAATGCATTTTTTTTTCACAAGTCTCCTCAGTGATTAAACTCTCGCATCTGGACAGCAATAAAATGACCAAAAGAGTTGTGAGTTTCTAGTGGGTTGTATTTTGTGTGAACCCAGATGTTTGTGTCATGCGGTCATATGATCATGCTTCATTCACAACATGGCGTCCGAGTGGTGGAAGAGTCACTGGAGTAGAGAGGAGATGCTGGATGCTGGGTCTTATTTCAGTTTGGGGTGAACCAAAGTTCCAGCCACAATTTGACAACACAATAAAACAATAATTACAAAATGTATGAGAAACATTAGGGTTTTTTTGGGGGGGATTTGGGAAATGTTTTCTATCTGGGGAGTGCCACTGATACGCGCTATGTGACTAAATACGGCAAGTAGCAGCAGTCAAACTTTTTATTTTTCCCCTTTAATGTGAGGCAACATCTGCATAGAAAATCACAGACACGTGTATCAAGACAGGACTTTAAATTATCAGACGACCGCTGAGATTGGTGATTTGTCCTGTAATTTACATAGAAGAGGACGGAGAAAAATATTGACACGGCCAATCTGGATGGAAATAAATTCAAAGAGGAGCATCTGTAAAATAGGAAACTACCCCAGGCCCTCGTGTCAATTTAATCGCGTCCGGATAGAGCTTTTGTCTCAGTCTTTGCGTGGAAAAGCAGCTCACGCTGATGCGCACGCATTTCTGATTTGCAGTATCTGCAGTACGCCGTGGTTCAGCCATTCTCCACTCCATAAATCTCCTCTTCCCTCTCACAATCTTAGCACTATATCTTAAAAGATACGTGGTTCTCTATGCTGTAGATACTCTTACTCTTTACCTTTGTTTGCTGTAGCCTGTGTTCCTGGAAATTGCTTGGACTGAATTCCAATTATTTGCTTTAAATCAAGGTCTTGGTGGCTGCTGACTATTTTTAAATTAGCCCAAAAAATAACCACACCTGCAAGCTGGTTTTCCCCACCCACATCCTTGCTCCAAAACACTATTTGGTGTAAAAAAAAAAATTTTAAAAAAAACACAGTCCTGGTTACTCTGATCTAGACAAAGCTTCATTATTATCCAATTAAACACTTTCTAGAACTGTGTATGTCTTGCTCTAGAGTAAAATCTCTTTAGCTGCAGTAGTAGCTTGTTAGCAGCAAACACGGGTCATCAGTGCATTTTTGGCTTGGTTGAGGAAAAACAATGGAGTTTTGAGACGGAGGAATTTGCATGAAGTCATGGTTATATACTCGGATGTGTTTTACCAGCTTGAAATACATCGCTTCCTCAGACTGAGAGAGAATGCGATTCTGTGTTTATACACCGTCTGGGTTTCTCCATTATAAGACAAGGTAAAAGTTTCTTTTTGTTGTTCTCCATATATGACCAACTCACTAAGCTACTGTCAGGTTTGCTTTGGTATCTCAAATGCTGTTGGCTGTTCAAGCAGTTCAGTGCGACCTCACTCTGACTTCCTGTCTCAGAAGGAAACACATAAAAATACAGAATCAAATCACAGCTACGAATGAATATCTTAATCTCTGTTTCTCACTCATGATTGGCTGTGGCTCCTGCCTGTCGCTCTGTAATTGGACTTGTTTAGTGCCTGAAAAACTACTCCTCACTTTATTTGGTGCTTGAATCAGTCTGGAAAAACTAAACTAGTGTTTAATATACTACACGGCGTGATATTTTGTCCCTGTGATCACGCTGGAATCTCTTCAGAACAAACCAATCCAGGGCGGCGCTGCCAAAAGAATTGATGAGAACTTCAAGAGGCCAAAAGAATTCACAATCAGATTATTGTGATTGAAGCCTTCAAGGTCATAAGGCTTACAATCTGTTCATCGCAGTAGTGAGAATGCTAATTATGCACCTTTATGCCTTCCTACCGCTTGTTATTGTTTCACTTAGGGTTTTTGCTTCACATTATTATCCTTTTGAAAGGCTGTAGTGTGACAGCAAAAAGAGCTGGAAAGGGTAGATGAATGGATTGATTTATGCATACGGAAGGCAGAAAGCTCTAGATGTGTGAATGTGTACAGACTGCTTGTGTATGATCGGAACGAATACCACAGATTACTGAGATGCCTCCTCGAGCGATTAACCTGACCTCTCCGCAGCACATCGACGCCTTATGAATTCACGAAACTTATTTACCGTGTTTCTCGTTGCTAGGGTTTGTGTATTGATGTGTTTTTTTAAAGCTCTGACCGCCAGTTCCAGGCTCTAGAAACCCTACCACAGGAACTCTCTCATCCTCCAATGGGCAAATCGTAGACAGTCCGGAGATCTCAATATGTAAGGCAACGTCTTCTGTTTATACTCCTGAATTTCGTTAGAAAAAATGCTAAACATTCCAGTTATTCTCTTGGATATACACTTTATTGTGTTGTATTGAAGGATATATTAAATATATAATATATTTATTTAAAAATAATTCAAACTAATACTACTACTGAACTCTTAACTAGGCTTAAAGGTGCATTAGGTAAGATCAATCAATTTCTTTGATTTGAGATTAATCAGAAAAACGGATTTTCACAGCATTTTTTTTTTTTATCATGTCCTAAATATCTTTCAGGTTATTTGTACAAGTAAGAAAGACTATTGTAGCTTCACAATCAGAGGTCACTAACTGCAATACAATGTTACTGACATTTTTCAGACAGTCTCTCACAGCATGAGAATATTTTCAAGTGCTCATGTCAAGCCACATGAGACAAGGTGATGGTATTCCGTACCTGCATTTCAAGCCATGATTTGTTCAACTCTGCCCAAATGAAAATTCAGCATAAGGTGCGAAGTGAATCATTTTCGGTGTGTGTGTGTGTGTGTGTGTGTGTGTGTGTGTGTGTGTGTGTGTGTGTGTGTGGAATCAGCTCCAAAGCTTTGCGACTGAAGCCACGTGCTGTTCGTTGCCAGAGGCTTCCTTAAAAAGAAACTCCACCAAATTTTTTTTCACTGCCGTCACGCCCTTGCGATCAAAAACCATCTGCACGCCTTGATGTAATCACAGGTGAGAGCAGGACACAATTGTGTCATCCCTGCTCCGACTGCTGTCTGACATCTATCTGAAATGTCACACTTACCAATTTAATCGTACAGATCAGGAAAGCAATCGTGATTTTATGATGTATATTTCCTAGTTTCTGGTAACGCAACTGCCAGCACAACACACAACGTGCCTCTGAGTCGGAGTGTGACTTACATCCTGCGCAGCACACAAGCGGTGATTTTAACCTGCGTTTCAGACCGCTGTCAAGCCAGCCCCAGTAGAAATTTGCATGCACGTATATACAGCAGTTTGCGGTAACCACCTTCGGATGGCTATGATTAGCTTAACTTTTCAAACTCTTAAGTAAGAATGCTCCGAGGCAGTTCGATTCCCAGTTGCAAACCTCATGCTCTGTATGCTACTGCCTCTGGTGCTGCCTCATAGTGTGTGATTAGAGGTAGAGCTCAGAATGAATAGTAAATGGAAATATCACGATACATGACATGAGCAGCAAATTCAGTATTTTATATCGCAATATTTGCGACAACTATATTCTGTCTCGTTCCTACTCTGCATGGTTTTAAATGGGAAGCGATTGCATAACATGCTAACACAGGTTTATAATAATCTGACATATCTGTCACAAACTGAAAAGCTTTAACTGATCAAATAAAAAAAGACGCATTTCTGCAAAGATCACCTGTCGCATATTTTGACCTTGCTCAGTATTTAAAATCTTTTCTCCAGGTTCTCATTTACAGCTTGCCAGTAAACCTCTCACCACTACTTGACCTCTAAAACTACACATTAACAAGGCCTGATTTTCAGTGCTCTCTCCGCCCGTGTCTCCCTAACCAATCCTTCCTCCACGTTTTTCTCTCTCTTATTCCTCTCTTTCTTGTTTCTGTACACATGACGTCACATGATGGACAGCTCTCAGGTTTATTTTCGGTGAGAAAGCGGGATTTAGTTATCCGACCCTCTTATCTAGCGTGTGAGCGCTCACGTTGTGTGCACAACTCCCAACTTTTTTTTGGAAAATACATTAGTAAATAAACATTACTTTTGTTTAAATTCAGGAATGACCAAAACAGATATATAAATAGAGTAGTTATAAGTACGATGAGGAGTACTTACTAATTAATAGAGCCTTATTGCCCATGAAATGGAGTACACCAAGATAAGTACAGAGCAAAAACGTTTCAGTCACACTAATTGGTTAAATGTCATCAATAGCTTATTGTAAATCAATAATGCCTACCTTTATTTTAATCTGAATAGCACCTCCTTAAAATATGGACACTTTCTTATACACCCATAAGAACTGCAGTTTATTGTTGTCGGTGTCAAAGCTGATGAACTTTCTCATAAGAACGGCATTTCCTGAGATGTATCGTGTGTCTGTATTTGCAGCTTAAGTGAATTTCTTGCTGGTTTGTATTGTTTAAGTGTAGCAGAATTATTCAGATAATCCAAAAATAGCCATGACTGTCCATGAGTAAATAAAATAAAAATGAAAAATTAAATAAATAGCTAGGTTTAATATTATAAAGAAAATGTTCTACAGGTTCACCATATCTTAAAGAGAAATAAATAAATAAATAAATTGAAACAAAATGAGCTCCGTAGCAGAGCCTGAGGAAACAGAGCTCCAAAGTTGGCTAAAATGCCCGATGGTTCCGGTTTCTCAGGCACCATGGATCACAGTGACGTGGGGATGGTGTCGTTTGAAAGCTACTGAAGAGCACTGTTTAACAGTTATAACGTGGTTGTGTAACCATATGACCTAACGTGTCATCGTTGTGATCTGGAGCTGTTTTTCACTTCACAAGTGCGGATATTTTATTTGTGTATTGATTATTGTATGCATTACATGCATAAGCTGATTTACACGATGTGAATGGTACATTCCCACGACCTCCATCGTCACACTCATGCATCACGGTGCATCCTTACACCCCTGTTAATAAATAAATAACTTGACCCATTACAAGGCAGAGGTCTCAAAGCAAAAGCTCATTTCTAGGGTCACCTCAGTGACCTCAGTGACCTCAGGTTACGGTTTGTTGACGAGTTAACGTTCCATGGTCAGGTATTAAAACTTGATTAGCCGTTAACCCATGTGTGATCTCTGTTTAAGCACAAGGCACATGTTTATTTCATAATATAAGAATGTGCATGACATATACAGTAGGTGGAAATATTAGCTAAAAATTTAGCTAGCTCACCTGCAACATTTCTTGGTCAGTTAGGCCAGCTGGGGTTTTTGTTTGTTTTTTTGTGATTTACATTAAGCAGGGAGTGTGAAGCGATGACTGAGCAAGACAAAACACAATTTAAACAAACCGGAAAACATGCACAAAGCGAAACATAATTGTACGCATTGCCAAAGTAGACAGTAATCACCCGGCGATGCTACAGTTAGCCAGAATTGCCTGTGCTCTCTGGGTGGGATGGATGGCATACTCTCATTCTTCTGTCAATGACAGACAATACAAGACGTTCTTGGGCTTGTAACTCTTGTATGAATGCGGAAGAGGGTAGATAGCGCTGAACTCTGTTATGCTGTTACAGTTCATGTATCTCAGAGGAAGCACGTGTTAGTACATACCCGTACTGCTTTAACAGTGCCATCGTAAAAAAAAAAACATTGAGCCGCTTTCGTAAACATGAGGCTACCTATAACGTTGACCTGTAAAGTCTGACGTTGATGGTTTCATGTGTTGTTGTGAAATGTCATCACATTGCAGACATTGACTTGGAATACGTGACTGCAATGACTGCTCTTGACTTGTCAGAATCTAAGCGAGGAACCATTTTGTTGAAATTAGTCAGCTGGTTTTTTGTGTTTTCTAAAAAAAAAAAAAGAAGAAAAAGAAGAACAAGGCATTGTTTTGTCTAGTAAACGAGGTGTTGACTATAAAAATCCACGTCGATGAATTTTCCTAATCGACTTACGCCAGTGAATTTCTTGAAGCGCTCTTGATTGTGTGTTTATTAGGGCAGATTAAGGTTTGGGACTGTTTGTGTTGTTTTTGGTGGTCACCCTCTCTGTCTTGTGACTCTAGCTACTCACATGTCTCACTGGAAATGCTTTTAGTGCCCAACACACACACACACACACACACACACATACACACACACAGATATTCATTATTAATTCCAGGGCTCCTCTTCACTCCATCTTTCAGTTATTTGCACATGGTTCGTATAATGGCTGAAGTGTTACATGAACAGAACGAGATGATAGAGTTGGCTTGTAGGTATGTTGGGGATCAGAGAGCACAGAACTGCTGCGTCTGTCCCGCTCTGTGCAAGGAGGACCATCCGATCAGCATTTAAAACCGCATAATGAACAGGAACAGACGGCACGTCTGCGTCACTCGGCCGCTGCCGTAATAAGCTGGCTCAATCAAACAGACTCCTAACTCCCTTCCATGGTTCATCACATTTTAATAGATGACTCTATTTAGACTGAAAAAAACGTCTTAGTTTAGGAATTTCATACTACTTTTTCAAACAGCTACACTATAAACACACTTTGATTACACAGGAAACGCAGCGTCAGAGCAATTAAAGGCAATCTGCTGTGCTGAACACGGCACAAGACCTGGTCACTGTGCTTACACGGCCCGCGTCAGCTGGACTAGGCTGTGGTCATTACGCAAGGTTTAGAGGATTATAGGGATCATGGTATGTCCACTCTTCCACAAACTCCTGCCTTCCTGAAGATTATCCTGTAGAGACTGTATTTTAGTCACGAATGTACTGTATGTAAATACTACAGTTGCTGTCAGTCAAATTATTAAAATCATCTCATCAGTTATTTTCCACATGGACTCTGTTTTATCCAGCACAGACATTTTTTTTCCAGTTCTCTCTGCAGAACCAAAGGTCCAGGGGGAGGAGCTGGATCTGATCTAACTCCTGCTATAACCCTAACCCCAACCCCTAAACAACACAATGCTGTACAACACAAAACCACACATTAAACACACTTATACAGCCTGAAACACACTGTTATCTCAAGCCCCGCCCTCCCAGGACTTTTGGCTCAGGTTGAAAGAGCTGGATCAGGTCTGACTCCACCCCATGGACCTTTGGCTCGGCAGTGAAGGGTACTTGTGTAGATGTACGTAAACTCTTTGGTTACCAAGGCAACCGGTCCTAGAACTGCTAGCTTTTGCAACACATGACCAAAGCACACCATGGTGGGTGTATTTTAAAGTATTTCAGTACAATGAGGTCAATTTGTAAACGAAATGCATTGTATTTGGAATAATTGAAAAAAACGTGTCGTGAAGAAATAACAACACATTAAGGAAAAGATATGAAGTAAGTAACACGGCAGCTTAATCTCAGTTACAGTGAATATGATCGATCTTTGTCTTTTTTTTTTTAAAGTAAAATATCACTAAGTTTTTTATGGAAGGAAGAAATGTGTGGTAAAGTGTAGTGCAGATACTGGGTAAAAAATCTGTTCTGTTCAGTGGGCAGTTTACTTTTGAGTTTTAATGTAAAGTTTTTTTAATACAAATGAAAGAGCTGTCTAAGGGCTAAAAAAGACAGGATGTAATATCGAGTATGGATGAACTCATGGAGTATTACAGTATTTTTAAAATGTAACGTAAGAAATAAAACCTTGAAAATGTTCCGTTTGATGAAAAATGCTCCTCGTTGTGGTGCTCTGTCAGGTATAAATGAGGTTTTCCTAGGTTAAAGGTCAAATGTGGTATATTACAAATAAATTTACACATTTTTGTGGATGTACCAGAGCTATACAAATGTATTTTTTTCCATAATAGTCAATAAGAGTGCTAAACACATGAATGTGTGTGTTTGTGTGTCCATCTTTGACCTCTCACTTAACACCTAGAGCTCTTAGCTATTTCTTTGTATTTTTGAGGAAATAAACACTTGAATAATCCACATTTTGTTATCAGTGATTGAGTCCCTGTGTTTAATACTAAGTCTGTGTGTGTGTGTGTGTGCCACAGGTCCCTATGCACACGCTGCCACTCTCTGGCAGATGAGTCATCATCGGGGGCTTGCGCGTCGCAGTCGCACGGCCAGATAGTCCCCTGCGAGCGCAGCATGCCCTCCACCAGCAGGGCAGGGAACCTCAAGGACCCCGAGATCGCAGAGCTGTTCTTTAAGGAAGACCCTGAGAAGCTCTTCACTGACCTGCGCGAGATTGGACATGGCAGCTTCGGAGCCGTGTATTTTGTAAGTGGCGCAAAAACCTGACATCACCCTCTTACCATGTTCCCACTGGTTTTAGTCTTTAATGAGCTCTGTAGATGAAGAACTGGAATAGTACACTGCATTATATTACATTCTGCACTTAATTCAACGAGGCTGCTAACTGACTTGAAAACGAAAATATTTGATTTGCTATGACACAATATTATTTACAGCTTAAGAAATTTGGAACAGTGTTGAGTAGTTTAAGACTAAACAAAATACAAGTCCAAAAGATCAAGTACTTGATGCATTTGAAAGGGCGCTATGTTTGTTTAATCATGTTTGGTCAAAAAAAAGGTAATCAGGTAAAGGCTCTCAAAGGGAGGGAACAGGTAAATGTTTGCCGGGAGATCTTGATCAGGATCCGTAGCCGTGCTCTCATCTCTGGGTGGAATGGACGGCATTACTTTCTCTCACCTGTCAGTCACAGTGATCCTAGCCAATCGTGGGCATCTGTGAGCTGTATGTGGAAGAGGGCAAATAGCACTTTCCTCTGAATGGCCATCAAACGTGTATTATGAAAGCAAAAGACCTTAAAACATATAATGATAACGATAAGGGTCATACTTCATTATTACTAGTTGTCTGATTTATTGATTTATGTATTTATTTATTGTGAATATCCGTGTCTGGCAGGCACGTGATGTGCGGACCGCAGAGGTGGTGGCCATTAAGAAGATGTCCTACAGTGGAAAACAATCCAATGAGGTGAATCAGTTCGAGATTGTAACCTGAGCTAAGCGTTGACTTCTGTCTGATTTTTTCACTTCCTGTATTTAGCCGCACTCAGATGTACGTTAGCTTTGTAGCTTCAATCCCGATTAATTGCATTTCTCATCATTGCATCATTGTTCAAGTTATCCAGGTTTTGGGTGTAATGTCTGAGTGAAGCGATGATGTCATATATAGATCATCAGTAGCAAGCTGTTTCTTTCTCTCTTTCTTTCTTAAGATTACCAGTAACCTTGAGCGTGTTATGGAGAGCGTATTAATGTGAAATGGAAATTGCTAACTGTGCTGTGTTTTACTGCTTTCTGCTCCATATCAGAAATGGCAGGATATCATTAAAGAAGTAAAATTCCTCCAGAGAATACAGCACCCGAACAGCATAGAGTATAAAGGATGCTACCTACGGGAACACACAGCATGGGTAAACACTCTTTCGTCTTTCGTCCCCCTCCTTCTCAGCACAAAGGCATCCTCAATCGTCCGACTTTAGCTCTAACCAGGTTTATTCTCAATCTCTCCTTCAGCTCGTGATGGAGTACTGTCTGGGTTCAGCTTCCGACCTCCTTGAAGGTAAGTCGCCATGCCATACATCATTAGAAGATCAGATATTTATATCTTTCAAAGACAAAAGATTTCTGTCTAATCGACCATATAAAGATCTTTTTTGTTTTTTTGAGATATTTGAAAACTTTTCATGGGTCATCTAATGTTCAAGTGACTCCTTCGAAGCATATCTTAGCATAGCCAGGAGCAAAACTGTAGAAACTGAGTAGACATTGTTGCACCAGCAAGCCTTTTACCTTACTACTAATGGAATATTAAAACGGAAGAACCGACCTTGGCTTTGGCTTCTACAAAAGTATAGAATTTCACGTGTCATAAGTATACTCAGGTCCATCCTTACCGTTTTTAGTTGGAAGAGTCTCATTAACACATGATGTGGAACCTGGCGAAAAGAAACCTTTATTTCCCATTTATATGTATTTGTTCATGCATCACACCTCCTACAGAAAAACCTCTCATCCCTGCGGAACGAAGGCTGTCCAAAGGGTCCCAACTAAATGCATTTTTAGCCATGAGGATTTTTAAAAACATGAGCTCTATTCACAGGCTTTACAATAAATATCAGCATGTTTCATAGTACTAGTAGTTATCATTCAGTTTGCCTGTTTAGTTATTTGATTCACTTGTCCTTTTCCATTTTTATTTTACAGTTCACAAAAAGCCCCTTCAGGAAATCGAGATTGCAGCTATCACCCATGGTGCTTTGCAGGGGCTTGCTTACCTTCACTCTCATAACATGATTCACAGGTAGGGGAACGTTAGGGGTGTAACCGAGCATTAATGCGTTATACACAAATAGTAGGCGCAGCATTCGTTTTCTTTCTTTCTTTCTTTTTTAAGAAAGCTTGCCTGGAGGGATCCCAGTGCACATCAGGTTGAGATTCAGGAAACATTTCTGATCTTTCTCGAATGTAACAAACCCATAAAACTGGAATAAATCTGATATTATTAAGTAGCTATTCCTGTCAACTCTAAACAACAGTTCCCTGATTGGGGAAAGACCTTGTTGTAGCTTAATCAGTCCCAAATAAGACAGAAAGCTTGCCAGAATGTTCCACAGGTAGACCAGTTATGAACCACCATATATGAACCAGACCAAATATGAACTCGAGTAATGTAGCTGAGGAAGTTGAAGAGTTGAGTAAAGTTATGTTCTGTAGATTGCTATTTGTTGTTATGATTGTTTTGTTTTTTTTCCAGTGTTTCTGAGGGCGTAGTGGTTCACATCACTTTTTCCAGTCGAGACTACGCCCACTTCCCGTTTTAAACCCAAATAGATATAAAGATACGAATGTTTTGAGCACTAAGCTCTTACAGACACAGAAAATGGAATTACGTTACACCCCTACTGCACACGCATGAATCTATGTCTGCTTCCATGTTGTGACATAACCTCCCACTGTACATGATCCCCATTACTCTCGTCTTGCACTTCTCAGGGATATCAAAGCCGGGAACATCCTGCTGACTGAACCCGGCCAGGTCAAGCTGGCGGACTTCGGTTCCGCCTCCATCGCTTCTCCGGCCAATTCCTTTGTGGGGACGCCATATTGGTGAGCACAGTGTGTGTGTGTGTCTGTGATTATTCCATCAATATTTGAATGCACTATTTCCAATGTCTTTTCTCCCTCCTCCTCCTCCTCCTCCTCCTCTTTCCTCTCAGGATGGCTCCAGAGGTGATTCTGGCTATGGATGAGGGGCAGTATGATGGAAAAGTAGATGTCTGGTCTCTTGGGATCACCTGTATAGAACTAGGTAAGATAGCTCCTAGCTAAGGTTTGTATACGGTATGTTACTAAGTGTAGAGAGAAATCCTTGATGTCATTTTTGTCTCTTCCAGCTGAGAGGAAGCCTCCTCTGTTCAATATGAATGCAATGAGTGCCTTATACCACATAGCGCAGAATGAGAGCCCAGCACTGCAGTCTAGTGAATGGTGAGTCTCTAATGCACACGAGGAGTAGCAGTTCTTGGCATATATGATGCGAAAGCTCGTCTGAACAAAGTTGAATGTGAAAACAATTACATCGTGTGTACTATGTTTTTTATTTCCTAGGACGGATTACTTTAGAAATTTTGTTGACTCCTGTCTTCAGAAAATCCCCCAAGACAGACCACAATCAGAGGACCTGTTACAGGTGAGCACTACTGGTGGAAAATGAAACAAATTTGCTCTCACATTGTTCTACTAAAAGTACACACTTGATTCTGTTATTCTGTAAACGTAAATATGATGAGTGAGTTAGTCATCTAGCATTTCAGATCAACATTGACTCTCTGTCCCGATAACGATAGTCTTTATTGGATCAGCGCATCATTAGTCATAGCTGGTTCATTCCAAGGGATAACCAAATAAATCACTCGTTACTAACCTAAGACCAGTATCATATACATTGTAATAGAATTGTCAAAACAGGAACATAAATTCACACTTGTTTTTAATGTGGCAGTTTGTAGCTTTATTGAAGCATTTTACAAATGTTTGTGCAGTGCTTAGTGCATCCTAGACGAACAGGATCATAACCGGAACATAACGAGACAATTCACTTGTGGTTATGACAAGTCTCCAAAGTTTCGGGTAAACAACACACTTAATCCAGATAATCATTCTGCTTAATTAACCGGATCAGCTCTGTTGGATCTGCAGGATCTCCAGGAATAGGGTTGATCAGGATGGCCAGCGGTCTTGGGCATAGAGGGAATAACATTAATTTAAAAAAACAAAAACAAACAACCACGAGTTGATTTGAACTTACCTGCTCTGCACACAGCATGCATTTGTTCAGCGAGAGAGACCAGAGACTGTCCTGATTGACCTGATCATGCGGACCAAGGACGCAGTTCGCGAGCTGGACAACCTGCAGTACCGCAAGATGAAGAAGATCCTCTTTCAGGAGGCCCACAACGGGCCAGCTGCTGAGGCCCCAGAGGGAGATGAGGTCAGGCTCATGTGCTCCAACCTCTAAACCATTTACAAATTAATAAAGCATGTCAAAAGTATAGCTCTGTGGTGTCATGAAAGGCTGCAAAGACTTTGAGATCTCGTTAACTTTTTGTGTGTGTGTGTGTGTGTGTAGGAGCCTGAGCATGGGGCTGGGCGTACAGGCACAGTGAACAGTGTAGGAAGTAACCAGTCCATCCCCAGCATGTCCATCAGTGCCAGCTCTCAGAGCAGCTCTGTCAACAGCCTTCCTGATGCTGCCGATGATAAGAGTGAACTGGAGCTGATGGAAGGAGACCACACCGTCATGTCCAACAGCTCCGTCATACACCTCAAACCTGTATGTTCACTTCATTCTTCCTCATCACACATTAGCATTATCCTTAACTATTTAACTCTTCAGCTCAGATTTTGACCTGCCTTTGAATTTCAATTTAGCAGATGTCACATACTTCTCAGTGAATGAGTCATCCTGGTTATTCCTATCTCAAATAACAGCTACACACATCACCTTAGGTTCTTGAGAACTGAGATACTACCGATGTAGTTGATTTCAGATACTAGTAGGTCTCATCGTTCCTTTGTCGGTGTTGACAGGAAGAGGAGGAGGTTTACCGAGATGACCCAGAGGCACGCAGTCATCCCTCTGAGCCCCAGGCAGCTCCAGCACAGCCGCCCCCGCGCAAATACCACCGGAACCGCGAGCACTTTGCCACCATCCGCACAGCCTCACTGGTGAGTCACTGCTCCCTTGTACAGTCATGCTGGGAGTGACTTTTGTGCTCCTTTCAACACAGCATATGATTTAATGATTATATAATGAGGAGCTTGAATCTTAGTGTTCTTGATTATAAAAACGGGGGAAAAAAACGAGAGAGGGATGAGAGATATTTGTACGGGGCGTAGCTCACTAGGTCTTTGCTCTCTAGGTGACGAGGCAGATGCAAGAACACGAGCAGGACTCAGAGCTGAGAGAGCAGATGTCTGGCTATAAGCGCATGCGACGGCAGCACCAGAAGCACCTGATGGCCCTGGAGAACAAGCTCAAGGCTGAGATGGACGAGCACAGACTGAAGCTGGACAAGGAGCTGGAGACTCAGCGGAACAGTTTCGCAGCCGAGATAGAGAAACTGGTCAAGAAACACCAAGCAGCCATGGAGAAAGACGTAAGCACGCATCAGTTTAGGAAAACTGGCTGTCATGTCAGTTGCTGCACATTCCTACTCAATATATTAACTGACCACAGATGTGTTGTGTGTGATTAATACTCGTTTGTGTATTTTTTATCTTGTGTGTTTTAAAGGCCAAGTCATTTGCTTTACTACTCTTCTTCAAGGTTGTCGTATAGGTCCAGGTCGTTTTCTTTCTCGATTCGTCGAAAGAGCTTAGGGTCTTACGAGAGTATAAACTACGCAAGGAGCAACTGAAAGAGGTTTGACTTGATACGTTTCTGTTTCACAGCACACGTGTACAGATGGGTGAGGCTCTTTTATGCCATGGGTTGCATTTTGCTGGCATGGTTCGGGTCAACTTGTCCCCTTAGGTCCAGGTTATACTAGACCATGCATACATGTGGATGCAGCATTGTTCACATACTCACATGCATATCAAAACAGGAACATATATTCTCTCATAGTGCTTAATTCAGCCATTTTACAAATGTTTCTGCAGCGCTTAGTGTGTTGCTTATTGCACTGATCTGCTTGTCCTTGTCGTTACATTATATGCACATGCATATCTTACGTACAAAAAAGCAACATTCAGTAAATTGTGCATGAGGGCTAAAACAACCCTGTAAAATGTTAAGCGATTTCATGCCACGTGTCTCTCTGGAGCAGCATGGAGATGGTAAAGACAGACAAGATCTGTTAGTGTCTCTTTAAAGCTTACCATTGTCGTCGTGATCGTTGTAATGAGCCACATTTCACATATAAAACTATGCAGGATTCTAGAAGATTCAGGAAATTTGGTAATGCAAATCAGACTTTTAGTTAGGTTTGAAGGCTGCATGAAAGGTTTTTAAACCTCAAACACCAACCATACTAGAGAACTTGGTTACTGTTAATGCTGTGTCCTTTACATGTCTCCTCAACACGAGTCCTCAACTTACTCTTGGTCAGGTGCGGGTTCTTCCTCTTCGTCCTTACCAACAGGTTCGTCTTCCTCTTCATCCAGCACTTTCAGGCTGAGGAAGAAGCCAACCTCCTCCGCCGACAGCGTCAGTACCTAGAGCTCGAGTGCCGCCGCTTCAAACGTCGCATCCTCATCGCCAAACACAACATAGAGCAGGACCTGGTGCGAGAAGTACGTCGGCGTCTAACCTAAACAGCTGCTGTGGTGTGACAACAGCTGCACATCTGACTGTGCTTGTTTTTACTGATACAATGATACAAAATGGATTACAGCCTTTTGTTACGAGGTATGTTTTACTATCAAGCATAGTTTCCCCTTGCCGTATTTCTCTCCTCCCGCACAGGAGCTGAATAAGCGTCAGACGCAGAAGGACCTGGAGCACGCCATGCTGCTGCGTCACCACGAGTCCATGCAGGAGCTGGAGGTGAGGCAGCTAGGCACCATCCACAAAATGAGGACCGAGCTCATCCGCCTGCAGCACCAGACCGAGCTCACCAACCAGCTGGAATACAACAAGGCGTCTCTCTCCCTTAACGCGGCGTTCGTACAGTACCTCCAGGCCGTCGTCGGGTTCTCGGATTTCCAACCACCTTGGTTCATGCATTTGTTAATATCAACTGCTACTCTGTAAGTGACAGTTTAATAACACAGAATGGCTTTTTCTTTATTCTCCATGTCATCAAATGTCTTTCTCTTGCTGTTGTTTTTGTGCTGTCTTGTTCTCTCTCTCTCTCTTTCTCTCTCTCGCTCTTTCTCTTTTCACCCCTCTCCTCTTTGCTGTTGCTTGTCTGCCTGCCTTTGTGTCTCAGTCCAAAGAGCTACAGATCAAGAAGCAGTTTCAGGACACGTGTAAGATCCAGACGCGGCAGTACAAGGCCCTGCGGAACCACCTGCTCGAGACCACGCCCAAGTCAGACCACAAGGCTGTGCTGAAGAGACTCAAGGAGGAGCAGACAAGAAAGCTGGCCATTCTCGCTGAGCAATATGATCACTCCATCAACGACATGCTCTCCACACAGGCTGTAAGTAAAGAGGAAGGTGCGGCGTTATAGTTTGCTGCAGTGTCGATATCACAGTAGGCCGCAGTACACAAATAAATAACACATTTGTGTTTTGTGTCTGAATATGATAGGTGAGAGCTACTTGTTTTAGTGGATTATACACTTTTAATTCCATCTCTATTCACTACTTCACAAACTATCTTGGCATCAGCTCCTATCTTAAAAGAGGAGGGTCAAAACAAAAACCAACCAACCACAGAGCAGAGTTGTAGGGCACAGCTAGTAATGACTCTGCAGAATGCCACTATATCGCCTTGTCTAAGCCTCTGTCCTTGAAGAGTCAACGCTGACCTACTTCGGGTCCTCCGCCTCACAGTCCACGACTTCTACGTCGAAGTTGTCCTCGACCTCCTTCTGAACGCGTATCAGAGTAAAATCAAGATGCAGACAGATGCGCAGCATGATCGCGAGAGGAAAGAGCTAGAACAGAGAGTCTCGCTGCGCAGAGCCCTCCTGGAACAGAAGGTATGCTTGTAACATCACGGCAAATATTCTGTGTGAAGTTAAGGAGGCAATAATCCGATCTCGATAACTACTCTTTTTGCCCATCAGATTGAGGAGGAGATGGTGACGTTGCAGAATGAGCGTTCGGAGCGAATCCGCAGCCTGCTGGAGAGGCAGGCGCGTGAGATTGAAGCCTTCGACTCGGAGAGCATGCGCCTAGGCTTCAACAACATGGTGCTGTCCAACCTGGCCTCATCCGACAGTCACAGCCACAGTTTCCCAGGTGCGCCGGGTGCATGGGGTTCGCCGCACAGTGCCGGATCACAGGGGCCACACTGGGGAGGCCAGCAGGGCCATCATCACCACCACCACCACCACCATCAGCACCACGCCAGCCAGAGCGGCTCCATCCAGCAGCCCTGGGGACACAGCGGCCATCCTCCCTGGGGCCACCATGGCACAGGTGGCAGCCAGAGGTCCAGTGGTGGCGGGGCACGGAACAGCCCTCAGGCGGCGCGGCGAACCTCAGCGGGAGGCCGCAGCGAGCAGGGAATGAGCAGAAGCGCCAGCATCGCCTCTCAGATCTCCAACGGCTCACACCTGTCATATACATAAGCCAGCCCACTCTAACACCTCCCCCCCCAACACACACACACACAAACACACACGCGCACATTGTCCAAGAGGGGCACGAGGTACACCAAGGTCAGAGAGGAGACACAGAGCCCTGAGGGGTATTTGCTTTCTCACTCTCCCTCTTCCACAGAAAGAAAAAACGTCAACACTCTTGCGAGGTGACTTTCTTACGTGGAATATAAATCCTAGGAGTGACCTTTTCCGAGCCAGGTTCAGACAGATCTGCAAATATGAGCGGTCTGTAGGATTCGCTGTATATGGAGCGAGCAGTGCATTAATATGATAAATGGGATGTGAGTATGTGTGGTGATGAATGTGTTTTAAGATAGAGAGAGGTGACGTTTGAGCATTTAAATAGGCAGGGGCAGCATCATGCATCAAAAATAAAATTTCCAGGTATTTTGTAAGTCTTCAAACACTACTTTCTTAGGTTCGTGCTCCTGTGCATTCTGCGTGAAATGCCCCGATGTGATGAGGGGACAGGGACCTAACAAGTATGCTTTAGTTCCCTTGTGGTTTTAGGGCACGTGATTGATCGTGTTGCAACTAAACTATCTGATACAAATTGATTTAAAAATCAATCAACTGTAAGCACATAGACGCCCTCGTTAATGAAAAGTTCTTTCTGTTAAGTGCAGTGCGTTTGCTGAGACAGGAAGTACTGTAGCCTGGATTTTATCTTGAACCTGTTTCCAGGTTATTTGCGGTTTGATTGCTCAGAGGATGTTACAGTCGGTGTATCTTCTCAATGAGAACCACTGCAGTGAAGCAGCACGGTTTGGTGATCTGAGATGATCCTTTTTTAACGCTAAGGTTTTTAGAGGGGAAATAAAGTGGCACGGAAGCTGACAGGAAGGAAATGGTAATCGTTGATTACTTGGGAAGCCAGTGAGTATTTCTCGAAGTAATTAGTCTCCTACCTTTGGCCTTAATCTTGCTTTGTGTTTTGTTTTATGTTTATTTTTTCATTAATGCTGTGCCATGGATAAAATTATTAACAGCATGGGTTACTTTTAAAAGGTTAAGCACTAAAAGATTATTCTGTTTCGCCTGTGTCAACCATCAGGGTTGGCGCGAATCACCTGGATACCTTCAGCAACGCCACAGAACCACGGTTACTTGCTAAGGTCACTTTTTAACCAAAGCAGCACAGGAAGCTGATAGGATGAGGAAGGAAATGGTAATTGTCGAAGGGTCACTCATAAGGAGATTGATTATGACACTTGGAACCGCTCGCAAAGATACCGCACCAAGACATTTGTGATGTAGTTACAGTCATCGCGTGCCTTCGCCGAACGTCTCGGCATGCGTACACTCGCACAAAAACGTATCCATGTGATCATCACCGGTGTTCAGAGAACCTCAGTTACATACTCACATACTAGCGTTCTTAATCTAGACTTGTTTTTTTTTTTTTAAGTTACATCGATGAGAGAATCCTAGACAAGTGCAGTAGTGATAAGATTTATTTGTATGTCTACACTAATTTTCAATACAAGCACACTAAGAACTGGGTTCCATGAATTGTAATGGAACCTTGTTGCATTAAGAAAGCATTTATTTTGCCATGTTCTAGGTTGTTTAATAGGTTTGAAGAGCTACATGAGGAACTGTACGTTGGAAATATTGCGAAGAGAAAAAAAATGCAGTTTGGGAAGCGTGGATATGAGTGTGTTGATGGCTGATTTGGGTAAAAAAAGGAAGTTGTTGCCGTGTGTGTGTGTGTGTGTGGGGGCAACAGGAGAATGTCGGTGTGTGTGTGTGTGTGTGTGTGTGTGTGTGTTCTCTCCGTGCTAATACAGGGAGGATAGACAATATTTGATTGTTGTCAGTACGATATTTGATTTCTATTCAAAATGCCAAAGTTAACTTTGATCCCAGCTATGCAAAAAGGAGTTTTTTTTAGCATCTGCAAAGACAGAAATGGTCTTTATGCGCTGCTCTGTGTCGTCTCTGTCTCTCAGACCCATGGTGTGTTCTCTTCTGCCCCTCTCCGGGCTCGGCGTCAGGGCAGTATATATGGGTTTGGGGGGTGGGAAGGTCTCTTTCAGGCAGGCTTTCGACCGGTGAATGTTTTTGCTGGGTGAGTGGGGCTGCCGTCACCTCCGCGATGCCTCCGTCACCATCACACTCATCCCAGAGCTCCGGGCATCTCCCACCCAACATCTCCCCTCAACCCCCGTTCATAATTATGTGTACAAACAAATGATTAAGAAAAAAAAAAGATCACCAGGAAGCATATATAATGTGTTTATGGAAAATAGTGAGGAGACAACTTTAAGTGGGATGTATAGAGAAAGTTTGTGTATATTGTACAAATAGAAAATGTTTAAAAAAATATATATATATATATCTATAAATCTATGAACCCAAGAAATACCCAGATTTAAACTAGATTTCAAATTAGCTGCTTGAATGTGAGGGGAAAAAAAAAAACAAAACCCAGCTTGGTGTCTAAGAATATTTAAAGCAAGATATCAGGAGATAACGCGTTAAAAGAAAATGACACACCTTGCATCCTCCCTAACGTAAATAGCATTTTTCCCCACATGGTTGCTCCTCGGTCTTGTGCTCTTACTTTACCAACGGCAACAGAGACATTTGTGAAGCTTACTTTATCCCATGATCCAAGGAGGTTCGCCTCGTGTTCAGATTAACTGCCATCAAAATGATTTCGACTTGTTCCTCTGCGTCCCAGCCTCTGAACTGCTCGTCTTTGTGGTCATTTAACGAACGTCTCGTATCGTACACATTCTCAAGTCTGCGCACGGCATCACTGATTACGTCAATAAACTCAACTTTAATTTAGCCTATATATTAACGAGCCGACTGAGCCATTGCACTTTCAAGGCCTCAAAGGATCGGGGCCAAATTTTAAAAAAGAGACAGAGAGAGAGAGAGAGAGAGAGAGAGAAGCTAACATGCCAAAATCACTTCACAACCTCATAAATGCTCTGCTGGGATCAGGAGAGCAGCCACAGACCCGAAACTCAAGAGCTTGTTCCACCTGGACACTGGTTAAGGTCAAGTCACTCTCTTGTAAGGTCCAGCAGCACGGAGAGGAGAAAGGTGCGGCCCCTTGCGGAAACGTAATCTCACGCGTCACATCACATCGCAGCCCTCATCATACCCATGTTTATGATCCTTTTTAAAAGTGTGAGAAACAAGGGAGACGGGCAGTAACTACGCAAGGGTCATGTCTGTACAGTTACAGTATGTTCACCAGTATTCCTGCAAATTATTGATTATTTTTCCTCTTTTTTTTTTTTTTTTCCTGCTTCAACATTACAATAACAATCCATATATAACCTGTATTAAAAAAATGTATAGATTGTGAAAAGCTGAATGTCATAAAGATTATAACAACAAAATGTACGGCTATTCACAATAAGAACAAAAAAAAAATCCAATTAAAATGTAAACAAAAATTCTGAAAACTGTACGAGGAAAAATGTAATGTTTTGTTTGTAATTACTCCTTTTGTTGGCAGAGGGCTACTGGATAAAAAATCATCTGTAATAAAGTAATAAATTATATGTAACCAGGACTACATAAAGAAACGTCCATATAATCTTCTAATTTTCCACTCAAGATGGTATTTATTTCAAACAAACAAACAAACAAACAAAAATAAATAAATAAAAATTCTGTGGTTTATCATGGCAATAGGGAACAGGTCAAAGCTGCAAGAGCAAATACTCTGAATATGGGTGAATTTATCAAATATTTCTTATTATAAAATTATTAGAAATCAATTATTCAGCCAGTTACATTTTTATTCTATTGGCAAATAATTTTAAATAAATGCTTAACATTAGAAAAAATATATATATCTGCCAATAGAACAAGAACATTTCAAGTTTGAGATTAGTTTAAAATGTCTAGAAATAGGTTTAATAATCATTCATGTATTTGGTTTATTGTAACCCTGTAATTATAGGAAATCTAGACACATTTGGTCTGAGAGTCGGACTTGTAACCCGAAGGTGAACCTGAAGGTCGTGGGTTCGAGTCTCGGGTCCGGCAGGGATT
>CM074959.1:3201543-3217537 GCA_037577455.1 Pangasius macronema | reverse complement strand
CTTGGATGGGTTAAATGCAGAGCACAAATTCCGAGTATGGATCACCACACTTGGCCACAAGTCACTTCACTTCACTTAATTTTTTGCAGTACAGTGTGTGTACTCTGTAGGTGATGAAAAGTGAGGATTGCTTTTAAAAAGAGCACAAACCTAATGAGAAAACATCCCCATCAGCACAACCATAAAAATCAATTTGTTTAGAGCTGGAGGGGGAAAAAAATCATTAAACTGTGCATGGTGTACTGGATGACTTAATGGCAGTAGTACTAATTCTGCTACTTACGATGCATCTTTGTGTGTCTGATCGATAATTAAGGAAATCAAAAACTGTTCCTGCTTTCTCTCTTGGTCACGACTTCCCCCAGAGCCTTAGCGAACTGGAGTCAGTTTTTCCCTGTGATATTTACATCCAGACATCAGAAATATTTTCAGAGCAGAAATTATATATTTTTTTTAATGTTATTGCTCCAGCATTCTGCTCTGCCTCTTTAGATGTAAACCAGTTAGAAAGAAATAGAAGGAATGCTTAATGACATTCTTTACATGTGAGCACATCTACTCTGCGTATAAGAAGCCTAGTGTAGAAATAAAACCAAACAACGCATTTAACCAAAACACGTATTTATTTTTAATTTAAAAAAATAGCATCCCTCTACTTTGCAGTGTGATTTGTTGCTTGTAGAATCGTAAGAAAAATACTTTCTACACATTTTTTCAGCTATCTAATGTAATATCTTCCTGTAGGCAGGTGTGCAGGAAGTGATGACTTCTGGTCAGGAATTTAGGTCTGTTGGGGAAATGTTTAGATTTAAGCTTGAAACTCTCACCCAGGTTTCGGTCAAACCTTGTATTTCTCCTTGTCCTTTTCACTTAGGTTACAATTCACACGTCATCGGGTGTATGATCTATTCCAAGTGAACGTCTCTTGCTCTTCAAAAGTGAACAATCTTGAATGAGATGAGAGTCTCTGTGAACTCAAGACAGGCCTCTCTCTCCGCAGCATGGCTGGTCTCCTCCTCCTGTGTGCCATGGCACCTGTTTTTTGCCTGAGCCCCTGGACGATATCCCATCCAACAAACCCTTCCATGAAGCATTTTCTTTCCTCAACTTTGAAGAACTCTGTGACAACCTGGAAATATTCCAGCACTGCCTCGTGGCTCCAGGAAGCAGCGGTTTGAGGGCCCTCCTGCAAGAAGCCACAATGGCCTCCCTGGGATGTCAGGGCCAGAAAGAAATATGGGTTGTTATGGAAGATGGACATGGGTAAGGTGGAGGCTGGAGGTAGCAAAGGGTCATCAGTGCTGCACAAGCAAAGCACAGGAACAGCGACTTCATCTGCATCACGCAAGGGTTCGTTACGTTCCCAGTAACCGGCCCAGTTAGTCTGTACAGATCTAAGCTCCGCGCCCTGCTCCAGTGTGTCCCTCTGACTGGTGTCTAGCAATCTGACTGAACAGAACATCAACTTTTCCATGTCTTGAAGAGAATGACAGCTGAAGATTTTCTCAGTATCCATAACTGTACTTAGAGCAGTTGCGTACCTGTGTGTATAGGGACAAAGTTGTTGAACTAGTCTACCTTCAGTGATTTAAACAATAGTCATTTAAAGACCAACAGTAAATTTCTTGACAAATATAACAAAAACATAATTTTCTATTTATTATCATCTCTGATTTTGTTCATTCTGTTTATTGTGTCTGATTTTGTTAAAGGGGTTGGGCTTGTGGTGTCAGCTTGTACTGTGGGACAGGACTTCGCACACCTACACATCTTTGTGCTGGTCTACAGAATATGTTCAGCAACCCCGCACTAGCGAGAAATCGCTGAAAACCCAGGCCTTGCTAACGTATAGTTTAGAGATAAAGCAGTGATGGAAGTTTTACCAGTAGGCTATATATGAGAAACCAGAGAAAACTACTTTTAGCAAACAATGCTTCAGTGAGTTTTTAATTCCACGGTGTATATTTAACCATACGGAGAACAAAACAACGCAGACATATGAGACGAAACACAGGCTGTGTTGTACAGATTAGCCAAAGATTTTCCAGCCAAAGATTTTGTCCATGGTGCCAAGACAACAGGCTTTATAAAGTTAAATTCAGGTCTTGGGAGTTTTTAAAATAATGCTCATTTTGCTGTGAAAATGATTGGTTTCTACTGTCAAGTTAAATACCCCCAGTCCCACCGTATCAACACGGCACAGATATATTGACATGAATATTAATCATCAAACCTTTTATTGGTTTAACGCTTGCATAATTTAAAAGCAGAACTGTGAATAGAACTTACCTGCTGACTTGCAGCTTGCGGTAAAGCAATGCTGTCTCATGATATATTTTTGGGAAAGGTGTCTCAAAGAACAGTTGTCCGTGGAACACAGGTGATATACAAGCAGCTGCCACCAGGTAGGAAGATGAGCCACGCTCTCCAAGGTAAGACAGCAGGAGACCAGACCCAGAACCTTCACTGACAGCAAACAAAGCTGAAGACGGATGGTGGCTCTGAATGTATAGTACTGCCTGCACCAGATCCGAAGGATCCCCAAACTCCTGGTAACGTGGAGTAGCAAGCGGACATCCCCCATGACCACGACGATGGAAGACCACAGGGTAGAAACCTTGCTGCAGAGCCAAGCGACACAAGCTCAGCAAATTTTGTGTGATCTTCCCCAAAGCATTAGGAATTAGAATGACAATTGGTGGAGTGCTGGTATGGCAGCCTGGAGCTCTTTCTCCTGGATAATGATCCCTCCTAGCCTGAGAGTTCTGGTCTTTCAGCCTGACAGCCCAATCCAGAGCAATGATACCGCCATCTTGTATTAGTAAATGATCCCTAGTGAAGGTTATTCCACAGTCTGCTTGTGCATTTTCCTCAATGGGCCATATGAGATTGAAGAAAATTTGTAAATGAGGGTCTGCTTTTGGCCACCTAGCCAGTGGTGCACATGCTAAAGCTTTACAGTTCTGTATGATGTAGTTTGCCAGAACTGTCGGTTTGTGGATCAGCTTTATTTTTGTCTCCTGGTCCCCAATGGCGTAAAAAACACCGGGGTGTGGAAGCTTCAATATCGAGCAGATTATGATCCATATATGCCAAAGTAGCGGCCTTGTTCCTTCCTCCACAAGACGGCAAATCCACTTTGATCGAAAAAGCATAGCAATCGAGAACAGGAACATGGAAGGCATCAGGCAGAAGAAGAATTCCCACATGATTGAGCTTCAGCCTTGGAAACAAGACGTCCAGCAGTAGAAAGCAAGCACGGTTTTATCCTGTTCAGGTCCATGCAGGCAGAGGAGCTGTTTGTGGGAAGCTGTGGGAGGCTCACAGGGATGAGCTCTTCAAAACAAATTTGTCTCCTCCTTGTTCATTGATCAAACAGTATACTTGTAGCTGAAGGAAATGAAGCTAATTGGAAATCAGATGAAACAAATCTTGATTACTTGAATGAGTCTGATCCTTTAGTTCTTTCTCATTACGGAGCTAAAAGACGTGACCAATACAAACCGCTACAGAGCGTGGGTAGGGCAAGGACCTGAAGGGTATTGCATCTGCACAACCTTTGGACCTTGGCTACTTGTTTATGTAACCAGAAGGTATTGTGAACTCATGTCAGAGAAAATGATAGCAATTTTTTTTAATATAATACTGTTGTACAGTTCTGCCTTTTCAGTGGGGGAGAGAAAAATATGTGACTGTCAAAAAAAATTATTAGGTAAAATCAAAATCAGGTCAAATAAAATATCAAAAAGAAAAATGCTACGGTGTTTTAACTGCATCATATTAATCTCATCAGTCTCATGCTCTTCCTGTATAATTATGTATCCCACACATTTAACTTTAGATTTTGAACAGAAGTGTAGTGGTTGGTGAAGCACAACCATTCAGTAACCTGGTAAAAAATCAGGTAGTACTGTTTTCTGAAAAAAAAAATACCTGTAGAAACTCCATGTTTCTCCATCAAGGTATTACATCTCGGTTTCATACTATTATGGAAGTCAATCCTCGCCACGGACACCCCGGCGATGTTATACTGCTTTCAAGTTAACAGCTGATACAGAACCTCATTTACAGTATGTATGTGTGTGTGTGTGCGAAAGAACAACCAGATGAACTTTTTTTTTTTTTTTTTTACAAAAAAGATGTTTTTATTGATTCAATCATTGTCACAAATCCTTTATAGAACACACAAAACTCAACTTTTTTTATGTTCTTTGGTTTTGATATCTTGCTAGTTTTATTTTCTAAAAGAATATTTACATTTTGAGAGCCACATGAGATCTTTCATGTTGGTCAAACATAGGTAAGTGTGAGTGGGTGCTGGACAAACGGAAGGGCCAGTTTTTAACACATCACCGTAGGAGCCACAGTGAGAAGACCTCACAGAGGAGATGTGGTTAGTCATCGGGGGTGTAAAACTCAGGCTTTCACATATGATATGATACAATTTCGATTCTTAATGCAACGGTACGATATTTAACGATACCACTGAATCTGCTATGAAGCAGTATGACACAATATAATTCCAATCAATATGTGACCAATTATGTTCTGATTCAGGTGTAGGCATGGGTAAACTGTGAATGATGACGACGAAGAGAAGGACTATTTTGAATATCAGATTTATGGGCAAATCACCTTGCTAGCTATATATACACTACACAAGAGTTGTCAGTCCTTTTTCAATAATAATTCACTTATAATCGATAATCATTTCATTCACTTTTAACTCATACATTCCTTTTTTTAACCCAATTTTACTTCCAATATGGTCATTTTACCAATTCCCAATTATCACCAATCTAACTCTCTCCTATCTTGCATGTGTTGGTTTTTTCTTACAGTGGCTCCTCCAGAGAAAATGCCAGGCTGAATTTAGCTATTTCCTGATTGAAAGCTATATAAATATAGACTCACCAGCCACCTTAAAAGGAACACCTGTACACCTGCTCATTCATGCAATTATCCAACCAGCCAATCATGTGGGAGCAGTGCAATGCATACACTCATGCAGATGTAGGTCAAGACCTTAAGTAAATGTTCACATCAGAATCCCAGTGACTTTGGTATGCTTGTTGGTACCAGTTTGAGTATTTCAGAAACTGGGATTTTCACATGTGCAGCAGTCTCTAGAGTCTACACAGAATGGTGCGGGGGGAAAAAACATCCAGTGAGCAGCAGTTCTGTGGGTGGAAAATATCATCTTGATGCGAGAGGTCAGAAGAGGCTGGCCAGACTGGTTTAATCTGTCAGGAAGTCTGCAGTATGTCGAATAAACAATCTTTATAATAGTGGTGAGCGGAAAAGCATCTCAGAACATGTCAAACCATGAGGTGGATGGGCTGAAACAACAGAAGATCACATTGGGTTACACTCCTGACAGCCAAGAACAGGAATCTGAGGCTACAGTGGACACAGACGCACTGAAACTGGACAGGTGCTTTTCCACTCTGTATCTGCATGACTTTATGCACTGCACTGCTACCAGATGACTGGCTGATTGGATAATTGCATGAATATGAAGGTGTATAGGTGTTCATATCACGATGCCTGGTGAGTGTATATCATTTTTGATTCAAGTTGGCTTTAAGTTGCCACCTGTACAGCATATGTGCAATAATCGTCCCTTTATATTCGACATTCAGGAAAAATGTAAGGCATTAGGAAGAGTGTTTTAAAATGGAACTTTTGCTCAGAAGTTGTTTAGTCATGAATGCACTTGGGTGAATGCTGTGGTAATGAGGAATATGTAGATGCGTATACGAAGGGGTCGGGGTGGTTGGGCAGTGTGTACAGGGGTGATTGTGCTTCACTGAATCACTCAGACAGTGCCGTTGGTGTACTTGGAGAGCTTATTCTCTAAGTCACAGATTCGCTTTTCTTGAGAGAGAACTGCAGCCTTCAGACTCTGAATCTCCTCTATAAGCTTTTCCAACAACTGAGGCTAGCAAGAAGAGTACAAGAGGAAAAGCAGAGGAGAGAAAAAAGGTATGGAGTGACAGTCGATGAAAGAAAGAAGGAAGAGAAAAAGAAAAAAAAGGGTTGGGGAGAAGGGACAAGAACAGAATGGGGGAAAAAAAAGTTTTAGAAGACAGGAAACAAGAAATGGAAAGCAGGGTACAGGTAGGATAACAAAGCTCTGAAGGTTCTTTCTGAATTTGAATGGAGGAACAGGGTGAAGAGATGATGAGTGGAATGGAACGAGTGAGAGATGAACAGTGTACTCACTGGCAAGCTGCTTCCATCGACAGACGACATGCTCCTGCGGGGTGCAGGCCTGGAGTCCAGAACGTTCTTCTTGGCCACCTTCAGCTCTCTGCTCTTTGGGGGAATGTAGCCATCCTTCAGGGAGACTAGGATGGGGTCTTCATCTCGCCCCTCCAGCCACTCTTCAGGCTCCAGTGCAGGGTCTGGACCTGCTGTGTCCGGATAGAGGTCATCCTGGAACAGATCTGACTGGAGAGGAAGAAAGAAGAGTCATGAAGACTATACTAGGACTCAACTAATGCCTTTAATGTGATCTCTATTTATATGGCTTGTATTTGGTGAATCATATTTGCATAAATGTTCTTACCTTTCTAGGGACTGTCATCATGATAGGCTCACACTTCCTCTCATGAAGCTTGTATAATCTGAATACACACAATCAAAGAATGAGCACTAAAGCCTCAAAGCAAATGTATCTGACATCAACAGAAGATCTTTTCTTCTGTTTCTCTTAAAGAGTATAGTAACAGTATGCCCATGCATGCAATTATCCAACCAGCCAATCATGTGGCAGTAGTGGAATGCACAGAATCATGCAGATACAGGCCAGGAGCTTCAGTTCATGTTCACATCAACACATCAGAAATGGGAAAAATGTGATCTCAGTGACTTTGACTATGCCATGGTTGTGTTTGCCACTGTGAGTATTTCGGAAACTGCTGATCCTCTGGGATTTTCACAAACCACAGTCTCTGGAGTTCACACAGAAAAACAAAAAACATTCTGTTTGCAGCAGTTCTGTGGGCAGAAACACCTCATTAATGAGAAAGGCCAGACTGGTTAGAGCTGACAGAAAGGCTACATTAACCACTCTTCACAACCATGATGAACACAAAAGTATCTCGGAATGCACAGCACATCGAACACTGAGATGGATGGGCTACAACAGCAGAAGACGAAATCAGGTTTCACTCCTGTCAGCCAAGAACAGGAATCTGAGGCAACAGTGGGCACAGGCTCATCCAAACTGGATCAGAAAACATCGCCTGGACTGGATTGGCTGATTGGATTGGATTGGATAATTGCATGCATGAACAGCTGCACAGGATCCTATTAACGTGGCTGGTGTGTGTAGACGTCAATACAAGACACACTCCAACATCCAATTCTATAGCTACATACTCAGCTCAAACTCACCTGGCAATCTCACACTTGCTAACATCAACTCCTCTCTTGGGCATGAAGCCCATGCCTCGCTGTGGCTCCTTGCTACTAAATGTGCTGAGGTAGTGCACATAGGGTGGCTCGTCTGTGATCTCAAAATAGCGAATGCTGCTGTCACCCTGGAGGTAGACACGAGGAAGAGAGACTTAGACCTGTGATACAATGCTTTAGGATTAGCATTAGGATTAAAATGCTGCTTAATTGCTGCACATACCTTACCACACAGATATACCAGGCTGGTGTCTGGATCATAAAATGGCAATAAGACCCCATTACTTGTGTCCAACTCCAACAGCGCAATGGGTTCCTCGAAATTTGTCTGTAATTAAGAAAAAAGTAAAATAAAAATTCACTGTTTGCATTTTGAACATTGTGCTCTCAAGGTTTCGACAGAAAATTTAATAGAAAATTAACAGAAAGAACAGAACAATGCAATCTTCTTAATAGGATCAATACATGGATGTAAACTTAGACCACATTTAATGGCTGTCTTTATTTTTTTTTTACCATTTTCATTTTATAATCATTTGGACATGTAGAATTAGGTGAAAACCATAAAAGGGAATGCAAACGAAAGCTATCATATTTTAGATATACCTTCGTCCTAACCAGATATTTATTCCAACAAAAAAAAAATCATTGCATGGACAGCCATTTGCTTTAGTAATAAACTTAGACAGGGTGAAATTTACTAGTACACACATCGTCTTGACGTTTCAGCTGTGCAACTAGCTGTGCACTACTAGAAACCTTTGTTTTCTATTAAATCTATACAACTTTTTTTGGAAGTACGGAGTGTCCTCCTACCGGGTCCCAGAGGCCCAGCTCCCTCTGGCTCATCCTGGTAAAACCTGTAGTGAAGATGTTGCCCTCTTTGGTGAAGATGGCTCTCATGGGCCTGATGCCTTCATGTGGTGCCAGTCTCTCCTGCAAGGACAAAAGCAGACATCAGAGAGACATCTGAAAACTCTGTTTTCTATACTTCTATACTTTTTATAACTAGTTTGTACATCAAGAGACCAAGCTGGTGGTCTTTTTCAATTATACTTCCTTCTAATGATTTTGATAACTGCAGTATCACAATAGGAATAAAGTCAATTCTATAAAATACTCAAGTCTCCCTTTTATTAAAACCATCCAAAATGAACATACCAAAAGCTAGGCAATTCTCAAAATGGTGGAACGGCAGTAAGTCAGGCAAAGAGGCACAAGCTACCCTGGGAAAGCAAACGACTCAGAAACACCATAAGCAAAGTTCTGCAAGTTTGCAAAGAGTTATTGAAAGTCTAGCTTATCTAACGGCAGTGTGAGAGACTGGATACAGGTGTGTCTCATTAGAAGTGTGGAGATTTGGACCACGCACAGGTGACTGAGAGCAATGTGAAACGGCCGAGGATCATGGGAGCTGGAGTTTGTGGCAGGTGCTGACGTGGACGTGACAGTGTAAGGAGTAAGTCTGATAATGAAACTTTCCAATCTCCTTGTCTTAATGAGAATAAAAACACAGGACATTGGTTTGAATTTTTTTAAAAATATACTATCATTTTTACTTGGCAGAAAATGCCATCACACATTGGATAAGGATCTTTTTTTTTTGTCCATTAGCATGTTTCGTTTGTTTCTGCCACTACTGTATTTGTAGCTGTCCCATGAGTTTCATGTCATCCTATTGGTGCGGTTCAGATGAGTGTATCAGCGGTCACACTCTTTTAATCAGAAATCCCGGACACTCTGAGAACTGTCTTTAGATGTCTTTTGTTAACAGTGTGAGATTTCTGAATCTGGCTTTATTGTAATCTCCAGCTTTCAAGCACAGCCTTGTTTTGTTGATATCTGGAGGAATTCATTCTTTCTTTCTCTATACTCACGGCCACCACCTCTCTCTTGCGGGGGTCACAAACACGAAGACGGCGGTCTTTGCAAGTTGTGCAAAATAGGCTTCCGTTGTGGTTCCAGCTGACGTTGTAGATGAGGTCTGGGTGATCTTCCATTGTGATCAATGGCTCTCCGGTGCCCACATTCCAGATTATGATCAGATTATCACTGCCTGTGACACACACACACACACACATAACGGACAGCATGGATCAAAACACAGATGCTGGCACAGAGAAGAATGATTTGCATTGAGCATAGAGATGCAGACGAGTGGAGTGTGTGCACCTGCAGTGAGAAGGATGTTGCGGGCAGTGGGGTGCCAGGTGACGATGCCCACGCGTTTGGAGTGGCCCTCCAGCACCACAATGGGCTCGCTGATGGGCCGCGTTGGAGTGTGGTCTGGGATCTGCCATACCTGCATACAAAAAATGAGAGAACTCATATTAATAAACTAGCACAGAGGCAGCATACAGCAAGCACTTTTTTATTTCCATTTGCAGAAAGCCTAATAAAGGTATGAGAAATTTTACGTGCTGTATTTAATTAAGATCACAAAAAACAACAATCGACACATCTGTGTAGACCATATCTTATCATGATCCGATGTCTTGGCCTGTGAGCTCAGAGGAACTGTGTACCATGAAATAATCAAGGTCAATGTAGGGCTAATTATGAGATAAATATATGATCTAAGCTCAGCTGTATATGATCTAAGTACTGCTGTAAAGCAAAGGTGCCTTCAAACATTTTCTACATAAAAAATATAAAGAGCAGTAAACTCAAATGGGGAGCTATACTGTAACGGCTTGGGACTGCGATTGCTCTGGTGGCTTTGGGGCTGCGATTGCCACGAGCTCCTTCATACTCAGGACTCCATCAATGGACAGTGGACAGATTTTAACCAACCGGACTTCTTGCTAAAACTTCTTGTGATGAATGTACTGGTTGCACATTTGCACCATTTGTCCATATAGTTCACAATAATAGAAGGAGTTTATTTATAATCACGCTATCCGTTACACCCAGATGAGGACGGGTTCCCTTTTGAGCCTGGTTCCTCTCAAGGTTTCTTCCTCATGTGGTCTCAGGGAGTTTTTCCTTGCCACCGTCGCCTCCGGCTCGCTCATTAGGGATAAATTCACATATTTACAATATAATTTTTGAATCTATTTATTTCTGTAAAGCTGCTTTGTGACAATGTCCATTATTAAACGCATTATACAAATAAAATTTGAATTGAATTGAATACATTTTTGCTTTTAGAAATGAACTAGCAGACCTAGGTACACTTACAGTTTTATGAGGCTATTGGCTGGTAGGTTTTTCTACGCATCTGCCACAGTTCTTCTGAAGACTTTGTCACACTTTCTTCTACTTTTGCAGGAAATCCCTGACAGCTTTCATGATGATTTTTGTCTGAATAAGAAGTCTTTTATATGTAATATGTTACTTTCTTTACTGACATACAAATGTCTTTCTGTTATTTTTTTTAATTGCTCTTTTACTGATAGAATGATGCAGAAAATATCACAAAAAATGGCCAGAATTTGTGTTTAATACAATAGGGTGCGTAGGATTAAGCATAGTACTATACATCTATTCTATAACGTTAACGTCATCCTTAATATTTCAGAAATGCTATGTCAGTGTTCTTTAAGTATGAACACACCCTCACAATATGACAGCTGTAGTGAGTTTTCTGCACCAGACATGCATGCCATGCATGTTTGTAACGTATGATGGAACTGATATTCATCGGTAATGATAAGCAATATGCCGTTTTGTACAAAACAGTCCAGCCAAAGAGCCATTTGAAAGTGGGCACAGATACATAAGTATTAACGGTCACATAATCTCGGCCAAACATATCTGTAACGTACAAACAATATAGGATGCTTTTGCAACAGATTAGTGGATGTGTGTATGAGATAGATAGACTATGTGAGCAACACATGTAGATCAAGGTAGGATGAAGATTTACCATGGCAGTGGTGTCTTCAGAGCCACTTGCCAAGATGTTGTCATTGTGGGGACACCAGTCAATGTCCAGGACAGGCCCAGAGTGTCCCACAACCAGGGGATAGTTCTTATCCACACGTCCAACCTGTAATGTGTAACACCAACAATAGCAATGTTCAATAGCAGAGAACCATGTAGAACTGGTTTCAACAGATTTATTCGAGCAGGAATAAAGCCAGACATGATTAAACCAGTTGAATCAATTTAATTGCCACCCAGAGCTTCTATCGTCATCATGATTCTGACTGCATTTGGATATTTTTGTCCCCAATTTTTGGTAGAGCCACTGAAAATGTTCTGAAAATGTTAATATGTTTTTTGAACATGGTTGAACATGCTATTAGTAAATACACTATATGGCAAACAGTATGTGGACACCTGACTATCACATCCATATGTGGTTCTTCCCCAAACTGCTGCCACAAAGTTGGAAGCCCACAACTGTAGAGAATGTCTTTGTATGCTGTAGTATTAATATTTCCCTTCACTGGAACTAAGAGGCCCAAACCTGCTCCAGCATGACAACACCCCTGTGCACAAAGCAAACTCCATGAAGACATGGTTTCCCAAGATTGGTGTGGAAGAACTCCTGAACCCTGACATCAACCCCACTAAAGACCTTTGGGATGAACCGGAATGCTGACTGCAATCCAGGACTCCTCACCTGACATCAGTGCCCGATCTCACTAATGCTCTTATAGCTGAATGGACAGATCTCTACAGCCACGCTCCAAAATCTAGTGGAAAGCCTTCCCAGAAGAGTGGAGCTTATTATAACAGCAAAGTGGGAATAAATCTGGAATGGGACATTCAACAAGCACTTACAGGTGTGATGGTCAGGTGTGCACAAACTTCTGGCCATGTAGTTTACATCAAACTACACTTAGGGTCGTGTTGAGTCTTTGAACAATGCCATAACCTTTTTGTCTGCTAATTTTCTATTCAGTGTCCAGTGATCAGTTTTAAATTATGCAGTGACTGGTATTCCTCACGAAGCTTTGCACACATTTGGTATCTTCTCAACAAGTGTTATGAGGGAGTTTCACCCACGAAGCCTTTTTCCATTTGTTGGCTGCTTCGCCTATGTTTTACTAAGTAAGTACTAAGTAAGTTTTAAGTAAGCTACTAATTAAAAATACATTTTAATTCAGTAATAAATTTATACTTGGGCTTTAACTGCACTATATACATTTGTCTTAGAAGCTAATTTTAACCACAAGACTTCATTAATATCTTTAAAACAATGAAAAATATACATTTAATCTAGTGTGTGCAAACTTTTTTTCTGGTACCTTTGTCTGTTTTTGGTTCTGTCTCCGCCCCCCGTCTTACTTAGTGTACGCACCTGTTCCTTGTTTCATGCTAATGAATTTTAAACCCCGTGTTAATCTTTTATTAAGTCTTATCCTGAGATTACTTGTTAAGGTTGAACCTCGTTTTCTTGTCTCATTTGTCACTTGTTTTGTTTTTGTTTAAAGATTATGGATCACCCATGTTAAGCTCTGTTCTCCTACGGAGTCACCCTGGCTACAATTTATAATAAACATCTCACTAAATTTACACACTTGCATCCTGCCTCATACCACATGTTGCAAGAATGTAGATCTGGTTTAATTACACCCCAAAACAAACTGTCCTAATTCCACCGATTCCAGGTTTGAGTGTGTGTGTGTGTGTGTGTGTGTGTGTGTGTGTGTGTGTGAGAGAGAGAGAGTTCCTTTCCTGGGCTGCTCCTGCTGCTGAGGCTCCTTGCTCCCCTGGTGTGTATTTATAACCGTGTGACGAGGCGATGAAAAGGCAGTTTTTATTCTGACCTTTCTGGAACTGGGCCGGGTGAGAAAGCAGGCAGGGTATTTATAGGGTGTCTGTTAAGCCCTGCTGCTACATGCTCATGTGTCTGTGTAATGAGTCTGCATACTGCATTCCCCAAAACAAGGAGAACTGTATTTATATACCAATAATACCCAGTCATCAGCCTTACTTAATGATGGTCTGATATGGACACAAGGTTGCGATCACAAAATAGCGAGCTTCCATATAAGGGACTGTAGAACAGTTTTCTAAAAGCACACACTGTTATGATGATCTACCACTGATCGGTGACGTTCTCTTGATGATATATAATTAGCGTTCACGTACAGATTTCACATTCAAATAGCCAGCTGGTGTTAACAGGTAGGAGGTATTTGAAGAACCGAAATAATTCAGCCTGCAAATTACACCTGGAGAAGTGCTGGGTGATAGGCATTAGTTTCAGCATCTAGCTACTCTTTTAAGATTACTTATCACTTAACAGATAACAACAAAGATAACAATAATAGCTGACACTATGGGAACTTGACACAAGATTCTTCCAGATGACATAAACCAACAGCAAAGATATTTTTAGTTTTTTTTTCCTACGTTCTCTCATGTGTGAGCATCTACAGTAGCATTCTGTCACTGCTTCCTGAAAAGACAGCATGGCCACTGAATTAAGTGCTCCTTCGTAATCTTCAGTAGAAATCAACACCACCCCTCACATGCTCAGCAGAGCTTGTGCATAGACTCGCCTCCCCCTCCTGGCATACTGAATGGTTTGCCAGAAAACCTTTTTCCATGACCTATCCAAACTCTTCCCATGCCAGAGTTTTTTTTTTCTGCAACTACTTTTGCTGCAGCCCTTCAATTGAATCATGTCCACCAGTGAATCCTAGGGTTACCACCATGATAGTCTTCTGACCACAGCTTCTCTCAGCTTGCAGCTGCCTCTATGATTGAAGGATCTAACCAGATTCCATTCAGACACAATGTCCCTGATCTCACTTGGTACAAGGGAGAAGTTCTGTCATAGGTTGTAGTTAAATTCATCTCTCACCAAAGCTTCTTCCAGATGATCCTAAGCAACCTATCCTTGGCTTAGCAAGTAAATGTGACCCTTTTGGACTCACCATCCCATTGAGGTTTGTGGACATCCAAACAAAACTCTCATGTGCTTGTTGAACATCCCATTCCAGATTTAGTCCCTCTTTACTGTTACAGTAACGTCCACTCTTCAGAGAAGGCTTTCCACTAGATCTTGGAGAATGGCTGTGGGGATTTGCCCATTCAGCAAGAGCTGAGGTCAAGGCTCTGTACAGGCCACTCAAGTTCTTCCACTTCAACTATGGCAAACCAAGTCTTCATGGAGCTTGCTTTCAGGGGCATTCGCATGCTGGGAAAGCTCCAGTGAAGGGTAATTTTAATGCTACAGCATACAAAGACATCCTATACAATACTGTGCTTCCAATTTTGTTGCAACGGTTTGAGGTAGAACCACACATTGGTGTGATGGTCAGGTGTCTACAAACTTTCAGCCATATAGTGTAAACAGAAGATACGCATCAAGATAAAACATAGCCAAGATAAAAATGACAGCCATTTCGCCATGACAAAGTCTCAATCCACAAAGGGGAAAATTCCAACAAGTCTTTGTTTCAAGTCTTTGTCAGTGTCTAGTCACTCCCAGGACATGGCCTCAGAGCACCTCAAGCAACTAATCAGCTAAATCCGATAGTTAGATAATTTATGATTAGCTGACATGTTGGCTCAGAGATGTTACAACAGAGACATTAAACTGTGCTGAGCTGTATCCCTCCAGAGCTTTGAAACACACCACTCTATTTGACCAACACTAGGTGTTTGTGGAGATCTTGACAAAAATAAATATAGTCTGTTTAATGAGTTCAACTGTTCAGGTTCTTTTAATAATATCGCTTAAGGTCATGGACATTTTTCCAGATTTTGAAGCTACTGCTGCACTGATTACCAGTACAAAATAACTTGTAAAATGCTCAAGTTATTTGTTAGCAAACAATTTATGTACTTCTACAGAATAATTCTTTATCAATTATTTATTTCTACTCTCACAGCAGCCTTATTCAAGTAAATTTTTTAAAAATATAATCACTGTGAATTATGCTTAAAAATCAGGTGAGAATGTGCCATACTCCATTATAACTTCTTACTCTTCTTACCTTTGAAAGGGGCAAAACCAAAAAGGCTCCTCCTCCACTGGACTCCACTATGACCGCCAGGAACTTCGGGTTGACTGCACAGAACGAGCTGTCCCACGTCACCTTGGAAACCCGAATGTCATCGTAACTCTGCTCCGCCTTCCCAGCTTGACCAAAAACATGCCGGAACTTACTCTGGCGCACGATACTGCGACTCATCACTAGGAGACAAAGAAAGGAAAAAGTGAGATCAAAGATGACGTTAAACTTTTGGCGTAATGGAGTTATACCAGCCATTACTACAACATAAACATCAGTGGACAAGCAAAAGAAATGTTTATTTGTATTTGTGATATACATCCACGTTCATTTATAACCTGTTATTACCATGAAAGCATTTGCATGATTAGTTTCTTTGCTGGTTAATTAAGCATAACTGACTATTTATGTAAAGGCAGACATTTTAAATTCTTGCATTTCTAGAGCAAGACCAACATCCAATCAATCAGAAGTGGGAGCGTGACTGACGTGAAGTGAAGTGAAGTGAAGTGACTTTGTGGACAAGTGTGGTGACCCATACTCGGAATTTGTGCTCTGCGTTTAACCCATCCAAGTGCAAACACACAGTAGTGAACACACACACCCGTGAACACACACCCGGAGCAGTGGGCAGCCATTTTAGCTGCGGCGCCCGG
>CM074959.1:3179626-3197337 GCA_037577455.1 Pangasius macronema | reverse complement strand
ACTACAAACAAGACAAAACTATAATGCTATAAGAAACAGAAAACGCTAATTCATTGTTTAGTCTATGATTAGCTCACCTCACCTCTTATCTGACGAGGCTTCGGGTTTGAGTCGTTCGTTCATCACGTGACCGCCCCATGAGCTTAACCAGTGCAGCCTGAGCCGGAGAGTTGATCAGTTCATCTCTCAGTCTTTCGAGTCGTTCGTTCTTTTGTCACGTGACCACGTCCCGGCTCAAAATTATGTCATTTTTTCTTCTGAGTACTAAAGAAGTTGTTTGTGTGAACAAGCGGATCATCAGTGATAAAATGTCCAGAAAGAGAACCGAGTTCCCATTTCAGGTCCACTTGTATTGTAAAAACCAAAAGGTCATTTGCAGCTAGTTCACTTTAGCAGGAATATGGTAATCATACATGAAAACACTCTAAAAAATAAAATAAAATAAAATAAAAACTAAAATGGCTACCTCTATAGTGGTGTTAAGTACGGTTTGTAGTTCATTTTGTGATCTAATTGATTCATGTCTTGTGAAAACAAAATTGTGCCAGTCCTCTTCATGTTTGCTTTATGACTAAAGAGCTAGCTGTCCAAACCTAGCTGCAGTTTTCTGTCACCTCACAGATAAAAAAAAAAAACACAAGTGAAAAATAGACTCTCGTGGCTACCAGTGGGGTCGTAACCCTTGGTTTACATGAAGTGAAATGAAGTGAAGTGACTTTGTGGCCAAGTGTGGTGACCTATACTTGGAATTTGTGCTCTGCATTTAACCCATCCAATTGCACACACACACATTAGTGAACACACACACACCCGTGAACACACACCCGGAGCAGTGGGCAGCCATTTTAGCTGCGGCGCCCGGAGAGCAGTTGGGGGATCAGCGCCTTGCTCAAGGGTCTCACCTCAGTCGTGGTATTGAGGGTGGCAGAGAGCGCTGGTCATTCACTCCCCCACCTACAATCCCTGCCAGACCCGAGACTCAAACCCACGACCTTCGGGTTCACTTTCAGGTTACAAGTCCGACTCTCAGACACGACTGCCCCCATCAATTTCAACATGACTGTAAACCTACAGGATATGGGTTATCAGATATCATTGCGCTTAAGGAAAATTTTACTTACCCGCCTCTTTTACGCCGTTCCTGAATGGTCCTATTTCCAAAGTTGTAATTACGTATTAGTCTTAGTCTTCAGTTTAATGCTTGGGGTCCCTTCCTCAGGGCATTTTTTTTCCAGGTTATTTTGGTTCCCCCACCAATGGTTAGAGATGAAAGCCAGTGTCTGTGGTCTAATTAGTGACTACTAAAAATAAATTGTATTTTGTAACATGTATCTTTTCTTCACGATGAAAGGGTAAAGTTTAGTAACACTCTGGAAACTTGGGTATTGTTTCCAGTGTTTCCTCTTGTAATCCCAACCTCTTGTAATCACATCTCACAAACTGAGATGTTCCTGTCAACTGTTAGGTTCCTTGTTTCTACGATAATACCGAAAAAAAGGTGAACCTACCAAGTTTAAGATCAATTCTAGCCTTTGTTTACTTGCCAAAGTCAAGCAATAGTGTTGACGCATATGCGTAGAAATCTTACGTGATGGAAATATTTGTGACATTTGTTTTTTCATAAATGTTCTTTAATTGTCACAGTTTAAACAGTAAAAAGAAAATCCAGTTTTACAAGGAACAGAAAAAAAGACTAAATTGCACATTGCATCATACAGGTGACCCTAAATACACACTCAGCCAGCATGCGTCCAGATTACAAACCACAGATTAAAAAATGTAAAACACAATAAAAAAGATAAAGTGCATATTAAAAACTCCCTCGCATTTGTTTATATATTACTAAACAAAAAACCCAGAAAGGAGAAACTGCACTTGAGAATTGAACACGGAAAGAAAAGGTGTGCGCACACATATACATATACGGTCATACACGTCCATTAAAAATTAACCTATACATACATCCACTAAGCCCCAGAGATCTACATTCTACATACCACATGACTTATCCCATTCTGAATTGATCTTAACATGCACGCTAATCAGACATCCATAACAACTTTGCACTCAGTTGCATTACATACATACAGTATCTGAATGTATTTTAACATTTATTCATCCGAGTCTCTTTAACTGGTGCACACACACACACACACACACACACACACACACACACGCACACACACACAAACTGAATCCCCAGACAATGGAGAATCTGTTCCATTTCAAGAGCACTCTGCAGTATGACACTGCAGGCTGAGAGAAAACTCTACGTTTATCACTTGTGTGTAATAAACCATTTGACAGCTATTGTGCAAAGTGTGGATCAGTTGTCAAACCTTTTAACAGAATTGCTATACATTGCCGATGGGTCCGGGATTCAAACCTGCCCCATCAACCCCATCACAAATACCAGTAACGTCTCTAATCTCTAATTGTGTGCTCCTTATTGTGTATCTGATGATAGGCTACAAAGCCACCCGGCAGTTTTCGTTTCATTTCTGGTTTTGTAAGGCCCACTGAGGTATGTGCGGGAAGAAAAAACGACATGCACACGGCACAAACACACGATAAAAACGACAGCCTGGGTCACATGGTGTGATAGTAGGAGTTCGAGGTTCGTTTTTTAAGCCTCCTCAAGGGATGAGTCCTCCCATACTGTTGCCGTGTCGCCACAGATATTAAGGCAGGCGCTGGCACTGGAGTGTACGCTGGATCCGGGACCTTTCCTTGCCTACAGCACTCATTGGACGATGGTGAGACTGGCAGTGGCATGGGCACCTTGTGCTGTACTTCTCCAGTCTGGCAGTTTTCCAACCTTTCATCCAGGTGTGCTCCAGTAGAAGGGAGGCGAGATGTGCAAGACGGAGGGAGAGAGGGCGTTCGCCTGGGTAGAACCCGCTTCTTTTTTGAGGTATCATCGGTAAAAGAGTGAGGGCGTGGCTTTGCAGTGCGCGGGGATGATGATGATGATGCGGGACTCAGCTCCAGTTCGCTCAGATCGTTAGCCGACAGCTCGAGGGAGCCCAGCTTAGCCAGCGAGGCAGATCTCTTGATCAGTGAGGGCGGGGTCAGACCAGCTTGACGCATTCTTGCCTTTACCTCTCTGGCTCGTTCTTGAACAACCCACCCTCTTTTCTGTTCTTTCCCAGCCCATGGGTGGCTGAGCCTCTTGTCTGATCCGCTCCTCACCTGGCAGAGGAACGCACCGAGCTGCCTCAGAGTCTCCCACATCTCCCTCAGATGGTCTTGTGAAAGGCAGTCGGTGCTTGTCTCGTTCTCTGTGACACCCTCTAGCTTAAAGACAGCTTCTGAAGAAGACCTGGATGGAGTGGAATGGCTTTGTTTCAAGTGTGAGAGGCTCATGTCTGTCTCTAGAAATCCAGTGTGTCCACGCTCTTCTTCCCTGAGTCTTATTTTGCACCCTTTTCCCATCCCTTCCTCTACAGGTGAAGGTTCCTCCTTCTCCACTTTCACCTCTGCCGTTTCCTCAGGCTGATGGTGGTGGGCTGGCACAGTGCTCAAATCAAGGAAGAGGTCTAAATGAGATGGAGTGTTCTCAGTTCTGTCTCTGCTGCTGGTGCTAACAACGGAGCGCTGTGAAAGACAGCTGAGAGCACTTGATAGCAGCGTTGGTGATGAAACATCTTGCTTCATCTTCTGTTCTAGCTGCCTGGTGGCTCGACGCACTGTACCCTTGGACCAATCACCTTGGAGGGCCTCTCCGAGCTCCACCTTCTCCGCTTCCAGTGAGTTTTTGACTAGCTCCTCCTCCTCCTTTAAGCTACTGGAATCAGGTTGGCTGGCAGGAGGAGGGGGAGGAGTTATGCTGGGCCTTGTGGACTCCAGTTCTGAGACCGTGTTACAAACCAAAACATTGCAGATCTCCTGAAAAAGAGAAATAAAAATGATTAAGGCTAGGGACTGAAATGGTATTACTAAAGGCGAATTTCCACCGCAGGAACCTTTTCAGGAACTCAACTATTGAAGCAGGGTTGAAATCAGTTTCTAGAACTACTTCCAGTAACCTTTTGCGTTCTAGGTTTGATTGACTAAATGTGAGCTTGGCACAATGACTACTTTATAATAAATAGATTTTCAAAAAGCCAGGTAACAAGCAATTACTCAAGCTGGATTATATAATACAGTGCAGCCCATCAGCAACACAACGACCCTTAGGTTGTGTGGAAATGAGCACATATTTTAGCACAAAGAATGACACATCTGATTCATGAAACTGAAAAGTGAGTTCATGAATCAACTTCAGCTGCGTGGATGCAAGCTCCTGACCACTAGTTCCTTATTTACATGTCACATACATGCAGCATGCCCCAATGTACCCTCATATGTAAATGATGATGATGGCTGACAAATAAAGGAGAGAACAACACAGAGACACGTTACTACTACACCATACTAGTTTACACCAAGATGTGAGGAAATAAGTCCGTTTCATACATCTGAAGCTGAGTTCAAGGGGCTTGTGTCCTGAAAATAAAGATGTCCTTTTTGCCATCCTCAGAAATGGCATGAAATGTGAGAACAAAACGATTTCAGCAGAGATAAGGATGACCAAGCGGTTTGTCTTTGCAACCCTTTATTTTGTGCTAGGTGTACATCGTATTTTCTTGGTGTACATCGTAATGCATCCACTCTGCTAATTCTCACTCCTTTCATGAACTAAAAAAAATATTAATGTGAACTATAAGCACGCGTAATCTCTGACACTATGATGATGTTTCGCTCGCGGTCTTGCACAAAGAGGCGGAGTGAGCAGGAGAGTCACTTCAGTTTCTGTGGTTAGGGTGAGAGTGGAGCTGACGTCATCAGATGCTGACTGTAAATCGGCGTAAACTTGACGTCATTTCTAACAGATATAGTCCTGATTGAATCAACCCAGAAGAAAACAGCATGAGAAAAATATTTGATGTTGATAAATGATAAATGATTAAAAAATTCTATTCAACACAGATGCTAGAAGCTATATAACAGTAAGAAGCTATTTATGAAAATAAGTGTTTATGAAAGTAAGTTAAGAATTTCGAAATTTCAAAACAAAACAAAACGGACCTGTTCTGCAGCCTTACCTGCAGGTACTTATGTAACCTGTTTTTAAGCTGTTTACATTCTGAGAGTAAGTATATTTTGTTAAAGGAAAAAAAAAAAAAAAGCGGAAAAAGCTTGAAGCACGAAATTGCACTTTGTTTAAAAAGCGACATACACCGGCCACTTAATTAGGAACACCATACGTATACCGGGCAGGCTTTGCTCTAAGAACATCCTCATGGCATGGTTGTTGAGTCCTCCATGTTGACATGACTTCATCACACAATTGCTGCAGATTTGTCAGCCGTACATTCATGCTGTCTATCTCCCGTTCTACTACATCCCCAGAGTTTCTCTAACACATTCAGAAGACATTTCCACCTACTCACTGGATGTTTTTTTTTTATCTTTCGAACCATTCTGTCTAAACTCTGGAGACGTTTGTGTGTGAAAATCCCAGGAGAAATACTCAAACCAGCATGTTTGGTACCAGTCACTGAAACACATTTTTGCTGTGAACATTAACTGTCGCTCTCGACCTGTATCTGCATTACACTGCTGCTACATGATTGGCTGACTGGACATGGGAATGAATGAGCAGGTGTGCAGGCGTTCCTAATAAAGTGCCCCGGTAAGTGTAGTATCTGCACAATAAGGCAAAATAATCAATAAATGATTTTAATCTCAACTTCCTCTGTTTGTTGTGTTGCTCAACTTCTGTCGTGTGCTGAAACGTTGGGTCCGTTGCACACTTCGCTTCATATTAAAGCTAATGTTAATGGTCCTGAGCCCTGCGTTCTCTTTCAGGATAGTTCCAGGACCATTTAGTTCCTCAAAAGGTTCTGCAACCTTGGTGGAAACAAGCCTTTAAGTAATGAATGCCAAAGGATTACTGATAGCATATGGACCACCAACACCATGATGGAAATGGGGAACCCCATGCAGCATTCCTTTGCACCACAGGGTGGCAGCCACTGACATGAGTTCAAACTCAAAGCATGGTTACGGTGGGGTATGGGATGTTGATACACGTGAGCTGAATAGAAGTGTCGGACTTACTCTCAGCAACACTACTCCGTTGCTGTAATCAAAAATTATAAAAGTGGTTTAAGCATTTCTTACGTTAAGCAAAATCCATTAGTTTAAATAGGCTTGTGCGATATTATACCGATGTAATCAGACTGAAACGGTCGTGTGCTTCCAGGATATTCAGAGAATTCAGAGAAGGTTCAATTTGCAGAAATATTACATTTAAATTGTAAAAACACGACACCTATATTTTAGTTTAGTTTTTCCTTCAGCTAGTTTTGCATTTATTTGCTTGTTGAACTGACATCCAGTGTGTGCTTGACGTCATTCAAAATGTCATTTTAAATCCAGCTGTTGTGACCAATAAGTCAAGAAGAAAATCGTTCAAGAAAGGCTGCAACAGATCTTAAAACAATACACTAGTTTTGTAAAACACAAGAAAGATGCTTCCTTCCAATGGCGAAACTTGTTGAAGACATTTTTTTTGCAACTGCGTAACCTTCAATGAACCAAGTTTTTTGTTAAATAATTATTAACAGCACGTTATTTAAGTTTATTTTTGGGATTTCAGGTACAGTATGTTGGCCTATTAAAAAGGCCAAATGCATTTTGTGTAAAAAAAAAAAAAAAAAAAAGCAAGTAATAACTAAATAAAGATTGAGGTAGCCAATTATTAGGTCGAAGAGAAACCCAGTTCCAAAGCTGCTGGTTTAAGATGTCTTACTTTTTTTTTTTACATAAATATATTACATAGTGACACTTAACTACACTCCTGGATAACTTTCAGATGTATTATCTGATGATTATTACTAATCAGGAAAATCATGATCACAGAAAAATCAGTATCGCACAAGCCTAATTTTTATCAATTCTTAAACAAGGCCAACATGGATTTCTACAAACACAAACACAACTACCTTTTTCTGTTCCTCCTCCCCTTTAACAGGCTGCTCGGGAAACATGAGCTTCGACTCCTGGTTTGGGCTTTTATCTCGGAGCGTCTGTTCAGAACTCCCACGGCTTTGCCCCTCCTGAGAGAGGCCGAGGAATTTCTCTCTGGCACTGAAGAAATCGATGCGGTCGGAGCTCAAAGCTGATGGGGGTGAGGCAGAAAGGCCCGCTTCCTGTATTGTGGCACTGGGGTGTTGGTGGTGGTTATCGTCCTTGGCGTGACCTAGCCCTGCATGGTCCACCTCTGCGTCAGGCACTTGCTGGCTGAATTTTTGCCTAAGCTCAGGCACCTGTGTGTGCTGCCCTGCAGCTGAGGAGGAGTCCGGGGCTTGTCTGCTTGGCTCGGGGGTTCTACTCCTAACACACCCTGTTCTGGTAGGAGAGCACACCTCTGGCTGCTCGTGGCTGAGTGGTTTGGCCTCTGCATCTGGGTGAAGCGTAGGCGAGGAGGCCAGGTGATGAAGAGCAGCAGGCGGCTGAGGCAGGCTCACCGGGACCGTTTCCGCCATGTTTACGGGCGCCGAATTGGGTCGGGCACCAGGCACTACTGTAGCTGCTCGGGGTTTAGAGAGCAGGCACAGTTCCTCAGCAGCAAGGCTTTCTTCAGAGTTTCCTAGCCCGTTTGCGAAAGGCGCCTCCTGCTCGCAGTCCTGTTCCCCTGCTGCAGGGGCCGAGGAAGGGCTGAGAGTCTGGAGCAGCTCCTGCAGCGATGGAGACGTCTGGGTGCCGCTCTGGTTGCGGGGGTTGGAGCGGCCCAGCGACTGCGCGGCAGGGGTTTTTACCAGCGGCTCATGGTGCTCAGACAGGTTGCTGTCCGAATGGGAACGCCACAGCTTGTTGTGCCTCTGCCTGCTATTGAAGTGAGAAGGAAAGAAGCAGGGAAGTACAGAAGAGAGCAAGAAAGAGGACGAGTAAGTTCAATAAATGGAACGCCACTAGACTGCATTTATGTGTTTCATCTTTATACTGATTTAGCCTCCTAGCCTCGGCTTCTAGCCTGTACTGAGTGCCTTTAAGAGTTCTGCTCAAACTCAAGAGTTCTGCTTTTTTCAATACTCTTATCAGTAAGATCAGTAAGATCAGATGTCCACTGAACACCTTTCGAAACACATTTCAGAGACAGACAGCTTTCGATTTTCTGCAGTCTGAAAATTTAAAAAAACAGGAAATGACTTCTTCCAGTTGGTTTCAAGCCACATTTCTATGTGGTTTGCGCAGTCAAATTTAATTTCTTTTTTTCCTGTCACTTTCATTTGCAGAAATGTGCACAAAATATGTCCTACACATGCAAGCACACTCACTACAGACGTAAATGTGAGAATGTGGAATGTGGCCTAACAGCTACTGTAACGAAATAAAGTGACACTCCAAAGACAAAGGCGCTCATAACAGTTCTCAGAAGAAATAAAGAGAATTCTGTAGGTATTTGTTTAAACCATGCACACACTGTGTGTATACTGTAAGGCATGTCAGGTGAGCACGTGTCAAGGTCAATGGATTATGAATGAACATGTTGTCATTTAAATGTTTATGTAAATATATTTGGTTCTAGTAACTCTGACAGCCTCCTTTTTTGTTTTGTATGTATGCAAAAAAAGAGTGTATACCTGGCCAAAAGGATGCCCTGGTACTCCTCTAGTTGCCTCATAAAAGAGGGGTTGGGCTTGGTCACGGCGCGGCGCTCTTTGACATAGTCGAAGGCTTTCTCCAGGTCCCAGCCGTACTCCTTCATGGCGTAGGCTATCACAGTGGAGGCCGAGCGGCTCACGCCCATCTTACAGTGCACCAGGCACTTGGCTCCTGCTTTCCTGCACGGGGAATTTTAATTGTTTGTTATAGGTGAAGGATGCTGGTAGTGAGAGGGGAAAAAGACCGAACAGGTGTAAGAGAGAGAAGGATTTTGACCCCCACTTCAAAAGAAAAAGTGACACGTGGCTGCTAAAACATGCATTTTTTTTACTTAAGACATGATTTCCTGTGTCAGGAACATGGTGTGAGCAGCAGCTGAACTTACTTGGCTCTGGAGATGAATTTATACGTGTCATTCCAGTACGCCAGCAAATCTGTGGCCTCTTCATCGTACACGCGGATGTTGTGGTACTCGAACAGACCGGGGAAGAAGTTATCGATCTCGCGTGTCACGTTGAGGATGTACTGAACCCTGAGCATAGAGAAAAAAATAAATGGTTTTGTTGACACGTGCATTTGCGTTAATGACTGTAGCTGGGTGTGTTGAATGTGACAGCTGCGTCTAGCTGTTTTACCCGCTGCTCTGTAGCTCTTCTAGATTAGACGCGTTCCATTCTGAACCCTTTGAACAAACCCAAACAGACAGGTAAATGACGCTAAACGACTGAGGGAGAGATTAAACAGGGGATTCCTGAAACAGGAAACTGAAAATGGAAAAACGTGAAAGCTGAATGAAACGATTACCAGGTACACGTGCTCAAAGATCTCAGTGGGGCTGTCCATCTGCCCCAGGATGACGATCATCTCATTATCGATGTACTCTTTAAACTCTCGCAGGTTACACCCCATCTGCATCTCCAGCTCCGTGCGGATCTGACAGGACGGAGATGGTTAGAATGTGAGTCATTATGGAGGGAATTTATTTATTCAGTTTGGAATTAAGAATAAAATCATTATCATTATGCTATGCCCTATAAAAAGACATGTTGAAGCAGTTATAATAATAGTGTAATTGAAAATAAATCAGAAATTATAGTATAATAAAAATTCAAAAAACTTAAAAAAATAAATAAAAAGGAAATAAATTGTGATACTGCCTCCAATTTATTTCCTTTCATTAGGAACATTTTTTAGTCTGTTTTTATCTTCCATGAAATTAGGTGCCAATTTGACTAAATCTAATAACATGGATTTTCCGATGGTCTCCTCAACCCCGAGTTCAGCGAGTGACGTCAATTCAAAAATGTTGACTGATCTAAAACATACACATTATAACTCAGTGTAACTCATTTAAAGGTAAAGAAGTGTTACTGAGCAGCCGTGTTGATTTGACATGACAAACTGAACTTGGGGCTGAGGAGACCTTTGCGAGTAGGAATTCCAGGAAGTCCAGCACCATAGGGTTAATGTATATATTTTTGTATTTCTACAGACCATGATGTATCTGAGCCAGGAAGAATGAAACCAAATAATTCTACTCAACAGAAATCCAAGTCAAAGGGAACATACTGAGCAAGTTCTGCAAATAAAAGCTTCTGTTCTGCCAGGGTTTATTTTCTCCTACGATGCTGGATATAGGGGACACCATGGTATATAGATATGCATGACGGAGTATGTTTGCACACACCTCTTTAGAGGTGACGTTTTCCAGGTCTTTCTGCATCATGATCTCTCGTAGACGTGTCTTGATCAGTCGCTCCGTTCTCTCTCGCTCCGTTGGCCTAGCAGCACATAACACACACTCTTTATACACAAGCCATTAAACAATTACTTCTGCACAAATTCAGACGCATTAAAGCAAAACAAGAAGGAAGTAAGAAAACGCATTCATTACCATTTACACACACCAGTTAAACAAACACAATAAATGCTGAACAAAGTGCGCAATACTGGCAGCCTGGCTGAGACAACACACTCACAAACAGGAAGTGAAGTGAATGTGTGTGTCTGGCTGCAATGTGGTGCTGAGGGAACTGTCTGATCGGGGTCCTCTCTGCCCGTGCTGTAAAGATAGTGCTACCAGATGTCAAGACTTCCTTTCTGACGTGTTCCTAAACCACAGTCTCGCACACGATTGTGCATGCATGTGGTAGACGTGCACACAGTTTGTCTGTCTGTACCAAAACGACCGTACGAATTGTACATTTTTAACTTCTGCGCAATGCCATGTCACTTGTTTCACACTGATATGAGCGTCTTCTAACCTGAATCTTTCGGATATTATATAGGTGTGTCACTTAGCACTGAGAGCACAAACTTTTGTTTATAGGAAGTGAGTTTTTTAGGGAGTAAAGTTTAGCTTTGTTTGCATGAAAAGACTTCACTCGGCAAATTGTGCTTATATATAGCCTAAACTGGGAACTCCATTTACAGGTCCATCATATAGAAACCGAATCTGCGCTCATATGAGGGACAACATTTTAATGTTAACATCTTTGCTTTAGACTGAAATTTTCAGTCTCAACAAAATAAATGCCAAACACACCTTTATTTCTTTGATGTCAACAGATTTTTATTTGGATTCGGGTCTGGGCTCTGGCTAAGCCATTCAGAAAATTCATCTTCTTTCGGTTGAGCCATTCGTTTGTTGATTTGGATGTATATATTTAGGTCACTGTCGTGCTAAAAGGTGAAATTTCTTTTCATCTTCAGCTTACTAGCAGACATCCTGAAAGTTCTGCACTAAAATCGACTGGTATTTGTAGCTATTCATGATGCCGCAGTTCTGGCTGAAGAAAAGCCGCTCTAAAGCATGATGCTGCCACCACCATGCTTTAGCTTTACCATGGCTAGCTTTTCTTTCGGTGATGTGCATTTGTGCACCAAACATACCATTTGGAATTATGGAAGTTTTATATGTTTTGGAATTGGTCTCTTCAGACCATAACACATTTTGCCACATAGTTTGGGGTGATTTAGTTGTGTTTTTGTGAGACAGGGTTGTGTAGGGTTGTGCAGACTTTTTATGTCCACTGTGTATTTTTCATCTGTGTTTTGGAGATACTTTAAATTGGTGTTTCGGTGATTTCTGTCCCTGTTTGGTAGTGTTATGGACACTGATACAAAACTACATTTGGAAAAAAATACTACACAAAATAGTTTTGAGGATATTCCCATTTACATTTTGTGGTTAAATTTCATGATTGTCCAATTAAATCTTATCTTATCTTATCTTATTAAATGCTCTCTAGGATCATATATGTCCTGCCCTTGGAGGCATGTCTTGTTCTATACTAGCAGCTCATTAGCAGTAAACATGGTTCGTCTGTGTGTTTTGGGCTGAGTGTCTTCCCGCTCGCTTTCCCTTTTCAAACTACTGCTTGTTGAGGAAAAAAAAAATTATTCATTTCGAACAAGGTGGATTTTTGTGCGATGTTATGGCCATGTGACAGGTGCTTTTCGGATGAGTGTTTGACCAACTCGTGGCGCTTTAATGTTGAAATGAATCATCTCCTCACACAGAGCAAGAACTTCTTATTTCGGCTTTTCCCTTCAGGGGTCGCCACAGCGAATCATCACTCTCCACCTATCCCTATCTTCTGCATCCNTGAGCTGTCCCTCTGATGTACTCGTTCCTAATCCTGTCCAACCTCGTCACTCCCAAAGAGAACCTCAACATCTTACACGCAGTTCTTCTTTTATACACCATCGGGGCTTTTCCACCAGTAAGAGCAAGTAAAAGACAAATGAATGAATCTCTTCGCTGTTCTCAGTATTTAGCTATCTCAATAAGCTACTGACGGCTTTGTTGAGATTCGGTGGGGGTGTGGTGTATTTGGACTGCTATTGGCTGTTGTGTAAGTAAGTCACGCCCTTCAGTCTGACTTCCTGTTTCAGAAGGAAATAGGGAATCAAATTGTAATTGGCTAAGAAGCCAATTCATGGTGATTTTAATGAAATATTATTAGGCTGCATGATTTGTGCTGTTTATGTGGTGTGAGTAAAGGCAAAAGAAGACAAATGTCCTTTATATCAGGTGGTTGTAAGAAAAAAATATAGCAAGCAGCTGACTGACTGTATGTGGCACTCAACACTGTTCAGTGTTCAAAGGACGCCATATAATCTACGGCTATAAATAACAACTTAAGGGCGAGATACGTGAAGGAATAACTGCACGTACACATCAGAGAAGAGCACAGGGGAGTCAGCACGGTGCGACTGCACATCCTGCATAGCGTTCCACTCGTTGATGTGGGCCTGGTCTGAGGACACGCGGCTCTGGTAGTAGCTTACCCAGGTCAGGAACAGGCTGCCTGGGAAGTAGTTATGGCAGCGTGCTACCTCACATGCCTTATGAAGAGACTGTAGAGCCGACCTGAAAGAGGGAGTAGGAAAATTTACGGTTGCTGAGCACTTGAGAACAAAGAGAAGATTAAAAACGGTTGTTAAAATCAATACTAAATAAATTTCTTGTCTTCAGCTGACACTCACCACATGGCCTGGACGGAGACGGGCTTGAAAACGTGGATCCTGTTATCTGTGGACACACTGAAGCCCCTGTGAGAGGAGAGGGAGAGCGTGAAATTCAACATTAACATGTTATGGATGGGTTCAAACACTACGGGTTTACGTGTTCACGGCTCACTTACCCATCTCCATCCAAATGGATCAGTGTGTCACTCCACAGAGGAAGCACCAGGCCTATTGAACAGGAACTACACACACGCACACACACACACACACACACACACACACACACACACACACACATAGTGTTACACATTAAATTTCAGGACTTCTCTGGTAGGTACAGCTTCTATGATTTGGATTCTGCATCACTTACCGGTCTTTTTTTGATAAAAATGTACGCAAAATGAATAAATGTAGTGCCGCATGCTCACCTTTCTGAGGGGCTGAAGTCCATGCCCAGGACCACACTCTCCTCAGTGTCCTGCCGTCCATTTGTGGTCACTATAACCATGTAGCGTGTGCACTGAGGGTGCACGCTTTCCAACCGCACCGCCTGCCAGACACCACTATGTCAATATAACCATTCATTCTGATCGGAGGATTTCTGAATAGTATTATGATACCGCTATTAAACGGTAATATGAACTGCTACTAAAATGTGTTTTTGCAGCATTTACCAGACGGATGTTGTCCTCTGGCCGTAGCAGGGTGAACATTGTCTGCAGGTGCTGCTGAAGATCTCCTAAACATGGACAGACAACGGACAAATCACTCAGCCACTATATACACATTCCCAGCTTATACAATTTCTCCTGTCATGTGATTTATAAGGTAATGGGATGTCATGCGAATCTGATTTCCGATACCTGCATGCTTGCTGCGCTGTCCTGTGATGCGCGAGGAGCAGATGGACGATGAGGAGGAGCCATTTCCCCTTGGGAGGAAGAGCGCGGCGCCTTTCACTGTTAGAAAGCTCTCGCTAATGCTGGGGGAAAATCAGCGAGACAGAAAACAATGCATCATTCTTTCATTCATCTTTAGAAACGGCTTTATCCTGATCAGGCCTGTACTCGGAACATTGTGTCCAAGGCCAGAATACACCCCTGATGGGATGCCAGTTCATTATCTCACACACACACAAACACACACACACACATATATACATGTAGGAGCAATTTAGAGTAGCCGATACTTGTACCAACATGGTTCTGGGAGGTGGGAGGAAACCGTAAGCCGAGCTCAGGCTCAAATCAATCTCTTATTACACAAATCTACTTCTTCCTACTTCTAAATCTATTAAGGTGAGAAATATAAAAAAACAACAACAACAACAAAAACTTTCATAAGACCTTTCCTAAATTCTAGGGCCGGGCAATATGACAAGATAATATCAATATCATGATAAATCAGGTCACTAATTTGCTTTTTTGATTAATTTACTTTTAATTTAATTTACTAATTTGCAATATGCTTTTGTCAGATATCATGATATCTTTTGTGTGTTTGTGTGTGTTTTTGGTTTTTCAATTAATTACTGTAAGGAGCTGATTTGATGTTAAAACTTTATACTTGACCTCAGCTGAAATTGTAAAAAAAATAAAAATAAAAAAATAAAAAATACATACATATATATATATATATATATAGGGAGAAATAGATAGATACATTTTCTTCTCCTTTTCAGTGTAATTTTTTTTTATAAACAACCTAAAAAAATCAATGTATTTTCATAAACATTATATAAATCATCACACCCTCCTATACTGTTGTCAGTTAGTGAAGAAACCGCTATATCGTCACACACATCACGTCCAATGCCTTTGGGAATCGTGATATATTTTTGTCCACTCCTACTTAATGCAACTCGTTTTTAAAAAGATGATCCCATGAAGCTTGGAAGAAGCAGATTTATAACAATGCAGTGTCTTTAATGATAAAACAGCACCGTGTCTGAGTTGTCCTGAGGTACTTTCTGAGCCTGTTGCTGCACTGGCTGCACTCTGGAGAGCGAAATCAGAGCTGTGGGGTTTTTTTGGGGACATTGCCTCAGACGCTAAACACTGTGCAGGGTAAATACGCCAGAACAGCCTGTTCCACTGCAGCTCTGTTTCCTCAACACTGCAACAGCTGTGATCAGAGCGAGAGACAGCGAGCGTACTCACTGAAACCATACACACAAAGCGTAGAAGGTTGTCTGCGTGTGTGTGTGTGTGTGTGTGTGTGTGGTTTATGCATTGCATTTATAACCCCAGAGCTCACTGCTCTGTTCTCACTATGGTCTGTCACCATACCAAAATATTGATTTCTATACCAATACCATGTGTAATATCGCAGTTTTTGATACCAAAATCGTACTTTCAATCTTCTTCTTCTTCTTTCGGCTTTTCCCTTCAGGGGTCACCACAGCGAATCATCACTCTCCACCTATCCCTATCTTNCATTCTCCTACCAATATACTCACTCTCCCTCCTCTGAACATGTCCAAACCATCTTAATCTGGCCTCCCTAACTTTGATTTCTGATTGATTTCCTTACAAAAAAAAGTGATGCCGGTGCCAGAGAGACGTTTAACGCAGCAGGAATGTTCAACAGTGAAACTCATTTGGTTACTTGTTATTATATTGCACTATAAAAGAAATTTGGCATCATATCATCCTCCCTGCTCGGTAAATATTGGCATTGGCCACTGAACAACGCACATAGGCCCACCACTAGTTAGCTTTAAGTTTAATTTCCTCCCTTTTATGAACACAATGCTCTTTGTTTCTTTAAATAAAACAAATAAGTAGCTAAATACATGAATTTAAACGTGGTTCCATTTAATATGTACTGAAAATAGTAACAGATGAAACATGTTAGGGCCAAGCAGCACCGATCAAACACCAAATCGTAAGTTAGTTGTAGCTGTTACAGTATAAAACCCCAAACTGCACAGTTGCTAAGCTAAAAATAGCAGCACTTGTCACTCATATCACGATCAGGGTTGCATGTATTGATATGCAACCCTGCTGCATATCAATACATGCATCAATACATGCATCAATAAACACACCAATATTTTATCACGTCCCTTTAATACTAGGTTCTGTAAATATTACACAATTAATATCTGATGTTATTCATGAATAAATTAATTCATTATCCCTAGCTTCGGGAATATCAGTTAATCAGACAACTGAATTAAGCTCAAAGTAAAATGTTTAGCGTCTGTTACATGTTACAACGCAACCGTGACTGGACCCACTGTCCGTCTGGCTCATGTGAGTCGAATCAGCGCAATTCGATTCGGCTATAAGCGAAACACAGCGTCAGCTCAGTGCTGGTCTGTTTACCTGAATATCGCAGAATCAAACGTAATGACAGATCAAACGTAGTCTGTTTATCATACGCTCGAGAAAATGCATCAGAAATTCAATTTCTTGTGCAACTCCACACATAAATGCCAAGAGAGAAAGAGCACAACAGTAGGAGATAGTGAGATCCAGTCTGCTCTGGTTACAGGGCTGTAAATAAGAGTCTGCTCCATGTTAGCCTTATCTATACTTATTAACAAATTTCTTGCTCTTAAAAAAATACTTAATTTGTTTATGTCTGCTGTGTGTGCAACACACTGTTGTGGCTCTTTACATAACGACCTAACAGTGAAAGAAAGTACTTGTTGGTCACGTGGAGAGAGCAGATAAGTGACAAACACGCCAAGCACACTAAGTGCCGAACACAGGGTAGCGCATATGATTAAACACCACCCCACTGCCTATTGTGTAGACAGGAAGTGTGTGAGTTTTGCATGCTCGAGAAGATTCTAGAAGTCACAGTCAGACAGAAGAGCATATTTCTTGAGATATCATTTTTTGTTTGCACATCAAAACATGTTACATAAAGGAGTATGATTTTTCTGAAGAATAGATTGGAGTTTTATTAGAATAGAAAGTAATAGATCAATTATTTCTCATAGAAAGAATTAGTCTGTCAAAATAGAGTACTATACTGTTAGTCATGGAAACTTTAAAATCAGGAACACGTAAGTGTGCAGGTGGAACAAACAATGATCAGTGATTGGTCACTGGGAACAATAGTGGTCAGTGATTGGTTACTGGGAACAATAGTGGTCAGTGATTGGTTGTTAGGAATCACGATCAGTGATTGGTCACTGGGAAACCATGGTGATCAGTTACTGAATGTTGGGAACAAAGAATTGCACAAGTGGGACGAAAAATGGTGATCAATAATTGGTCATTGAGACCCTGGGAAACAGTGTTGATCAGTGATTGGTCATTGGGAACTATGGCAATCAGTGATTGGTTGTTGGGAAACAGTGGTGATCAGTGATTGGTTGTTGGGAAACAGTGGTGATCAGTGATTGGTTGTTGGGAAACAGTGGCGATCAGTTACTGAAACATCTACTAAACATAGCTTTACTTCTGTTAATGAAACTGCTGATAGTTTGTGACATAATTTTTGTTATATCACCAAAATAGAGTGTTAACAATAGGCCAATGTGTTTTAAGTTATTGCTGCACAATAATGCTGTCTCTCTGCTGTGAAAACACTTGCTAGATTACAAGAAAATCGAGCAAAAATCTTGT
>CM074959.1:3157133-3173278 GCA_037577455.1 Pangasius macronema | reverse complement strand
CGCTCTACAACACACTACAGAGTCAGCGGAGCTCATTCTCCAAAAGACTCATTCAAATTCGTTGTCACAGAGAACGTCACGAGTTCATTCTTACCATTCGCAATATCATTGTACAACAGTTCACCTGTGTGTGACAAATGATAACACTTTCACACTACTACAAGAAAGCATTGATTTCCTGACACAGCTTTATAAAAGCAAAGTCAGGATGTTTGTTTGAAAGGGCGCATCTCATTTTCGCTGTCACGTGCAGCTTCGAATGATACGTAATAAATAAAACACGACATAGACGTGTTGTTATAGGAAAATAATCCATGCCGGTGTGGTGTGATACGCCCCGACACAAAGCAGAGTCACTGTTACCATCCCGAAGTGTGTTATTCCTCTTATACGTCTTACTTGATGCCACACACGAGGCATGTTGATTTCTAGTCATTGTTTACTGTCATGCTTGTAAATCCATGTTTAATAAATGTTTCGGCACATTTCTGCGTTCATCTTCTTGACTTCTGTTTTTCCATGATGATGTTGTTGAAATAACGGAGATAGATGCATGGAGAAATTTATATCGCTGAATGTTTTTATTGCTGAACTCTTACGCTAGTGCAGCATCTCAAAGTAGCAAAACAACACCTCCGACTAGGAAAAAAACAAAGAAAATGCCCCTTCAACTTGAAATTCCTACTCGGGAACTCAAGACGGTCTCCTCAACTCTGAGTTCAGGAAGTGACGTCAAATCAACATGGCGGCTCACAGCATCAGCAGTAAACAAAGTAGCACTTCTTAACTTCAAATGAATTACACCGTATGTACAAGCATTCGCTTTAGAATAATCAACATACAGATATATTCCCTTGTTAAATCTATAACAATGACGATACAGTTCACTGTTTTGAAGAAAACAAAACCACTCATCACTGTTAGCTGGCTAGCTTCTTGCTAACAAAACATGAATACGTCCATGTTTTTTCCTACTTTGTAGCAAATGCATAGAGGAAATGAAGTAAGTGAGGTAATTCCAAGCTACGACTTCCCACTTCCAAAGTAAGTCGAATACAGGAAAGAAAGAAGCAATACACCTGAGAGAACACTAATCTTGATCATGGAAGGTGTAATCCATGAGCTTGACAATGTAGTTACAGAGACCAGTTTACTACTCAATCATGACCTTCCTATGTGCCATTGTCCTCATGAGGTCAGAGTGGGGCCGTCCTGAGATCTGGAATTTCACTTAGCATGCAGAGGCTTTAGTCCACATAAACCGTGAGATGACAGGCCAGATATTTCCCCATGGAGCATAACTGTCCTTGCACATACTCCCATCCTGACTGACCTGACGAAACCCAAAACCCAGGGTGAAATCCAAGGCCTCTGGAACATTCCGGCTGCATCTTACAAGACAGTCCCATGTCAGTATCAGTGAATTTAAACTGTCAAGACACAAGAAACAAAACCAGCTGTCTGAAATATAACCACTGACTTCTAATTGAGGCACAGGTACACACACACACACACATACACACACACACACACACACACACACACACAGGCCTGACTATGACCATAAACAACGTCCTGATAACACCACACCTTAGCACACAGGACAAAAACATATCACCTGAGGAGCAGGAGTGATCTCCCATTATCTGCACCTTTAATAAAGTCATCCTGGATATGCTGATTTCTGAAATTATTTACTGGACTATTTAACTCTACTAACTAGCTCATGTACACTATGCGACCAAAAGTTTGTGGACACTTGGTCATCTCAATCACATGTGCTTGCTGAGCATACCATTCCAGATTTAGTCCCCTTTTCTGTTATAATATCCTCCACTCTTCTGGGAAGGCTCTCCACTAGATTTTGGAGCGTGACTGTGGAGATTTGTGTTCATTCAGAGCATTAGTGAGGTCAGGCACTGATGTTGGTGAGGAGGTCTGGGGTGCAGTCGGTGTTCCAGTTCATCCCAAAGGTGTTCAGTGGGGTTGAGGTCAGGACTCTGTGCAGGACACTCGAGTTCTTTCACTCCATACTTCACAAACCATGTCTTCATGGAGCTCGCATTGCGCACAGGGGCACTGTCATGCTGGAACAGGGTTGGGCCAGGGTTGGGCCAGGGTTTGGGGCAGTCGTGGCCTAATGGTTAGAGAGTCTGACTTATAACCCGAAGGTCGTGGGTTTGAGTCTCAGGTCCGGCAAGGATTGCAGGGATTGTAGGTGGGGGAGTGAATGACCAGCGCTCTCTGCCACCCTCAATACCACGACTGAGGTGAGACCCTTGAGCAAGGCACCCCCGGCCCCACAGCAAAAAAGGCTGGCCATTGTTCTGGGTGTGTGTATGTGCAGAATGGGTTAAATGCAGAGCACAAATTCCTAGTATGGGTCACCATACTTGGCCACACGTCACTTCACTTTCACTTTTTAAAACACTAGCTTGCTCTCCAGGAACTGTTCTGCTGAGTGAGAAATGAACTAAATTGAACTACGTTTTCCCCAAACTCATACTCGTGACAGATGTTGACAGTTGAATGTGTCAGCATTTCAAATGAAGTTCTTAGCTTACTTCAGTATTGATGTAGAATGTTGCTCAGTTCGCTGACTTTGATAAATATCTGTATACCATTCCAGGTGATGACCTGCATTCCTCATTTTTACATATAGTTAGCCATCTTTGACTTGTCAGATTATATCGTTCATAGTTTCACTGACTGCCATGCTGCAGATTCCCTTGTTCCAGTTGCAGCAGTTGTTTCTGGTAGGCTTGTCACTATTTATGATTTTGTAGTTGCCTAATCACAATTATCACAATTATTTAACGATACACGATGACACGATGACACGAAGCATCACGGTGCAAAAAATGTGATGATGTGCATCATGGAAATGTGCAATATCAGCATTCTATTAATTAGGCATGTAATGCAATTGCACTGTTTGAATACCAATCTGTGCAACACATAGAGTTAAAAAATATAAAACACTGGTCATGTGATCAAGTTCTTTTGTGGTGAGCCTGCGAGGTCATCTGTACTTGTGAAATGACTGATATCCCAATAGCTCCAGACTGCAATGACCAACACGCCACAAACACGTTATAACTGTTAAAAAAAACTTTTCAGTAGCTTTCAAAAAACACCATCTCTACATCCTCTGTGATCTACACTGCCCGAGAAAGACGCCGTGGAAATTGGGCATTTTAGCCGACTTTGGAGCTCTATTTGTGCCGCTCATTATGTTATATTTATTTATTTTTGAGATATTGTGAACCTGTAGTACATTTTGTTTACAATATTAAAGTTTTGTTTGTAGGGAATTTTTTATTTATTTAGTTTTATACAGATAAAAATGCACATTGTTTTGCGTTGCTCATTATACAGAAATATTTTCTACTTTTCAGTCACAATTTGTCTTCATTCGAATTTTTTTCACATTTTCTGAGAATAGAATTGAATAGAACAGTGAACACAGTATAATGAATCAAATCAAACAGCGACCAGAGTAATCAGCTTGCTAGCTACATTATGATATTTGAATCATTATTCTTGATTACAGACGTTTTAAAAAGCGCAGCATCTTGTTCACTAGTAAATTCAAAACTTGTAATTGTTCTTAAATCGCTGTGGTATAAGAGGGGAGAAAAAAAACACGTCAAGATGTCCTGTTGTAGGAAAATAATCCACAGTATATAACAGTAACTCCACTTCGGGTCACGTCACACCACCTCGTCGCTGATCACGTTCCTATAACCACACACTCTATCGGGTTTTATTCCTTATATATCGTCCCTGGATTTCTAGACTGCAATTCTTACGGTCTAGAAAGCAAAAAGAAATTCTCACACTAATGTTATGCTTATAAGAATGGTATAAAGATAAATAGAAAAGCAATGATTTATATTAGGGCTGTATGATATATCGAAATTATCGAAATATCGCAAATGTAAATATCGCGGTATGCATCTAGGGCTTGTGATAACAGAATGATTTTAATGCTTCATATGTATATGTATATATATATGTATATATATATATATATATATATATATATATATATATATATACACATACATAATTTAAATTGATTTTACACACTTATAGCATTATAGTACCGCATATTGCATTATTTAACAAGGTATCGCATATTGCGTCTCTCTTCAATACCGTGCAGCCCTAATTTATACGACAATTAATCATCAGCCTAAAGGTCTAGTTTCTGGTCAGTTAGTCGAATTGTTATTGTGCCACCTGTATTGGTGTATTGGCATCTTTAACAGCTCTATATCATGACTGGATTCTGATGAAAGAGTCTGATCAATTACTATATCTAAATGTTAGCGATCATATAGTAAACACATTAACATGTAAGACAACGTATACTGAGATCAAGACATTCCTTAAGCGCCTAAATCAAGGTTTGTGAAGTAAAATACTTCCAAATGATGCCACTGAACAAATGGTGCCCCAGTGACATTTCTATATAAATATATACATATTAGAAATTGTTAGAATTAGCAAAATACATTTTGAAAATCAAACAGTAAAGAGAACATTCGGAAGTGCGGCCATTTTCAGCGTAAAGCTGCACTGGAATGTATTTACATGTCTTATTGTGTCCTCTGGGTGGAGTAGCAAAAAAAAAACTGCTGCTCCTGACGTAGTGACCGCTCAGGAAAACCTTTACATCACACATGCAAAAAACGTACGAAAAAAGACATTTTTGTAAGCTGCGTGACGCGGGTTGCAAACTGCGAGTGCATGGAAAGAGGAGACAATGCCATGAGCCAAGGTTAGTGTTGCTGTTATATCACAATGTTAAGCTTGAATATCATTCGCAAATGATATTAACAGTCAAGAAATGATGTCCAGATGCAGACAAGGACACAGATGCAGGAAACCTTTCAACGTCCTCTCTAAATTTAGTCTCTAAATAACTTAAAGAAATGCGGAAGCGGCTTTGAAAAGCTGCCTAAGCTTTTTTCTTCCATGGATGAAGGACTGGTTGGTGTGCCGAAGAATCAGTAATCAGGAAAGAAACACATTGTAGTGATATTCAAGAAAAGCACCAAGAAAATATTCAAATATCTGATGGTGAGGTCGCTGAACCAAGGACGCTTTCGAAATCCGGCAGGAAGAAACACAGTAATCAAATTCTCTCGGGCTGAGTGGGTTAGCTCGGAAGTGGGAGGTCTGAACTACGCTGATTTTCGAGTTCGCCGTGTTCAAGCTACTACGTGTGGGGGAAAAAAACATGGACGCCTCTATGACAGCGTGTGCTATGCTAGCAACAAGCTAGCATCACTGAACATGAGTTTATGATGCATTTCCGTTCTCAAAACCGCGAACTGTGTAGCCACCGTCATAGGTCATAGGTTTATGAAATAATCAATGCACCTGTGTTGATTGATCTTAATTCAATTCTATTATAAACTCTTTAAAGCAGTGAAGTGATATTTTATTTACTGTTGAAAGTGTGAGCGGACATGTTGGCATGACGTCATTCTTTCCTAAGTACGAATTCCAAATTAAGGAGGGATTTTTGTAGTCGGAAATTCCGAGTTAGGAGATGGAATTGGGGTGAATTCTCCCGTCTTGTTCTCAACGTTCCCGGGATCTACCATGACCCTGACCAGGATAAAGCGCCTACTGAAGATGGACGAATAAATATCTTCGAAGGCTATAACAGCAAGAAGAAAAAAAATTCAGACGTGCCTTAATAAGATTTCTGCTCCTCTATATTGATTACTGTTTAAAGCACTTTGCGTTATTTATTGATTGGTTCAGAATATGGAATTTTTTTTTTTAAATACTCATTCCGTACAAATTTCCAAATCTGCTAAGAGCAATATCAAAAAAATTCAGTTACTGATTTGTAGATTAAAAAAGTAACAGAGAATGCTGTACCGGTCACATACACATCACTAATAAAAATTCCTACACGTTTCCTTTTCCAGCCTTTCAAACACGTAGCGTCTCACTTCAGCTGTCTAAAAGTGACTACTCAAGGACACAACTGTAACGCAGCGGACGAATGGTAAAACGCTGAACCGTAAATTACACGTAAACAGCACGGGGCAGGAAATTCTCAATTAACAGCAGTCTGAGGAAACCTGAGTAAAGGCCGAGACTGGTTGGACTCGCTTGCTCAGTAGAAGGCGATACAGGAGGGAAGCACTGAAGTGTGATGTCAACACAACACAATACAGATGCTCGAACATAATACATCGAGCATAATGCACCGGGAGGCCACGTCATAAACAAACACACTTGCTGTGGACGTCTCTGCAGTTCAGGAAAGAGGAAAGAAGTCTGATGCCTGGTGGCACAAGAACACGCCCCGAAAAGCAGGCCACAACATCCAACCAGGTTTCCTCCACAGTTTAAAAAAAATTAAACACTGGTCACATTAGCCACAGTCAGGAACCTGGACGAGCCCTAAATTATAGCGCAGGAAGTTAAAATGCAACAAGACACAAAGCATCAGGTGCTCGTAGAAGGAGAACTTTCTATATAATTATTGAGTACATCTGGGGGGAAAAAAGCTGGCAAAGAAGGAGAGTTTTTTTTTTTGTACCTTCTGGGCTGAGATCGGCGATCATCTTCCCCGCTGCCGGACTCCTGATTGAAAGAGAGAAGAGCAATTAAAACCAGACATTGTGTTAATAATGATAAAACCAGGACCTTTAAGAGAACACCCAGGGGAAACGCTCATCGTTAATGGTTTAATTCATGACATGTATGGAACGAGCTTGTTGCTAAGCCACATAGCTTTTCGCATCTGAATAAAGCATTACAACATGCAGAAAAGGGGTTTGTTCATCGTCCGGATCATGTATCTGAAATTTTATACTTATGACTATCACGTGAACGCTAATTACTCTGGACTATTGCCTGTTTAACGAGACGACGTAATGGAAACGTTTCCTCGTATGCTTTTGCTGTTTATAGAAATAAAGAACACAGACTTCCTGGCTGATTTCCAAAGCGTGAAAAACCTTTCAGAGCTCGCTGTGACTCTGCTTTGCATGAAGTCCGATTTGCATCCGAAGTCATGTGGGAACGGCCAGAGAGTCTGCACCTGAAAGGGTTCGCACCTGACCTCCTGCACTCCTGAAACCTTTGTCTCGGGTGCACATAAGCACTCAGACTCATACACACTCTCTCACACACACACACACGGAATTATCCAAATGGACGGATAGTATTGGGAAGATACACAACAGCAGGAAGTGGCCGTATTTGTCAATCGCGGCTGGACTGAATTTACAGTTCAGGCTGCAAAATATCATACATACTTTAATTTAAAAAAAAAACAACAACAACAACAAAAAAACTTCAGAGACAAACCAACTTTCCTGGATGTAGAACCTAAATTGCATAATCAAAGCATCTGTAAACTTTATTTATAGCAAATTTATCTGACATTGCGTGTAACGAATAAAATCAACGCTCGCTTGCAGAATTGTTTAAATTTGTCAGTTGAAATATGCACACACACATACATACATACATGTACTCGGCCATTCATCGTAAAACAACTCAAATAAACGCTTTCACGGCGTCACATCTTTCACGCTACGATTCCTACGCCGTCTTAATACAGTGTGTTCTAATGATACAGCCTCAGGAACAGATTACAGGGATGTGATCAGTCAATATCTCCAATAAACATGCGACGCTATGCTAACACTTAACACTTAACAGAGTTGTCTGTTATACTCGCCTACTACAATGGACTAAGAATTTATAGCTTGTGTTTTAGTGAAAGCTTTTGGCTTGGAAATGATTCACGTGGTCAGAGTGCACTCTGGTTTATTACTCGCTCGGAGTATAATTTGAAAATGAAATACAGGTTGACAAATACTTTACGTTATGCAACACACATACAGCTTTACGAAGCTCTAAATAACGACCAACAAATGAATACTGGAAAATATTTTCGAGACTATTACAGCAGCGTAACACTGATACCCCTTCACCCCTACACCCCACCACCACCACCACCCCCCTGCTTCCCGATGCTGGAATGCTGCCTGTTGAGTATATTAAACCATATGTACCTCGCTGCTAAAAGAACAAATGTTTGGTATGTAGTTGCCTCGAGCACCAAGCGATGCCAGACTTAGCCTAGCGCTTTGCATTATGGAAATTGGTCAACCTTTGAAATTAATCTTCTCTGCAGTCGCTTTATACCAATCTGTGTGTTTTATACTAATCCTAGTGTTTTGCATTATTAAAATTTAGTCAAATTCTGGCATTAATCTACCTCCCAAAATGTTCTCCTGGTTTTGTGCGAAAAGCAAAAAGCGCCAAATGTAACACAATGCTGAGTGTGATAAAAATAAAAAAGTTTATGGGTTCAGTACTGCTTATTATTCACGTTCAGCACATCAGGCAAAGGTCAGCTGACGATTTCCAGGGTTGGGCCGAAGTGAGGGCAAAGGAGACTTTTATTCCAGTCTTGGTATGCAGGTAAGTCGGGAAAGCTGAGCCTTACGCAACCAATCTGAAAGACAATTTCAAAACCATCTCTCAGACATCACAACCCGGAAACGTGGCCGGGTGCTGGAGCAGGCTATAAAACTTCAGGCTCATTTTGAAATACGTTGGCGCTCTACATGAGAAATTTGCCATCGGTTAGCCCTTCCACTGTTAGCAAACTACAGCCCACCCATTTTCAGGAATATTATAACTACTGAAATATGTACAGTCTATGCAATTTATCTGAGCCAGTTGAGGTTTTCTTTCCTGAGCTGTCCACTCACAGAAAACAAAAGAATTACACGTACACTCAAAGTGTACACCTTCTCCACCATACTGACATCACAATTCTCAATTTTATTATAATTAGCATTAACGTTACACTTTTTTCACGTTTTTGAGTTCGGATAAAATCTTTCAGTTGAAGAAAACAATCAGTTAGGCTTATAACGATAATAACTAAACAGTAATTTTTAGTTACAACTTTTGCAAATGATAGCGATCTTCACCCATCACCTCATAAAGAAAGAAACAAACGAACAACAATACAGTTACAGTTCCCTCGCCGACACGGTCCGTTTCCCTGGATTTGTCTGTTATCAGTTCTTGTTTTATTCGGAGATTTTTTTGGGGAAGCATGGTTTTTTTTTTGGGCATAAAAACTCCCCACCAAGGCTAATGGCAGAAATTGCTTATGGACTCATGCATTTGTATAAACTCATAACTATAATATAAGTAAATAGTTATAACAACTTTGGCAGTTGTTCATGATCGTCATCGATGACTTAATGAAAGAAAGAAAGAAACTAAACCGACCAAACAAAAATTAAAAGACACGGACCAAAAAAAAAAAAAAAAAACAGAAACAAATAAAAATAAAACCTACACTGTCTGTTTCCCTTATTTTGTTCTTATAACTATAATTACTATAATAACTATAATAAATAGCTACAACTTCGGCAGCTGACAGCGATATCCATCAATGACTTGCATTAAAGAAACAGACAAACTAACTAAAACAAACAAACAACAAAACTAACAAACATATGCACCAAACAAACGGGAAAAAACACCCAAACACAAACAAAAATAAAATGATAGGGCCCTTGCCTACACGAGCTGTAGAGTTTTTTTTTTTTGTTTTTATTTGTGTTTATTATTTATAGTTATAAATTCATGTCATTTGTATATCCTTATAACTATAATATCTCGAATAAATCGCTGCAACAACTTTGATCTCCTCCCATCACCTCATTAAGAAACAAACAAACTAGCTGACTAAAACAAGCAAAAAACAACCAACAAACAAAACAAAACAAACAAAAACCAATCAACCAAATAACCAAATGAAACAAGGGAAGGCCCCTTTTTTTAATCAGTTCTTATTTTATTTGTAAATTGCCTTCTGGGGGAGCACGAGTAGTGTGTTTACCACACTACGGCAGAAATAGCTACGGTAGCTATGGTTAATATACTCATGCATTTTGTATAACTCTATAACTATAATAAATAATAAATAAAACAACTTTGGCAGTTGATAGTGATCTCCACCATTCGTCTCATTAAAAAAAAAGAAAAGAAACAAGCTAACTAAAACAAACCAAACAAAAATAAAATAAAATAAAATCCCAGGCCTCTTGCTTGCACGATCTGTTTCCCCGAATTTGTTTTCTTCTTCTCGGTTCTTGTTTTATTTGTATTTTGCTTTTTGGGGAAACATGATTTGGGTGTTTACGGCTGTGAGGAGAAACTCGCAACACGTCACGTCAACACTATGGCAGAAATAGCTATGGATTCATGCATTTTGTATAACCTCCTGTTTTCCATCTAGTCTGAGAACTTCACCCGAGCGCTCATTCAGTTTTAATTAGGAAATGTGGGCCACACTGATATCTCAAACTGATGACACTAAATCTACCGGCTGTCGAACATCTCTGTATAGGAAGCATGTCAGCTATTTCCTTTGCGAGCTCAGTCTGTTTTGTGTGTTGCCTCATTGAGCTTTTCCTCTCTTTTATGTGGGTCTTTTCCTTTGTGCTTCTCATAGGCTAGAACATCAGTTTATCCTTATAGGTGTGATTTTTTTTAGGGGTTAGTTATAAAATACACAGGCTTGTCTGGGCCTGGTCTTTCAACAGCCCCAGTGTCATTCATATGCTGTGTTATAACACTTATAAGACACACAGGCTCTCCTGAAACACGTTATGTAATACATGAGGAAAACCTCATTCACAGAATAACTGGGGTGTAATGGTGCAAATATGTGTGTGTGTATGAGTGTGTGTGTGTGTGTGTATGTGTGATAGACATTAAACTGCCTCTAATGTAGCCTCACTCGGTGTAACACCGTTCCCAATATCTTTCTGACATTCAACCTGTTCTTTAAAAAACCCCAAACATTTATATTAAACGCTCCGAAATGACCTGTAAAGCTTCACTTCTCAGCAACAATGTAATTCCAAACCAATATTTTTGCGCATGCGTGTTGCTCAGACATAAAGGACTGTAGAGAGAGAGAAAAAAAAAACCCAGCGGAAATGAGCCCAAAAAGCTGCCGCCGACACGATGGAAGGTGTCGGGGCTAAAAAGACGACAGAAAAAGACGAGAATTACTCACCGAAACGCAAGGGCTGGATGTTGCGCTCGGAGTAGGCGACCTCTGGACTGTTACCAACGCCATTCAGGCTCCGGGAAACGGATACCTGAGGGAAACTGGCGACGGCGAGACGGACATAATTGTGTCAGAAGAGAAATCAGCTGCGAGCGGATCCAGCTCGTCCGTTGCTACTTGCTCGGTCGCTTCCTCTGTGCGGACGATCTGCGCATGCGCCGAGCCGCCAGCTGTCAAACCTCAGTGGCCTAGCTAACCAGTATGAACATGTTTTCCCATGAAGATATTTAAAAAGAAAAAGGAGGAATTTGACGTTCTCATGAGCCTATATGACAAAGATATGCATTTTCTTTTTAATCATATAGTTTTAGGCTGTATAGTTTTTTATTTTTCAGCCAGAGACTCCATAAAACATGCACAATGCCCTTATGACCCTAATTATGATCCAACTATTCAAATACCAAGCCCAGTATTCAAATATACAGCATCTTGTGTATTTATTGGAGCCATGATCCATGATGCATTTGAGGTTTATAAGAGGACGTTTACAACTTCCCAAAACACAACCACGCACATACACACACTGGTATTCTGAGGAAGTTTCCACTGCCATCAGTTTAAAAACATTCTCATTATTCACGAAAGCAGTATATTATACTTAAAACTAAAATAAACCAAGTGATAACACATAGCTGATATTAGTAAATAGTAGTTGATAGTGATTTCCTCTGTCTTGCTGTAACTGACAAAATGTGGGACTGCATTTTGAGAAAAACTTTGGGTTTTTTTTAATTGGGATATGGATGTGAAAATATAATGTTGTCTCCATGATTACTGAAGAGTAATGTACATTTGTAGACTGTCCACCAGTAAATAAATAAAAATCAATTACTGCTCTCTTCTTTTGGTCCGACACCAAATTTAACGTAATGTTTTTCTGTCTTTAACAGCAGAAATCACAACTCTTTTGTCTCTTTTGAACACTCGGCTGTCGATCCATCCATCCTGAGCTACTCTTTCTAAGTAGGAAAGCATTTACAATATACATATTAATAAAACTATTCACACAATATTATTATATTCTCAACTGCATAGATGCTAAAAACAAAATTAGCACACGTTTTCATATAACAAGATAAGAATAAGTTAGATAAGCTAAGATAGAAGTTAGGACATATTTGTGAACATTGAAATTCTTGAAATTAAGAGATTCTCCAAAAAATGTGATTTGAATTTGATCATGTGATTCTTAATAATAAATACATGGGCCTACAGTCTGATTTAACAAACACACCAGGGTTTACATGTGACCCTCTTGGACAATGACCTCCTGAGAAGAATCAGGTGTTCAAACCATATTCGATTACCTTTCTGTTCTTTCTATTCAAACACATAGCTAGAAATCCCAGAACATCTCGGACGTTTTTGTAGCTCATGGGACTAAGAAAGAGTACAAGAGAATTTTACTTGCAACTTCATCAGTGCATAATTGAGCAGGTTATGGTGATGCCAATCGATGCATCTTTTGTACTTTATAATTTCAGATTGTTCATGTTCATGATTATATCAATAGACGAGGCTTTTCCGAAAATTGTGTAGCAGAATGGCAGGACATCTACTTGCAATCTAAAACCCAAAAGAAGTTGGGCGATGCAATGTACCACAGCTGTTCGAACACAGGTTTTATAATTTAAAATGGCTAAATCAGTGTCTTGACCCCAGTGAAATGCTTTTGAAATGGTTTAACGCAAGATGTTTAAAACCTAAAATGCCGGGAAATTAGAGACTGAAGAACAGAATGTACTTAGTGAGAGGTTAAATGACCGTGATTGTTTGCACCAGTAACAAAACCCCTTACACACAATGACTACAGTTTATAATCATTTTATTTATATTTGTAATAATTGTACTACATATATATATACTAGTCATTTAAAACTATCACATAACGATCCTTTCACTGTGGTATATCATAGTAACTGTGATTAATGTACATTAAACCATAACACTCCCAATGTTTTACTTGCTTTATCATGACTCTATGTATCACATATTTATACTGTGAGGGTCTTACAGTTTTAGAGAAATAAATACGCAAATAAAATGGTTATTTTTATAAAGTGATTGCAAATTGTGTTAAGATTGTATTTAGATAACATTTATTACTGCTTGAATGTAGATCAAGCTGTCATGTTTTAGGTGATTTACATAAAAAATTGCAAACCTTGTATATTTTTGTATAAGGCTCTATTACACCTTCTTTTTAATTATTTTATACATGTTTGTGTCCTATACAAACCAACATTTACACTATATTTGACATTAATTTTACAACATAGAGAACTATCGCCATCTGCTGGGACTATTTCCAATTAAACCCTATTATACACTACATATCATCAAGTTACAGGCAAATTAAATACAATTAAATATTAAAATTGTATATGTATTCTTATTATAACTGAGTTTGTGTAAAGTGTTTATGTTCAAATACACAGTTCAGTCATAATTCACACCTTTGATTACGCCTGACACTTTCACAACTATATTTCAAAGCGTGGACCTTAACAGAAAAGCTATTTCTAATTAATTGGCAAATTTGTCAATTGTTTTTTTATTGATATTTAAATTGTAAAATGCCTAAAACATTTCTTTCTAATCTAATTTATTAGTGGCGAATCTGCGCTCACATGAGCTAAGAAAAAAAAAACAAGATGGCGGCCTCCGGTGGTAAACAGTAAGTATCGTAAACGTAAAGTAATGCAGAATTTTATTATCAGTTTTGTAAGTGTATTAGCAGTTTTCATACGTATACTCTTAAGCTAATTATTGACCATAACAAAATTGTTCGTTTATAACTGGATATAACGATAGCCAAATATGGCTTGCTAGTTAGCCAGCAAAGCCCAACCAAACACCATAGCAAGCGTAATGCTAGCTGCGCGTGTTAGCTAGCTAAACCGCGCTTTACTAAGACTAGCTGAGTAACTATCTACATTGTTTAAGGTAATTGCCTTCACGTTTTAGTTCTTCTTTCTGTTTACGACCTGCTTTATTTTATTTACGGTTGTTGAACACGAAAAAAGTGTTTGTTAGTCCTGTACACATGAGTGACAACCAAATGCATGTAGTCCAAAAAAATTCTCAGACTGTGAACATTTCCACAGACTCCCTCAGTACAGATACACTGTATGACCAAAAGTTTGTGGACACCTGACCTTCACACCCATATTCCTCAAACTGTTGCCACAATGTTGGAAGCACATGATTGTATAGAGTGTCTTTGTATGCTGTAGTTTTACAATTTCCCTTCACTGGAACTAAGAGGCCCAAACCTGTTCCAGCATGACGATGCCCCTGTGCACGAAGCGAGCTCCATGAAGACATGGTGTGTGAAGGTTGGAGTGGAAGAACTCGAGTGTCCTGCACAGAGCCCTGACCTCAACCCCACTGAACACCTTTGGGATGAACTGGACCTCCGACTGCACCCCAGACATCCTCACCAACATCAGCGCCTGATCTCACTAATGCTCTTGTAGCTGAATGAACACAAATCCCCACAGCCACGAAGAGTGGAGCTTATTATAACACCAAAGGGGGAATAAATCTTGAATGGGATGTTCAAAATGCACATGAGTGTGATGCTCAGGGTCCACAAACGTTTGGCTATATAGTGTATATTTTATGAAACATTCGAATATTAGGCTCATGTATATATTTGCATGTATATATTAATAATCTGGCTCTGTACTCCAGAACATTTCTCTGACAGATCACATTAGGCAGGCCCAAACAACGTATCTAGAGGGTTACTTGTTTTCTGAGTCTTTGACCACATCCCTAGATAGTAGATTAGAGAGCTTTTCTTGTCATTTCTAGCCTTGAACAAGAAAACAGTGGAAATGAGTCCTTGTTGCGATACATTACAGAAAAGTAACAGCAATGTAGGACAAGCTCACCGCCAGGCACCATGTAGTGCAGATTAGGAAACGCTACAGTACAAACAAGACAATAAGTACTCGCTGAGCTGTGCAAGCAGACCTGCTATAATAAATATACTACACAATACTAACAGTGACGTACAGTACATACAGTAAACATGCACACTGACTGGAATGGAGTGCTATGGGTAAATTGCTACAACTAGCAGCATAGAAGTAACTGTAAATTTAACATGTAAAATGTCTTGTGCTGTTTCTGTATGCGAAGGGTGCAGTTGGTACATCGTGTTAAAAGGTGTGCATTGTAATATATGTAGTGGATTTGTTTTTCAGGTATGGGCTCATTTTACCGCAGAAGAGTGCTTCAAAATCAGTCCCACTCTCACGACCTTCTATTTTCGGAGACGACTCCGACGATGAAGTAATAACACCTACATCACTCCTCATTCCTTCCCTCGTATATTGCTTTTAATCCAGTGTCCTGACTTTGCATTAACATCGTTCTTAACTCGTTCCCAGACGTCTGTTGGTGAGAGTTTGCAAAAGGAGGCAATCAAAAAAAAGATGATGAAGCAGGTAAAAGTTTCAAGTTTAATTTATTTATATAGCACCATTTACAACAGCAGCAGCTGACCGATGTGCTCTACAGCATCAAATCAAATAAAGTAAAAATAAATAAATCAAATCACAGCTAAAATCCAAATTACATCAGTGACTCTATTTTAAAATATAAGAAATAGAACCAGGATTTCCATCAAGTCGGAATCAGAGATGAAACATCAAGGGACATTGAAAGCGATGGAGAAGTTTTGAGTAGAGATTTCAAAACCTGTAAAGTAGGAGCAGATCTAACATGAACTGGTAAGCTATTCCAGAGTTTAGGGCCTACAACAGCGAAGGCACGTTCCCCCCTTTTTCTTTAGTTTAACTCTAGGAACAGTGAGCAATCTAAGACTACCAGATCTAAGAGCTCGAGCAGGGTTATGTAAAGAAAGCAGTTCAGATACATATGAGGGAGCTAAGTTGTTTAAGTGGAAATGACTTTGTGGCCAAGTACGGTGACCCATACTCGGAATTTGTGCTCTGCATTTAACCCATCCAAGTGCACACACACA
>CM074959.1:3134714-3150126 GCA_037577455.1 Pangasius macronema | reverse complement strand
TAATGTTAGAATTTTCGACAGCTAGAGTAAATAAAGCGAGAGCCTCAACACCTGAAGCATGGAAAGCTGCTGCAGAGACACTGATAGAAAAGCTTCAAGATGGAAGAATTTAATTAGGGGTTTAGTTTAGACTTTTGGACCTCTGATGAATTGTATGATGTTCTACCTAAATGTCTCATAATGCTATGTTTTATGTTAGGTTATGAGTCGAAGGTCAAAGTCTCCAAAGGTCAAAGATGCTCAGTAACACTTACAGCTCATTTCCTTATAAAACTGCACATATTGTACCTGAGACACTGATTTTTTTTTTTTAAAGCGAAGGATCATCATTCCAAATATTGACTTTGTTTCATTTATTACTGTTTACTGCTCTTTATACTATTTTTTTTAAAATGTAGAAACATTTAATTTCATTATTTCTGAAGGCGTCTTTGCTCTACAGCATTTCCTTGCATGTGCCTAAGACTTTTGCACAGCACTGTATATAAAATATATTTAGTATACACAGTGAAGGGAAATGCGCATCCACATTTACATCATGTATTAAAATGAAACTTTATTATTTCAGAGATTTTGGAACGAAAGTGTGTGTGACATGAGCGGAGTGAGTCAGTGTGTCGAATCTGCGTCTCTGTTTTTATAACCAGTGACGCATTTGGGCTGCGTTGTTTCCCTCCATGTAAGTTCCTTAGCGACATGTTCTTCAGATGCTCCACTGCAAAGCTGAGATCTTTTAAAACCATCCGAGACCAGAGGAACTCCTGAGCGCCTGGATACACCGTCTGAGTTTGAAACCGCAGCACTTTCGGTGAGTGTTTTCACCAGAAAGTTGGTTTATGGTCGAAATCGAATTGAATTGTCCTGTCTCGCGCACTACCACGTTAGCTATGCTATGCTATGCTAAGGTACGCTACGCTATTTATCCAGCTAGCTAGCTGAGAATACGGCTAGTTAAGTTCAATTGATTGCTTCTATGATTATTATATGTACATATATATAAATATATAAAGCGTCTAAATTTAGTGAGCGTATAAAATATTTACTGTAAGTCATTTCTTGTTAAAAAAAGAAAAAAAGTTGTTCCGAAAAAAAGTTAAGGTTAGCGAGCTAGGTTTAAGCTAACATCCTCTGAAGCGGTGCTCACTGTGTTTTACAAATAGCACAAATAGAAGTGCTAACACACCACACCATAAGAAAACAAAAGTGTTAAAATAGTAATAATAATAATAAAGTTCAGCTTCTCCAGCTTCAGTGGCTGTAATGTGGTTAAACTACAGCTTTAGCCTAGCCGGAGTTAATAGGTTTTGGTCGGTGCTTGTCAGCACACGCTAGTTTTTACAGGATGAATCCGGTTTTAAAAGCGCAGAGCGACTTCACACTTCATGTTTCGTTTTTTTTCCACCCGTTGTTTGTTTGTGTGTCGGTGACTAAAACCAATGGCACCCTGATGATTTATTTAGCTAACACACCTACTCGAGTGGACTTGTGTAAATCCCAGGCCCTGAGCCAGCACTAGGCCTGTCTCTGGCGCTCAGGAAACTTTCACCACCACTTGTTTCAGGGTCTAGTAAAGCTCAGCATTTGATTTCCATTCTTAACATCACATGTTGTTATCGTTGTTATCATCATTATTATTATTATAATAATTATGTACTATATATATTTTACCTCAGGTGTCCTGTGTGTCTGCAGTCTTGCTGTAAAATTTCTCTGTAACTGACACGACTGTAAGAGTAAAGTAGCAGCAGAGCTTTGACCCAAAATATTTACAAAAATACTAAAGTAATCCATATAAAATAAAACACAAAGTTCTCCTAAATCTATACCCGAATGCTGTTGCCATCGCACATGTCACTGAAGGTGTTTTAGTCATTTATTTGTACTGTAGGATATAAACTGTACAGATGCTATTCTGTCGCACATCAATTAGTTTCCTTCTGGAAATAAACGCTTCAGTTTTTAGAAAATTTATCTGTTAATTCCAGATGTGGAAAAAGTGAAAGAGCTCCTCATCTTTTTTTTTCCCCCTGCAAGCTTTATTCATTTGTTCATTAGATATTTCAGAAACATACAACTGCATCATTTATTATTCAACATGAATGATTATAGGAAAAGTGGGAAAATAAGTCTTATTCTTCGTCACCCTGGTTTCAAATCTTCACAGTCTAAAAATATCACGGTGTCATTATCATTACCATCAACTAACCATTTAACGACACAAGGCGAGGGTGAGAATTTAAAATAAAAACGAATTTGAAATCTTCACGTCTCTTTGCACGTTTTTTTCTCAACAAACTTAAAGATCAGATCCACTCATCGGTGTTCTTTCTCATGAAGATATTATGGAGAGACTTTCCGGTAAAATCTCTTCTTACTGTCAGTATTTATCACGTCGTTATAAGAACAAGAGGAAAGGTGGCATGATTTTTCCCCCCAAAAAAATCAGGTAGACTGAGTGTTTTCATTTTTAAAGTCGTACTGTGAATGTTTATCCTGTAATAACGTAAATGTTGCAGTAGTGTTTTATTCAGCTAATAATATTAATAGCTGCATTACAGATGAACCAAATATGTTGGTTGTCTGTTTTTTTTTTTTCCGAAGCCGACGTACTTTTTCATAACTATGCTTGACATAAGTCACTCTAGTCATGTGACCTATTACATTACGCACGCAAAAATGTAATGACTTCTAAACGTGTAATTGAACACACTATCTACCTTTTTAGCAGTAAATATTCTGCAAATCATTTTGAGCATTACGAACTCGAGGCAGAATTTTGATCACAGTTGTGAATGCCACGTGCTTTAGCTAGTCGTGCTCTTTAAAATCGGCTCAGGAATTAGCTTTAGCTAATGAAGCGCTTGGCTTTTTTGTTTCCATTTTAATTGATTGTACTTGTTTGTCCCTGAGGCAGACTTATGCAGTGTCTATAGCAGTGCAAGATGTTCAACAAGTCGTTCGGGACTCCCTTCGGGGGAGGAACTGGAGGATTCGGGACTTCATCCACGTTTGGACAACAGAGTAAGTTTTCAGGATGTCACTTATGCTTGACTTTCTGACCAGTCCGATTAAAATGATTGATTTATTTATCTCTCTATCGTTATGTTGTCTGATCAGACCGTCTTCTGTAGCTGTATATAAGTAAACATGTCTATGTGCATGTGTTGAGAGTGATGTATTTTATTATTATTTTTTAATATATACTTATGTGCTTGTCTTTTGAAGTACTGAGCAGTTTTAAAATGTTTTACGTTGTTTGTGTTGCCCTGTCCGTCTCTTGGCTAACACGGAGGGGCGTGGCATCGTCGAGATTCGAACTCGCCATCTCCCGGCGATGCCACAGCCGTCCGTGGTAGCGAAGGGAGCAAAACTGGCCGCGCTCTCTCGGTGTGAGTGATGGCATACTCTCTGTCTCCTGTCAATCACTGCGACACTAGCCAATCATGAACATCTGTCAGCTCATGTATGTGGAAGATGGCGGATAGCACAAGGGACCAAATTACAGAGAGAAAAAAGGATGTTTGGTTTTCAAAACCTAACAAAACTCTCTGATAAGCTTTGTTCAGTGATTGTAAGCCAGATTTTTTGTGATGGACAGCAGCGAGCTGAAGTGATCTCTTTCGCTTTCATTTTCCAGACGCAGGATTTGGAGCAACAGGTGGTTTTGGTGCTTCTGCTTTTGGAGCCACAAACAACACCGGTGGTCTCTTTGGGGCAACACAGAACAAACCCGGTATGCCAATATATACGTCAATGCTACTGTCATCTCCTCATGTTGAATTTTTGAGCAATGATTTTGAACATAATTTGCAGAATAATTTTTTGATCTCATTTTTTCCAAACGTTAGCCTTTTGTTCTCGATCAGCGGTGTTAATACAGTAGTGCTGTACAACACACTGTGCGGCGTTTCTTTACTGAATTTCTAAACCTGCCTGTAATGCTTTAAAGTGGTTAGCCAGGAAATCCACCAAACAAATGCATACCGGAACAAAGCTTTTCTTTGTTCTGGTATGCAAATCAGCAACAGTGTGATCAGGTAGATAGACGGGAATTGACTCTCATGGGTACACGAGTCAACCGAATTCAACTCAGGAGTCAAACTGGTGCTGAGTGAATCAGATGAGCTTCTGATGGTGCAGCTGAGCATACGGCTCGCTCTGCAGTCTTGTATTTCAGGGGCTGAAAGAGATAATGAACAGAACCTCTTGTATGAGTGATCTGATGCGATCTTTTGCTCTACCCAGGTGGGCTTTTTGGCTCCAGCACATTCAGTCAGCCCGTCACTTCGTCTACAAGCAGTGGCTTTGGGTTCGGCGCCACAAGCGGCGGTACCTCGAACAGCCTCTTCGGAAGTACTAATACAGGAGGTGGAGGCCTTTTCTCTCAGCAAGGCAATGCATTCGGCGCCAATAAACCCGCCTCTTTTGGTAGTAAGTTCAGGTTAATTCGTTAAACAGAGGAATGCGATTGATTAACAGGAATATATCTTTACGTTGTCGAATCTTTTTTGCAGCATTCGGCACTAGTACCAACAGCGGAGGGTTGTTTGGGACAACCAACACCACCTCCAATCCCTTCGGAGGAACGTCATCTCTGTTTGGATCCTCAGGCTTTACTGCTACCCAGCCTGGCACAACCATCAAATTTACTGTAGGTTTAATCACATTTATTCTTCTATATGACTTACATTTCTTATTAAATCAAAATGTATCTGTTATTCATTTTTATACATTTCTGAATTTCTTTCAGCCACCATCAGGAAGTGACACAATGGTAAAGAGCGGCGTAACGACCAGCATCAACACCAAGCACCAGTGCATCACAGCCATGAAGGAATATGAGAACAAATCTCTAGAGGTCAGAAGCAGTGGGTTTACTCCCATCTAGTGTCCCGAGTGATGACTGTTCTGATATGTTGAGTTTAATAACTGCGTCTCTACTTTTCAGGAGTTAAGGTTAGAGGATTACCAGGCAGGGAGGAAGGGACCCTCCAACCCAATGGCAGCCAACGCAGGCGGCTTGTTCGGGGCTGCAGCCGCCGCGACTCCCAGCACTGCTACTGGCCTCTTCGGGTCCTCGGGTACCGGCTTCAGCTTCAACCAGTCCAAGCCCTCCTTCAGCGCTGGTACGTATACATGTGCAAGTTTCAGAGCAGAGAGATGAGCGGATGTGGACGTTTGCATAGATTTTTTGCATAAGCTACTGTTTTTAAAGGCTAGGCCACTTTGCGTCCCTTTTTTCTATCTGGGGGAAAATATCGACACGTCATAGTTGTATAGTTTATGTAAAAAGCAGAATACATTTTTATTTAATGTAACAGGAAACCTGTCACCACCCAGCCTAAATATTACCACTAACGAGTCTGTTGTACGTTCAGAAGGAATAAGGTTTATGGTTTGTTAAGTAACTTTGGTGGACGTCTTTTTAATGGTTATATATGAGTCACAAAAGACAAAACGATCTCTGTATAAAACACAGAAACGAGTGTTTCTGTGTATCTTCTTGGTGTGCATATATGGGCTGTACTTTTGCTAGGAACTCAATTTTACTAGAATATCTGGAAATATTATTTCTTTGACAAGACCTTTTAAACATCATCTTCATTTAAAAGAAAAAAAAAAGAAAAAACACTGCTAAGGCTTGGTTTTGTTTTTCGGTTTCACGATCTATTGCAATCTTTACCAGCATTTCGAGCGCGGGTATGCAAATGTTTTTGCGCTCGACTCCATACATGTCTGTGTGTCAGTGTGAATGAATAACAGTAACATGACTAATTGTTCCGTAGGCACAAGTGGCTTCGGGGCGACCCCAGGTGGTTTATTTGGCCAGCCGTCGCAGACTAATAGTCTGTTCAAGCCCTTCGGTCAGGCCACCACCACCCAAAACACAGGCTTCTCATTCGGCGGCACCAACACCATGGGCCAGGCCAATACCAGCAGCATGGTTAGTACTTGCGAAGCTAGCAGGCTGATAGATGCTAGTGCTGATATTTGTAGCTGTCTTATAATGTGTGGACTGTTCTCTCGTGCTCTGTGATCAGGGGCTGTTTGGGAACACGGCTGCCTCACAGGCCGGAGGTCTATTCGGTAATACGGCTAACACCAGCACAGCCACTGGTTTCGGCACGGGCACTGGACTCTTTGGGCAGCCCAACACCGGCTTTGGGAATGTGGGTACACAGGTGACTTGTGGAAAAACTCAGACTTTCAACAATTTTTGTCCATACGAGTGACCTCTCGCATTTCAGTAGTCTCTTTTTGTAATTAGGTTACTTGTATATATCATTATTAGTGTTTTATTATTAATTCTTATTCTTCAGAATCTGTTTGGTAACAAGCCTGCTGGCTTTGGAACCACCACCACGAGCGCTCCATCCTTTGGCACAGGCACTGGCCTGTTTGGCAACAAGCCCACACTCACTCTGGGGACAAACACAAACACCTCCACCTTTGGTGAGTGCGAGGATTTATTTGTAGTCTGTTTATAACGTAGTGGTTTGATTTGTAACCGCTAAAGGCAACTTTTAAACATGTCTCTTAGGGTTCGGAGCCAATCCTGCTGGAGGCAGTCTGTTTGGAAACAAACCTGCCGCTGGTACGCTAGGAACAGGACTCGGAACAGGTTTTGGAGCAGGTATGATCTACGTCGTTTAGGAGATGAGTTGTTCATAAGTAATGTTTAAGGCTCTGAGGAAATGTCGTCTTATCTTTGTGTTGAGAGTAACTTCATACCCCATCCTTTCAGGTGTAGGTACAGGGCCGACATCTCTGTTTGGAAATAACCAGAACAAGATCGGCTCCACTCTGGGGACAGTGGGAACTTTCGGGGGTACTAGCTTCAACACAGGACCCAGCACGCTGAACTTTGGAGCACCGCAGCAACCTGTTGGTGAGAACCAGGATATTAAAAAGAAACCGTTGCTTGGATGTGACTTAGGCTAGTGTAAAGACTGTGGATACACAAGGATAGCTCATTTTAGGTTAGAAGATTTCTAAAACCTTCATATTTGCTCTTTCAGCCCTGACGGATCCCAATGCTGCAGCCCAGCAAGCAGTGCTACAGCAGCAGCTCAATGCGCTTAACTATTCTCCTTTTGGAGATTCGCCCCTTTTTAGAAACCCGCTGTCTGACCCCAAGAAGAAAGAGGAGGTAGGTGACCTTGTGGAAGGCTCTTCTGCAGTTTTTAACCACTATTTACTTAGATGTCCTGGACGATTGGAGATCTATAAGAATATAGTTCTAACTTTATAGTTTTGAAGCAGAGATTTAAAGTCTGATCCCTGAGGTGTGAAAGATTTTTATATTGGTTTCTTGAATATTTTCTCTTTAATTAGCGCCTGAAGCCTACAAATCCGGCTGCCCAGAAAGCCTTGACGACCCCTACGCACTACAAGCTCACCCCTCGTCCTGCCACGCGTCTGCGTCCCAAAGCCCTCACCTCGTCAGGTTCTGGCAAGTCTCAGCTTTTCGATGGGCTTGACGACGACGAACCTTCTCTCACCAACGGAGCTTTTATGCCCAGGTAAATGACACTTATTCCAAGCCATGATTTTTAACATGCTTGCGTTACTGTCTAGAATGCCTTAATGGCTTGTGAAAGAGCGCTAGTTGAGGTGTTTACACCTGTTCTGTTTTTTAGGAGGAGCATTAAGAAGCTTGTGTTAAAGAACTTGAATGGAAGCAGTCTGTACAACAGCCCACTGGACAGGGAGGCTGATGACTTGAACTCGCCGTCAGAATACCCTCAGAACGGCCTCAGGTCAGATTTTATCAGTCTTGTATGATTTTTGGGCCCTTTAGAGATTATTGCCGTCCCTAACGTTACTTGTGTGGCGTAGCACTGCCAGGATAATCCTCAGTAACATTTCAAATCTGTCTCCAGTCTGAGAACGGATGCAGAAGAAACCCAAGATGTAGAGGCGGAAGGAGGAGCAGAGGATGATCTGCAAGTCTCCAAGTTCTACACCAACCCCATTGCTAAGCCCATCCCACACAACCAGCCCAGTCCCTCGCTGCAAGACACCATCAGCGAGCTGAACATGAGGAGAGCCGTCAGTGCCCGCAATGGCCTGGACCTGAGCAGTGAGGAGATCTCTCTGGGAGACGAGAGCGTTCAGGAAGACAGAGACGAGGAGCTGGAGGCACAGAAACCTCCTCACCCAGCCGGTAGGTGGCGGCCGTAGTCTTCAAAGCCTCTTATTCCGTGATGTTAATCTGAAGAACCATCACAGATCCATGGGTTGACTTTTCTCCCTTCATGTCTGCAGGTATCGTTCTCTCTCGGGTGGGCTACTACACCATCCCTTCCATGGAGGAGCTGGGGAAGATGCTGAATGAAAACGGGGAGTGTATCGTCGAGAACTTCACAGTCGGAAGGAAAGGTATCCTTTACGTTAACATCACGACTCCTAAAACGGTCATTTTACGACACAGATAAATGTTAAGTAACCGTGAACATGTTTTCCAGGATATGGGTCAGTTTTCTTCCCTGGTGAAGTGAATTTGACGAATCTGAATCTTGATGAAATCGTGCACTTGAGACGAAAGGAAATAATCGTCTACCCTGATGACAAAGATAAGCCGTCTGTAGGAGAGGGCCTCAACAGGTTAGCAGCACCGTCTTCTGTATTCCTGATTACTTTTTTTTTTTTTCCTTTTTCTCGCATTGACAGTTTTGAATTTGAATGAGTGTTGATCATTTTGTGGTCTACACACTATATTTAAATAAATTTTTTTTATCAACATAACATTATGCATATTAAATTTTTTGTTTTTTTTTTACAGACGAGCGGAAGTGACCCTTGATGGCGTTTGGCCCAACGACAAGACCACCTGCTCTCAGATCAAAAGTCCTCAGCGTCTGAGCGAGATGCACTACGAGGAACGTCTGGAGAACGCCTCACGCAAACAAGGTGCTCGCTTCCTGGAGTACAGACCTGAGACCGGCTCCTGGGTGTTTGAGGTACCTGCCCATTATTTTTGTTGTTGTTTTTGGTTATTGTTTGATAAGTATTAGGCATTGTGAGATTTGATAAGTATTAGGCCTTGTAGGTTCTGTTTTGTTTTGTTTTTTCCCCAAATCTAAAATATTTGAGTATTAGATCGTTGTTGTCTGTGTTGTATTCACTAGGTGGTTACAGGTTTGTAGGTTTGTACTGAATCAAGTTTTAATCCTGTCTCTTCTCCAGGTGGCACACTTTTCCAAGTATGGCCTCCAAGACTCCGATGAGGAGGAAGACGTTCCCCCGGCTAAAACCGACACGAAGAAGATGAAAACCGCCATCCCGGCCGGACTGCAACAAATTCCACTGACCCAGCAGCATCAGCAGATGGCGCCACAAGCTCAGGTAGACTGAGGAACACGCTGCGACAGACACACACTGAGTTCACCTGTACCTCTGCCTCCTGTGCTGCTGATGCTCATAACTAAATCCAGGCTGTTCTAGTTGACATTTTTAGTTATAGTTTATCACCGTAACATAAATAAACATCTTTATAGTGGCTTGGCCTGTGTGCTGTGCAGAGCGTGATCGGTTTGCAGTTAAGATTATACTGACATGCATAGTCATGGAGTTCAGAATTTATTTAATATGAGAAGACATTATATAATGTATTTGTCTGACCTTTTTAAAAACATTGGCTGTTTTTGATGGATTGTGAGTCACATGATCTGATGAATGTATGTGAAAGCAATTTTGTTACATTACTGTGAGATGCGTCAGAGATTTAGAAGTGCTAATGTGATGTTTCTTAATTCAAGGAATTTTTATTATTTTTTGTTTTGCAAATGAATTGCAGTGATTGTGATGGCTAATTCCTAAACACCCTCCGATTTCAGTGGCTTAAAATTTGAATGGAGGGCAAAGATTGTGCACATTTAATTTTGTTATGTATCCTAACAGAAATAAAATTGCTATATTATTTGGCAATGCAGTAGTATTGTATTTTTTTTTTCTTCATTTTTAATGTAATTTTTTTGTGATAGAGGAATATCCCTGTGTGTAACGTGTTGAATGTATAGTTATTGATTTGCCTGTAGTCTAGCCTGGCTCTGTAGAATGTACATTTGTATAAACACGTACGTCTCACAGTCTGTCTTTGCACATACGTGTAGAGTACGGCAGTCCTGGAGCTTCTGAGCCGCGTGTCGGAGCTGGACAGCGACATGGCGGATATTACCCAGGAGCCTCCAGCAGATGGAGTGTTGTGTGAGGAGGATGACAGCGTGCTGGAGGATGACACCAGGATGGCCCTAAGAGCAGCAACCCCTGCTGAGCCAGAGCCCATCTCTGCCTCCAGTCAGATCGCCTCCTCATTAGGAATCAACCCACACACTCTTCAGGTCTCAGCAGCGTTCGCGTGACACTGTTACACTCCATCCATAGGGCGTAACCTATAATGCTACTGCTTTTGTATATTTAAGTCCTGACGGTGGAGTTAGAGATTAATGTTAATGTTCCTTCTACATTTCATTCTTGTAAACTGCACAGATTATGAAGGCATCCCTGTTCGCGGGTGATGACGACTGCGACCTCTTTCACGAGCAGCTCCCTCCGAAACTCTTGGAGGAGGTGTCGTCTCCCCGGCTTTTGCTTGGTAACGCCCAGGCCAGGCTATCAGGTTAGCAAATTTTGGCTACTGACATGGTTTATATGGATGCAGTGAACACTAAGGGCAGTTTTTCCTCACGCGGAACTATAAAAACAAAGACTTGCTCAAATAGAAATCAGTGCAACCTTGAGGTTCTAGTTTGTTTTCTGTCAACTTGACACACATTGGATTGGCCATGTGCTAATAGTAACCCTGTGGTCACACTAGCAAGCGTCAGCGCGACCACTCGTTTGCCGCGTATGTGTGAGACCCGGGGCCATGTTTTTAGCCAAATCGGCATTCAACACCACAGTGAGTGACATTTGAATTCAGATTTCTTTTGCAAATTAGATATGATGTGGCAAATCCAAACAATTACTTAACAATTAAACTGCGTATGGTCCGGTGTTTAAGTTCCTTCCCATTTACTATGGAAGAAAACGTATATAACCATGCTTTCATCTTATCCTTCTTATAAAATCTGTTATTAAATGTGTATAGAGAAGATACAAAGAAAAATAAAGCTAAGTGAGAAGGTAGCAGAGATTGCTAGTTAAGTTAACTAACTTGTTAGTCGGCTAATCTGCCAGTTAAGTTAGTATGATGTCTAGCATGTAATCTATCAGTCAAACCCATTTTCACACAGATGAATGCATTAATTAGTGCATTCTGCTTATCTGCTTGTTACATGTTGCACACTGGGTAATACTATCTGTGTAACCAATCAGCAACTAGTAGTCTAGAAACTAGTTAGCCTTTCTGTCTTTAGCAGATACGCAGAATATGTGGCCAATTCAAGAAGCACAGTTTCACTTAACCCATCGTTATTTCGTTTTGTTATATTAGTAAATGTTACTGGCGTGTCACTAAAACGAATTCTTCTTTTTCCTTGGAAGTGAGTGGTCTTCTGCAGAGCAAGTTCAGCTCAGGTGGAGGGCTGTTTTCACACCTGCCAGAGCTTCCTTTTGGAGCGATCTCTCAGAAGCTGAGTAAGCCAGCAGTACCTGAAGCCCCATGGCCCTCACTGGGCACCTCCATTATTTTGCCTCCTCCTGTTCCTGAGGTCACGCTGAGGACTGTGGGAGCACGCAGACTGGGGGGCCCCGTGCCTCTCGATAACTCGGTCACTCTGGGAAAAGGCCGCCTGCTGATGGACGCAGCGCTGTACATGGGCCGCTCGTTCAGGGTGGGATGGGGGCCTAACTGGACGCTCGTGCATTGTGGGAATCCACTTAGCACATCTGCGGAGTCAAAGGATCAGTCTAAAGACGCCATGGCCTTCGGCTTCTTGCCCAGACCTACCAAGACCCGGCAGTGAGTTGAGCGCAAAAGACGTGAATGAATATTAATCAAATTTACTAAGCTGTTTAAAGTTTGGTTTAACTTTCATTTGATTGAGTTTGTTTTAAAGAAACTTTAGCACAAGAACTTGGTGTTCTGGGAATTGCTTTTAAAGCCACTGCTTCACAATTAGCTTCTTACTACTAACAATAGCATCTGTGGTACATTTTATAAACCCTAAGTTTGGTGAGACAGTTCTGACTGCACGATAAATTGAAGTGTTTGCCGTGTAAATATAATTAAATTTGACATAATTGGATCTATTATTTATAAATGCTCATTAAGAGACAAATGGTTTCGAAGGATAACTAATTCTCCAGTGGTTGATCATATTAATGTAAGGTTAATAAGCCCTGTGTTTCTGATGAATAAGTAGTCTGAATTCTATTCATTTTCTCACAACGTTTGCTGCAGGATCACTGAAAGCCCCTTTAAAGTACACGTGGAGCAGGTGGTGGGAACGGAGCCCAAGGAGACGGCAGAGAGCCTGGCTGTGTACCACCAGCCGCTGGAGATCGGGCTCAAGCACAGCACGATCAGCACCGATGACGTCTGCCCCTTCATCCAGCCAGAGAAAGGAGTCAACGCTCTGCACGAATACGCCGAGTGGATCGTGGAGGTGCTCAAGAAGGCAGGAGCTGGAGACGGTAGGATGATGCAGCTCCGAATATTAACTAGTAATAAGAGAAGCAGCGTTTACTTGCAGTGTGTAGTAGTCTATTTAATGTCTGACTAATGGATCAGTTAGAAAAAAAAATCGTCTAGACCCAGGTCAGAATCGAGTAAACTGACTGAGGGCAGTCGGGGGGGGAAAAAAATTCTCTTCCAGGTGATAATCTATTTAAAAAGCTTTTAAATATAAGAAGAAAATAGCAGAAGGGTAAAGTAGTTTAATGTGTCCATTTGGAGGACCTTACTGAGAACAACAGTTCACCAGGGTGAGTGTTTGAGTGTGTGTGAGTGTCTGTCTCTCTCTCTCTCTCTCTCTCTCTCTCTCTCCACTCAGCACCAGGCTTGCACACTCACAGCCTGGCCACTCCTTCCTCCTCAGTGTTTAACAATTAAAACTGTTTCTGGTTTATTATTACAACTTTAATTAGCCTTCATTTAATTTAGAGCCCAAATTTCCATTTTGTGAGAATTTTGGGTCCTTAAAATGGCCAAAAATATTTGAGAGCCCATGGCATAACAATGCCTCTCCACAACTTTACATTTTACATCTGTTTTGTTTGGATTACATGCAACATATGTAAACAGATTTTCTCCAAAGTCCAGAGTTTTAGGAACATTTGGATTTTGCAGTCAGAGTGAAGTCATTTGAATTGACGAATCTTAGCATGTAAACTGACCAGTGCCTCTCACGGTGACCTCAATCAGCTGGAGCTGCAGACTAGATTTTTACTTGTTGCATACAATGTAGTTTACTAACAGAGTAGAACTGGAAGCTTTGGTTATATTGAGTGCTCCTGTTGTTTCCATCAGTTGTACTTGGTCACTGGCAGCAAGTGTGGACCCTGTGTGAGGCTCTGTGGGGACGGCTCGGAGATCAGGGCTTGGAGCCGGAGGGCGGCGGAGGTTATCGAGAGCAACATGCGAGAAGGCGCAGTTTCTCCCGCTGGCTGTCTGAGAGCGCTGCCCAACGCATCCAGGAGGAAGTGTGCCAGAGTCAGACACAGCGCCACATCGACGCCATTTTCAGCTACCTGACCGGCCACTGCATCAGTGAGGCTTGTAGACTGGCCCAGAAAAATGGTGAGGTGGCAAAAAAAGCACTCAGCACATCATTGAAACTGTACTACCACTTCTTGTGCGTGTTTAGTCATTTGCTGTGTGTGTGTGTGTGTGTGTGTGTGTGTGTGTGTGTGTGTGTGTAGGAGACCATCGTCTGTCCCTGCTGCTTTCCCAGGTTGTGGGTTCTCAGTTCAGCAGAGATCTTTTAGCTCTCCAGTTAGCAGACTGGAACAGAATGCAGACAGACTCTTTCATTCAGGAGGAGAGATTGCACATTTTCGCCCTACTTGCAGGCAAACCCGTAAGACTATAGTGTGTGTATGTGTGTGTGTTGGGTATTCAGTTGGATTTTATACACTGATGTGAGCTTCTCTTGTCTCAGGTTTGGGAGACATCGGGCTGCTGTATAAACGTGTGCTCGGAGCTGGACTGGAAACGCTGTTTGGCTGTGCACCTGTGGTACATGCTGCCTCCCACAGCCTCTGTAGCAGACGCTCTCGCCAAATACGAAGCTGCCTTTCAGGTACGAAGATTAACATTAGTGCCAAACCTTTTAATACATGCTTTTGTTCTTAAAATATTTAAATTCCCTCCTGCTAAGAAGAAATCTAGTGTCAAGTGTGTAGGCTTGGGAGAAATGCGGACAAATTCAGGACTGCCTGTTTGACTAAAGTGCTGTTTAAATCAAATTTAAAAAATATCCTCTCAACACCTTTTACCATAAACAATACTCTTAAAATGCCGGGATTAATCACTGTACATGACATGGATATTGGAAGAATCCTGTTGACTTCTGTATCGTGTGAAATATTATGAAACAGAATTTTTTCTGAACCTTTTTCAAACTCATCAGGGTCCAGATGAGGGAAGAAAATATGCCTGTGCTCCTCTCCCTCCCTATATGGATGACGTAGAACAGGAAGCTTTGGAAGAGATGGAGGATACAGAATCTAAAAAACCGCTCTATGACGTCTGTTTCCATCTGCTCAAACTTTACAGCGACAAGTAAGCAGACGTTGTGCTTTTTCCAAACCTTTAGAGATGTCTGTATAGGTGGAGCAAGCCTACGTGTTTTTTTTTCAGCACAGACATTTCGGTCAGGACTTTTTCTGTAACGAATGTTCTGTTCTGTTCTTTCTCCAACGTTGATTTGTTCAGGCACTACAGCCTGCAGCAGCTGCTGGACCCCACTACAGTGACAGCAGAGCAGCTGGACTACAGGCTAAGTTGGCACCTGTGGAACGTGCTACAGGCCCTGAATTACACCCACCTGTCGGTGCCGCGCCAGAGTCTCCTACACGCTAGCTACGCTGCCCAGCTCGAGAGCGCTGGCCTCTGGGAGATGGCAGTTTTTGTTCTGCTGCACATCCCTGACTCATTGTGAGTAACCCGGCTTTAATTTCAGCAAGCTGTATTTGCCTAGCCTGTTGCTGTTAAGGCATTGTAATATAGAAGGCCTCTTATGGCCTTGGCGTACTTTTATACGGAGACATCGTTCAGCCGGCTGCAACTGGCTTCGCTTGCCGTATTTCACACATGGCAGCATGTTCACTTCATAAAAGAAATTGTTGAGTGGCTCTATCATAGAGGAAAACGTGAGAGGTGTTAAACTGCCTAATGCTAGCATTAACTCGTGCATGCGCAGTGACGGATCTGTGTGTTTGCTGAGCATTGTTGTGTCTGTAAACGGGTATGTAGGCTGCGAGAGCATGCCGTGCGGGAGATCCTGAACCAGCACTGCGCCCTGGA
>CM074959.1:3101047-3122630 GCA_037577455.1 Pangasius macronema | reverse complement strand
AGGAGATGAAGCTAGTGGGTGCAAGTGTTGAGGATGCAGAAGATAGGGATAGGTGGAGAGGGATGATTCGCTGTGGCCCCTGAAGGGAAAAGCCAGAAGAAGAAGAAGAAGATTTAATGAGAATAAATCATAGAGATAGAAGCCTCATTTGTTATTGATGTATTAACCTTATCACTGAAAAACACCAGAACAGTAATGTCTTTTTTTTAACTAGCTCCAAAAATGATGGCACACCTACGTTAGGTGCTGTTCATAGTCTACAAATGGAAATGAAATGAAATGTTCATCCCCACAGTCGCTGTTAAAACCAGTCTTTCCATGTTTAAACAAGGACAGCAAATGAAATACATCCTCTTTAAAGACTTTTTAAAAGTTTTACACACTTGTCACACCTTTCACTGACATCCTACAGTTTCTCAATCACAGCCTTTGAAAAAGTGTATTAAAAATTCAACTAAAGATGTGTCTTGCAGGAAAAAAAATGGTTAAAGCAGGATATGAAGTACACCATGACAAAGATCACAGAGAAAACGATTTTAAAGATGAATGTAAAGAAGATTTATTAGACTATATAGATATCAGGTGTGAGATATAAATAAAGTAATGCGGACACGATAATACTTAATTTCACTTAAACTTAAATGATAATATTTTCTGACTCTTATGTATCTGTATTGGTGGCAGTGGTCTACAATGTCTACACATTTATCCATGCTCTATATTTTTCTCGTATAACACTGCATTTACATGTCATACAAAGACATATAAGTTTTAAGGAATTTTTCTGGACTCATCCTGGAATCACTTTCCTTCTCAGGAAGATCTGCTCAATCCAGCGTCTTATTTCTTTGGTTTGAAGGCCATATATGACAGGGTTGAGGCTTGTAGGAATAACATAAATTAAGATACTGGCCAGATTTCGAAGTTCCTCATAAGCTGAGAAACGGTGCAAAATAATCACAGTACAGGCGCATCCAAAGTGAATGAGATACACACTCAGATGGGTGCTGCATGTTTTTATAGCCTTGCTCTTCAGTGTGCTGTTTCGATTTTTTAGACAAACGTGTGCAATCTTTAGATAAGTAAGACTGATACATGATACCGAGATAATCCAAAACACAACAGAGAGAAACAACCCAATGATCTGATTTAGTAACAGATTCTCACAAGAAAGTTTAAACAGAGAAGGATTGTCACAGTAGGGATTTGATATTGTTGAAGTACAATGAGAGAGCCTTACAGTGAGGGCCAGTATAATTATAATTGGGACAGTAGCACCTACCCATGCTATTACAGATAGCTTTACAACCATTTTGTTAGTCATTATGGTGTGGTATCTTAACGGGTCGCATATAGCCACGTACCTGTCAAAAGCCATGACCATTAATATCGTGTGTGCGCTCGTATTGAACGTGTGAACCCCAAAGGCTTGAATTACACAAGCGGTAAAGCTGATATACCTGTCAGATTCAGCCAGAATGTCTTTGAGTAAACCAGGCAGTACAACAGTAGCATTGAGTGCATCATTCACAGGGAGGTTACAGAAAAGAAGGTACATTGGTTTGTGAAGAGCTTTCTCCATCGCTATTATCATGACAATGCCAAGGTTAGATACCATAATGAACAGATAGGTCAAGAGAAGAAGAATAAACACTGGATAAGCGGAGTAATGTGTGAGCCGCAATCCTTCAATCCTGAGAATTTCATTTCTGTATGATCCGTTCTCCATCGCCTTCTACAAGCCTGTACAAAACAAACAGCTGAACAACTCTTTCAGTCTTAATCAGTTTCATTTTCAGCCAAGTAATATAACTTGGACATTTTGGGTGAAATACATTTTAAACTATACACTTTTCAGGATTATACTATAACATTATTCAAAAGTTATACAATTTATACACCACCTGAAAAGAAATGTGCCGTACTTGGCTTTCCTCGGGTCATCAGGTACCTGCTGTGGTGGTCTGTGCAACTTTTATTAGCTATAACATCTACTGTTTCCTGGCAACTTTCTGGCATGGCAACAGCAACCTGATAGCAAATTGTCACTTGAGAGTTAACAAGCAATTCTGATATTATTGGAGGACATCTACCCAGGGTATTTATATGCATACAAAACCTATCAAAATGAACCCTTTGAGCTCCAAGCCATTTCTTGGTGCGTTTTGAGAATTGTGTATGGTGTTTATGAATGTTTTTAAGAATCCTCTCTTGAGTGCATGGACAAAAAAAAAAAAAAATCAGGAAGAGTAGACATCAGTCTCTGGCAACTTACTTTACTGCAGTAGATGAAGATATAATAAGAATTCAAGATTAAAAATTGAATATGCATTTGTATGCACAGGCACGCTATGAATAAAAGTATAAATATAGCCACAAGCAGTGATCTGCGGGGCCTAAGCCGCCTTTGCCAAAATTGCCACCATTGACCAGTCCTTGTCAAGTTACACAGAACCAAAAGAACACCATGGATGAACATATTTATCAGGTTTTGTGATGATAGCTCAATGCTAATCGTGTGAAATGTCTGCTGATTGGCTGATGGTGGCCATAAAATACTGAATGGCCATTAGATTCCAACCAAATGGTGGTCTTCTACTATGACTTTTCAAGTGTGCTTTCACTGAGAATATTACCAGAATATTATAAGTAACACAGTCATCATCACAAATCTAATTACAGATTAGTACAATGATGCAGTGCACCACATTTCAGCTTAATCAGACATATGATCCCTGAGAAATAGCTATTTGAATTTTATTCTGGCCCCTATTGATGACTACGTCTCCAATTTGCATGAGATCCAATACTAGTATGTACCTAGAGGGATTAGATGGGGGGCAGTCGTGGCCTAATGGTCTGAGAGTCGGACTTGTAACCCGAAGGTGAACCTGAAGGTGGTGGGTTCGANGATCCTACAGTATAATTGTAACTATAATATAATTTTGTCAAGTAGAAAGCAACTCTGTCAGGATCCTATACAACAAATTTAAAACTTGGCATGCCATTTTTCAGCTGTGTGAGGAAGAGAATAAGTAATAATTATCTTCCGAGGACTGCATGTGCTCTTCTTTCTTTTCATTTATTAGGTGCTTTTGTCAGGCATAGAGCTGAGGGTTAGGGTTCTAGAGCGCTTCATTGAGGCACTGTCTTTAAAGCTGCCTCTCTTTGCCATGAATGTGTGGAAAGTCAGTGCATATTTGGCTGCAGACAGCTTTTAGTTTGCGGGTGAGTAGTGAGTAGCAGAGACTGCCAGATAGTGAAGCGTGATTCATCGCTCCAGAGAACACATTTCCCCTCCTCCAGAGTCCAGCGTCAGTGCTTTAATCCACTCCAGCTGACACTTGGCACTGCGCATAGTAATCTCAGGCTTGTGTGCAGCTGCTTGGTCATGGAAACTCATTTCATGAAAGTCCTGATGCATAGTTCTTGTGCTGATTTTGCTTACAGACGTAGGTAGGATAAGTGTGTTTTACACACTATGTGCTTCAGCACTCGGTGGCCCTGCTGTCTGAGTTTGAACGCTCTACCACTTTGTGGCCGAGTTGCTGCTAGACTCTTCCATTTCACAATAATAGCACTTCCAACTGAATGCAGCACATCTATCAGGGCAGAAATTTCATGTGTCTTAGCAGTGATCAACTCACTTTTGGGAAGTGGAGCTCTGGGAAAGGTTGTGCTACGTTGCTTCTATTTAATTGTACACTTAAGTATGCATTTTTTTCTTTTTAGATTTTATTAAATATAAATACTGTATATTCATATTACAAATTACATTCTTAAATCTACTGGAGAACAAGTAAGTAATGTATATTTAAACATACCTTAATTACAATTTAAATACACTTAAGTTGTCAGAGTATGTCCTTTTCATATTAATTGTATTTTTAATTTAAATGCGCTTTTCTTTTACCAGCCAGAGTGACTAAGAGTGTTGAAAGGATGTATTATGATTATAGCAGATGTTCTTTGGTATGAGGCTACGGTTTCCAAGTGAAAATGTTTTTAGGAATGAGTCTTCAGTTTCCAAGTGAAAATATCCACTGAGGACTAGTAAGAACATTGTAAGATCATGTTTCAGTTCCAGATAGCAGAAAGAGTCTAAATGCTAAGAATTAACGATACTACCATTGAATTACAAAGTGCTTACTATTATATCAGTTTAACCACTTGAATGATCAGTTTCAGTCTTAAAGCCTAATTGCCCTGCCCTAATTAGACTCATTTTGTCCATTACAAATGAAGTGGTCATTCACGAGTACAGGTTTGTTTGAGTTCGTAACTTCTCATGTGTGTGAAAACTGTTGCGTTGTTTCTTAAAATGAGCAATCATTTAGAGAACCCAACACTGGCTTTGGTAATTAGCTTAGCGACTCACTCCATCAATGACCAGGACTTAATTGAATTACCACCACCAGGAGCAGCTGCTAAGGGACTGAAGTGTTTGGTATTAGGTCTAGAGTATGGGACAACACCATGCAAACATACAAGCCCATACAGTGTTAACGACCCACATTACTCATTGTGTTCTCTCAGTCTTTCAGAGATCCCGGGACAAAAATGAGCTGCCTATGTAACTTCTTATTAGTACTTGGTTACTTGGTCAAGATTTTAGCTCCATTTTGACACAATCTTCTACTGACTAGATATGTCATTGTTTGCTGGTGTTTCTTTTGATGTTTTGACATATTTCATAATATACTTTCTATTGTTCCTTAATATCAAACCTGATTTTTTTTGGTCTCCTGTTTCCATCAACAACAAAAAAGTGAAAAGAGACAGTCAGAAGTCAAAGCGCAACTCAGCTATTCCAACCATACTAAGATAACACGCACCATTCACAACAACAAAACAAACAAACAAACAAACAAACAAAAAAACAATATTTATCACAAGACAGTTTGTAGACCTGCCTGGCCAAAGCAAAGTGATAGACTTCCCGTATAACGTATATAATGTAAGACATATAAAAAAACAAAACCATAGAATAGTAGTTAGATTGGGGAGGGGGGATAAAATATATTTATATATAGTATATTTTATTTATTTATTTATTTTTTGTCATCTATATTTTAATGATCCAGAGTAAGAGTTACAAAGGTCTAGAAAGGTCTTGGGAATTCATTATCTGATCCCCTCATTAGGCGAATTATTAGATAAACATTCATTAGCCTGTGAAATAGCCCCAGTGGGATTAATTATTATCTTACATATTTCATGCATCTTAAAAACACTCTAATTTTAGAGGTCCTTAATGACAGTGCTACAGTTACAGGTCCCCTGTAGCAACAGACTGGCCCAGTTGGCGTGTTAGCTCATTAGTGTTCATTACGGCTCAGTGTGGTAGCAATGGGACAGGTATGATGTAAGAATGAACCTGAAGTTGATGGCATTAACGTCCTCAAAGCCCATGTCTCAGTTTTTGGATGATCTCACTGGGAACCCTTTCAGTTCTCCAACAAACTGATTAAAACTATTTCATAAAGATTGTAGAAATCTATAGGATGCCCTTCAGATTCACACACACACACACACACACACACACACACACACACACACACACACACACACACACACACACAGGATTTTATTAATGACTGATGGATGTAAGAATGCGTATTATTAAGATAAACTTTCCACTAGAGGGCAGTGGCATAATACAAACCACAATGCAAGGAGAAATAACTAGTTTATAAGATATTCTTAAAATATTTAAATATCTATCCCATCTATAGTAAACTGGTGTCTGTTTATGAGGCCTATTTTTTTATTTAAAATGTTTATTATTGTTATAATTATATTGATTAAAATATTTGGCTATGATGCCATTGTCTGTTAAACGTCTAAGCCATGTTGCACTGGAGAAAGTCATATTTCCTGAAGAAAAGAAAAAAAAAAAGATTGATTTAATTCTTGGATTTGAACATCTGGATGAAAATTTTTAACTAATAGGAGACTGGCAATATGGATAGCTACTTATCTGGAATGAAATGTCTTCGTGCCATTGAATAGTTCACTCAGACATGTTTTCGAATTCTGACTGCAAACTAACAATGTTAATGTTTTAGTGCTTGTAAGGATGGAATATTGATGTGCAACCTAACTATCTTCCTGAAAATTGTTCTGGACAACAAGCTCTATAAGCGATAAGCCCATGTGTGGTCTCCTTGCAGAGGAGTTGGCATGTGTTGGGAATTATGCCATGCATCTCATGACTCACTGAACTATAGCATCTTCACCTCAGCGTAGAAGAAGCCAGGCTTGTGTACTACTCAGGACTGCTATGCCTGCATTACTCCTCTATAATAATCTCCAGCAACCTGATTAGAGGATCATTATCATCATGTGCAATGTGGCCTGAAATTTCAGTATTTTTATTCAAATCAAATGCATTGTTTAAAAAATTTTGTGCACATGCAGTACTGTGCAGCTGTCAGTTATTTGGTGGCAAACAACAATGATGGGAAAATGTATAGTACATTAACTCCATTTTCAGACCAACAGCTGTCTGGTACTTATTTATGCAAGTTCAATTTTAAAAATAATATATTCACATATTCACCGTTTTTACTGCTGAAGAGCTTTGTCTGATTTATGAACTATACCAGTAATAAGCATTAATGATGGGAAAATGTATTTAACATACATACATTTTATATTTGTAAAACTGAACTTTAATATTGACTTGCATAAACAAGTAATGCAGGGTTGTGTAACTGAAACTGGCCATTAGATTCCAACCAAATGGTGGTCTTCTACTATTACGTTTAATATGTGCTTTCACTGAGAGGAACGAAGCCAGTTCCACACATATCTGGATTTCAAATCTGGGCAAAACACCAAACCCCACTAAATTCAACCTACGCTACAACCAGTAAAACAATCTCAGGAGAGTTATATGAATATATCATTCTTCTCAGGAAAACAGTAGCACAATGACTTCAGAATATAGAGTATATAAAGTATACCAGAATATATAGAATATAGAATATGACAGCATCGTTGCTGTCAGCAATGTGAAAACCTTGTCAATATCAATTACACTGTCAATATATTAAAATTCCATTTCAACTGTTTTTCTTCACACTTTTCAATTATCTTATTATTGTTAGGTGACAATCTCTCACAATCTGATCAAATTTAGCACATTTAAAGTAGAAATTGAAGCGATTGAAGGCACGTTACATTTACATTGTGTAAACACATTTTGACTTCATTCCAATCTAGTGTGCAGACTCTGCAAACTGCCCGCCCCAACTGAGATACCGTTTAACTGGAGGAAAACTTCCTTAAAGTGAAAGCTGGATTGACCACATTCAACTCAGCAAGTCAACAGTAAGTGACTGTCTTCCTGTTAGTAGATATATCTTGGACCATATTCTGATTTGTGTGTAGCCTGTGTGCATAGCTGTAATGAGTACAGTCTTTAGTCCTTCATTACCTTAAGGTTAGACTTACAAATCTAGATTTCGAAGTAAAGCTAATTTTAAAACTAATAATAATTCTAGTGAATAGTTTGGTTTTTGAGTATTATACTGATTTATAATGCCTCTTAGATTTGCACTTGCTTCTCTACAGGACAAATTCTTGAAACAAAAAGCCATGTGATTGTACAAAATGTACATGTGTAGGAAGGGAACTGTGTATTGTATTGTAGGAATTATGTACCTAGTTTCCTGTTCCTGATAGTTTGGTTAAGTATTAACTTGGAAAAGTGTTTGAGCAAGATTAAAACGAAGCATTTCATATATTGTTATGGGTTTGAATCCAGCACCGTAGTTAAGTTGTACTGTCCCACCAGTCTAAGGTTCAAAGGCTATCTCTACATTTTGTTTTTAAATTTATTGTATGCTATGCAGAGCTGTTGTGACTCAACACACTTACAGGAGAGCACTAAATTACTATATGTCATAATGCAGTATACTACAGTTTAAAGGCTTTCTCTGTCCTTGGGTCTCCCAGAAATGAAGCAATGAAGCATAGCAATGTTTTTGTCTTTTTCTTTTTTAATTTTGTTACACTGGTGAAAATCCCACCTTTATGCTATGTAATGTTATCATATTCATCGAGTTCTTCTAAACACTAGCCTGTTTGACTGCACATTGAAATCGAACGTGTTCAATCCAAACCTCAATGTTCATAAATACATACCTATAAATAATATCAGTTTGGACCTACTGTGTTCTTTCGGTGGATTACTGAGTTGTTTGGCTTCAATAAATAGCCAAGATATAAGTGTACAGATTTAAATAATGAGAATAATATCTAAACTGTGTTCATTCATGAAGCAAGTCTATACTGTGTGTAATAAGTGAAATTATACATGTGTCAAATTATATTTATATACAATATACACATACTGAAATGTAAAAAGTAAACGTTTTGAACTGATGAAATTGAGTTAATATATTTTATCATGTGAAAATTTGTGACGTTTATTACATACCTAAAACTGCTATGAACTGGTGATTTTCAGTTTAAAGCAACTACGCTAAGATGGACTTCATGCCTTCTAGGGAGGCAAGAAACCTCAGTTTATATGAGTCTTTGCTTACTCTATCATACTGACATATTTACTGAGGCAGAGCCAAGGGCCCTTATGTTTGGATGCTAAACTGAACCCATTCTACTGAAGTATACACTCAAAGTAGAAGGTCATCCAGTCATTGACCTTTTTTTAGATTTGTGATGAGTGCCGAAGGTTGAAATGAAAACATGGTAAATAAAAGTAAATGTAGGAGTAAAAAGAAAAGTTTTGACTTGATAGTCTTGACTTCATTACAGGAAATACTAACGAAGTGCAATTACTCAAGTATTTTCCACACCCAAGGCGCATAAACTGAAAGCGTGTGCATGTTATTGGATACATAAATGAAAACAATTCATTTCAAACTGATTACAGCACTTTCTTCAGCACTTCTCTGCCTTATTTCGAGACAGGCGTGTTTAGAAGGCAATTTTTAGTGCATTTTGGTGAATTTGTACATATTAAACTATTTACTGACTACTAACATGTCTATGCTACGCATTGTGTGGAATTCCGGACTAGCAAGAACCGAAGTCACACGTTAATGGGTGATTAGTATTATGTAATGTATTGTTGTATCTGTTCACCTGCCCAAGCTTGCATAGTCCTATCCCTCATGATGTCTGTAAATTATAGTGATTATGATGAATAAGCATGCGGCTAGCCTAGAGCTAAAATCCTCTGCCAGCAAGATTAAACCAATGGTTGAATCAAAGCAAGTGGATTGAAGCCAAAAAATTACCATAGAGCTAAATACATGAAACATGCCCTGAACAGACCTGGGAAGTATTTCCACACTAGTTTTAATTCATACATGTTTCTAGCTACATAATTAGCAATCTAGGAAAGATGCTTCTTACACGTTATCCTGAGCGTTACTCACAGGCTTTAGCTAAACAAACAAACAAAAAACCACATATAACATTTTCAGCCTGAATCTTCAGCTAATTGTGTAATCTCTTGTGACACTCACACACACACACACACACACACATTTGTGGTTGTTTATTCTAGTTATTAAATAATTGTTGTGTGGAATGTGACAATGTCCATTGTTAAAAGCGCTATACAAATAAAACTGAACTGAACTGGAAAATTTCTGTTTTAGCTACATGGAAATGCCATTAAATTTCAATTATACAGTTCACTTTGTTGGATAATTAAAGTTTTAAAACGAGTTTTAAATGCAATTAGGAAATATATATATATTAATGTATAATTAATGTCGGTTTTCTATTCTCAGGCTGCATCTGAATGTGATTTGGTAAAGAGAAGTGATGGGTCTCTTTAAAAATATCAAGGTAAGATTTTTAATCATTATTTAATCATCATTTAATCAGAATCAAGTCCTGGAATTATGATTGGTCTATTTTGGTCAGAGGTTCAGGTCCTTAACCACTGAGGTGCCATGACCTCAGCTTTCCTCTATTCCGTCTAATTTTCAAGAAAGATTAAGGTAAACATACTAAATAAATTTAGTTCGTATAAACTGATAAAATGACGTTTATTTAAAAATGGATTATTAACTGTATGTGGACTGTATCATCATTGATTGTAAACGTGTACACTACAATAGATTTCTAGTTTAGACTCATATGGTATAAACATTTTTCAAAATCCATTGTTTACTTTGGAGCTCTGCAGCTCTGCAGATGAGTCCTTGGGGGGTTTTTGCTCTTTCCTGACTTTCACTGCACATCCTCATATTGTTCTTTCTTTTTTCCCCTCAATGGGTCAAACACTTAAACTCTGACTTTCCAAAACTGTCATTGTTCACTGTCATAACACTTTATGCCTTCAACAAATGGTGGAAGTGCAGCCACAATATAGCTATTATTTAATTTACTTACTAATTTGACTTACTGTTCGATGGTTGGAAGCACTGGGCTTACAGTAATGATTTTCTTTACTGTCTCAGTTCTTTGTGTTGTGCCATGGAATGCTGCAACTTGCACAGCTGTTGGTTTCTGGCTATCTGAAGGGCTCCATATCCACAATAGAGAGAAGATATGGCCTGTCCAGTCAGAAGTCTGGAGTGCTGGCCTCTTTTAATGAGGTACGTTATATTATATATGAGAAGGATCGCTTATTACAATGGCACACGATTTATTTCTGGATCATCAGAGCTTTTTAAGCTTCCTAGAATTCCTGTCTGAACATGCACCCCTTTACCTAATTGTTGGCTTATTTTTATTTTTTTTTTTATAACAAAGGGCATGCCAATGCAAGTGAAAGCAGCTTCTCATCACTGTTCATTTTCTCTGACACTAAATTGCCCCTAGCTGTGTATGGGTGTGTGTGAATGAACGTATTTGGTGCCCTGCGATGGACTGGTGTCCCAATCAGTGTGTACTGCCAGCTCACACTCAGTGTTCCCATGACTCTAGCACAACCCTGACCTGAACCGTTATGGTGTTAATTCCTCACTCATCTGTTTGATGTGTATGACTCATTGGATTCATTCATGAGCGCACCAAAGAAGACGTTACAGATGTCTATGATCAAGGCTTGCCAGTGTTAGTTCTTAGAAAATGTTAGAAAATATTTCCTTTTCAAGATACATAATCTAATTGTGTATTATGTAACTAATTCCACGAGTGTCACGTGAAATATTTCGTACTGCTGTATTGACGGTGAAATCAGCTGTGCTTTGAGCATGGGAAAGTAATGCAAACACTGATACTGACCTTGTAGGCTTAGTAATATCATTGAGCAATTTCATTTTCAAGATGAAGTATACCAGTCTAATAGTATATTAGAGAGAGTCAGCCAAATGAATAGTGTATTATGTAACCACAATCGACCATACTATTACTTTCAGTCTGAGTACAATGTTTTGCCTGCAGGTGGGAAACACGGTTCTCATCGTGTTTGTGAGCTATTTTGGAAGCCGAGTACACAGACCCAAGTGTATTGGAGTTGGAGCGTTCATAGCAAGTATGGCAGCCTTCCTTATTGCGTTGCCACACTTTATCAGTGGAAAATATGAGTACACAGATCAGACAGACAGTAAGTATACATGATTTGAAATGTTCTTTATCACATGGGCTACGTTTTCTCAGTAAAACTGTCACATCATTGCGCTATCGTGTTAAGAGAATTTCTGAATGTGATGTCTTTGATTGGCAGGTAGTATGGAGAATGTTTCTGGTCTTTGCCAAAAAGTGAGCAAGGCAGCATACTCCAACCAGACGTGTTCAGAAATCAAGAGTCATGCCAACAATGCAGTGTTTCCCATACTACTCTTGGGTCAGTTGCTGCTAGGCATTGGTGGAGTTCCTATCCAACCCTTTGGGATTTCCTACATAGATGACTATGCAAATAAGAAGAATTCGCCGTTCTATCTTGGTAAGAGCGGTCAAGTATGCTTGCACTAATCTCTGTACTGGTACAGTGTTATCAGAGCATGATATATAGAGCTGCTCTCCATTTCTCCATTTCTCCATTTCTCCATTTCCTACAGGAATATTGTTTGCATTAACTGTGATTGGACCAGCATTGGGTTACTTGTTGGGTTCGTTCCTGCTCCGGTTCTATGTTGACTTCGACACAATGTCTCCTGGTGAGGACAGATCTTCTCATTTAATGGATACTACACACACACACAAACACATACACACAGTTAGACTTATCTACTCCACATGATAAAAACACTCTGAATAGAGCAAACACTTCCACATTCTTGTTATCACTAAAGGGATTTTGTAAGACTTCCATAAAAATGGGCAAGGCAGTGTGAACAAAGGGCATGCTACTATGAAGGAACCAGTTCAGAGCTTGTTTGTTGAAGCGTTTAAGCATTATAAGAGGAGGCTGACCAAGATTCAAGTTTCTACACATACACTGAAGTGAGGCAGGCAGTTTATGGACGTGTGTATACACTGTATTCACAAACAAAGTCTCATGTATTACAGAGGTCACGGTCTGCTTTCATAACTTATAACGTCATTCGCATAAAATATTCTCATCAAATATAACCGCACCACTTCATGGTGCATTGTGCATTGGAATTAAAGTTCAAGTATGCACATGGTTGGAAAATACTTGAGGAATTGTACTCAGTTACTATACCTAAGTAATATATTGTCGTGTTTGTACTTTACTTGAGTAATATTGAAATTGAATATTTGCACGCTTACATAATTCCAAGAAAAAAAAAGCCTGTTTTCTTTGCTAATGCCAGGTTAGACTAGCATGGATTCCAGTAGCTAACATACTTGGCTAGGCAATGAGCCAAATTCTAGCTAATGGTAAATATAAGTTATTTAAAGGACATTTTGTACATTTAAATAGCTTTAACTTTAAATAATTGGAATAGGAAAACATGACAACTTTTAAATACTTGAGTACATTTTAATGTAGCAACTATTTTACTTTTACTTGAGTACATTTTAGGCTGGATTCTTCCTTTTAACTGAGTTATCTATACTTTCACTTAAATATAATTTTAACCCACCTCTGAGTATATAAAACTGTAGAATTTCTGTATTCATTCAATAGGTGGAAAAATCTAATCAAGAAACTAAACACAATGAAATGTCAGAATAATAAGACATCCTAGCTAAGGAAGTCCTGGAAGCTGCTCATCAACCACACATTGTTTTTGCATTGTTACTGCTTATCTTGTATTAAATATGCTAAAGATTACTTGTCTGTGTTCAGCGGAAATAGTCTTGGAGAGAAAGGATCCCCGTTGGGTTGGAGCTTGGTGGCTGGGTTTCCTTCTAGCTGGTACCTTGCTCTTCCTTACCTCCCTCCCATACCTATTTTTCCCCAGAAGCATGATAACAGAGGTATGTGTACAATGTCACTCACACTTTTCAATTAGTCCAGCTCTTTCTTCATTGTTGCATGCAGCTTGTGTAGTATGGCCATTTTGAGAAGATGAAACTACAAAAAGGGCTATGCAAGAATTTTACAAGTTTCATATAACAGTGTTATAATGGATCCCAGGCTTGCTATGAAGAAGCTAGAGACATAATGACTCATAAATCTTTAGTTTGTCACACTGATTGCAGTTTTGCCAGTGTTGGCTTTTGTCTTGGCTGTTGGCAGTGTCATCCGAACGCTTGAGATGAAGAGAGATCAGATTTGTTATATAAGCCTTGCTGGCCCAAATGCACTCAGCTCAGAAGTGAAAGTGTAAAAGGAAATATGAGAAAAAGGTGGCTGTACAAACATTAGGTTTGCCAACTCCTTCTCAACACAATGCATGATTGAATATCACGCTAAATTCCCATAAAATGAAACGAAGATATGCTTCAAAAGTCTATTTGTTTGTAACTACACCATAAGTTGGATTTTAATAATAATCTGAAAATGAGTATCAAAATGAGTTTAAATATTCATGACCATTCTGTGTTTTCTCCTTCTGCTCCTTTGCCAGTTTCATTCCATGGGAAGTTAGTGCGATATTTAGTCAACGTAAGACAACTCGTTCTCAATTAGGTTTAAGAGAAACATTACCTGCTAAATTAGTAAATTTCGGAACGAGTTACCCCCGACTGTGGTGTTCTGTTAATCCTTGTTATTGAACATACCCAGTGGACTTTCCGTTCACTAGCACAGAATCTCAACTATTCCACATAATGGGGAAAAAAGTCACACAAAACAGAATGGCATGTTTACATATTTATATGAAATATACTACACAAGGAAATTATAGGAGAGCAACATATAGGATTCGAAAGGAATGAAGGGAATAAAAACACAGAACAAAGAAAGGTTAATTTTCAAAAAGTCCTGTACATGTTGAGTACATGTCTGTAAAGAGTACTGGAGAAAACTCACTACTAAAATACAACGTCTACACAAAGTTGTGTAATAAGCTGATGTTCCACTGATTTGCTCACGTTTCTAGATGTTGCACAATTGTGGGGGAGAGTGCTCCCGGCTCCATTTAGGCCCATCAAGTTCTTACACTTGATACTAGTGGTCAAAAATGGGAACTGCAACAAGTGCTAATACATTTCTGCAAAAAAAGGCAAAGTGTAAGCGCAGACAGGGTGTCTATGACGTACAGAGCCATTTCTTTTGCAAGATATGTTGCAAACATTAAAGGGGGATTATTTATGGAGTTGATAATGTCTGTACATCAGAAATACGTGTAAAATACTTGTTTTCCCATGCAAAGGCTGACGTAAAAGTGTCAGGTCTTTTGTGGTTTTTGAGTTCCCGACCTTTAAAAATGATATAATGATATAGGTTGTGTCAATTTGTTTCCATACAGACTTTTGGAGAGTTTTTACTCCTGCTAGACTGTACACTAGATGACTAGTCAACTATAGCAAAAGTCAAGTGTGTCGTTATTAATGGCATCCTGCACGAGCGAAACCTATGGTCACGAGCCAATGTTGGTCTGTAGCCAGGACCACATAAGCATAATTCATTAATAAAAGAAAAGATAAATCATCAAAATGATACTTTATTTTTTTTTCATATACATATATTAAGTAAACGAACAGAAAAGTCCTTTGGCATCTCCGGTGATGTCTCAGACCTCGCGAAAAGCTAAAAGAGAAGGCGGAAACCGTAGCAGACACTACACGTGGCCTTTCACTGATCCAGTTCCTCAAAAGTGAGTTTGGATATAAGGTTAAGAAAGTTTTCTTAGCTCTCCGCTGGCTAAGAACGCAAACTTTTTAATGCTACAGTGTCAACATATAGCACACCACGTGATTAGGATAAGACAGTTTATTTCACCTACAGTGCAGTAATTATGAAGAGTGAAAAACAAGTGGTTTTTATTCCACACCCACAAGTAAACGTGACTTAAATATTCTTAAACATCAGACTAACAAGTTCTCAGTTTACGAGAAGGATCAAAGGTAACTGTTGTTCAAAATCCATTACCAATGGTTGTATCACTGAAGCATCTTTTTTTAAAGTTTTCAAACATGTCTCAGCTTCCAACAACTAATTCATAATACTGTATTTCTCACTCTTTTCATATGTAATGCTTCTTACCAAGTATTATAATTTCCTCCAGGATCAGAGACTACTACTGCTTTTATGTAGAGAGTTATAATGTCAAATTACCGTGGAATTTCAACAATGACATTTTGGATTTTGGGAGTATTGGCAGTTCTCATGCGTCCATCTTGCATGGTGACACTAACATTGATGAATTAGTGTCAAATTCAGTGGCAGAACATAGTAATGGAAAGTTAATGTGTTTAATAGTTTTGGTTTTCTCTCACAGAATTCCCACAGATCATGCTGAGAACCCTGAGGAACCCTATTTACCTTTTGGTGGTGCTGGCCCAGGTGAATCTATCAGCTATGGTTGCTGGACTGGCCACATTCATGCCTAAATACATTGAGAGACAGTTCGCTCAAACAGCTTCCTTCTCTAACATGATGATTGGTAAGATCATAAAAAAAGGTTTATTGGTGTTAGTTGATGAAGATTGGACCTGTACTACACTAAACTAAATTAGTCCAATGTTACGTGAAGGTAAAAATAAGAAAGTTAAACTAAAAATGGAATTTCATTGACACCATACCTTAGAATGGTGTCTGAGTGTATTGAAGATTGACTGCTCCAAACTAGTAGAAGAACATAATACTAAGCAAACTTGGAGAGGTTTATAGAATATATCCAATAGTTCATTAAAACAACAATACAGTGGAGAAACACTAGACTATTTGAGGTGACTGCACTGGAATATGAAGAACTTTCAGAGGAACACAGCTGTTTCCCGTACAACTGAGCTCACAAAGTCAATCCAAGACTCATATCTCAAATGAAAACATTAACATTACAAAGTCGAGCCAAATGTTTCATCATTTTGTAAACCCCCATACAAAGGTTTCTTTGTTGAAGAAAAAAAATCAGACTGAACTGTGCCTTGGGCTGTTGTTTTACCAAAGTAGAATGTACAGATTTTTGTTTGTACAGTTCTTGTTAGTAGAGCAGGTATTCGGTTAGTAATGCATCTGTATTTCCCCAGGTGGTCTGAGCATCCCATCAGCCATGTTGGGCATCATGGCAGGAGGCATGATCCTGCGCAGATTCAACCTGTCCGTTAAGGCCTCGGCCATCTTGTGCAGCAGTGCTGTGCTGTTGGCTATCACCTTCGCCTTGCCGCTCCTCTTCCTCGGTTGTTCAACACAGAACATCGCTGAGATAAACCCTTCCAACAGCGAAAGGCAATATTTTATGTACAGTTTGTCTCATTTTAAGGAGAAGTAGTGACGCAGGCTTGAACCTTGTGATGAGTTTTGATTTTCCTAAGCTGCTTATGAGTTCCTTTTATGAAATATAAATGTATTTCATGAGAAAGGCAAAATGATTTTTGGAGGAAAGTGGAAGAAAAAGACCTCATGTATTTGATTAGCTCTTAGCTCATTTCCTCTTGGGGATCTGATGTTTTTGCGCAGCTTCTTCAAGCAGCAGAATTGCAGTTCGATGTGTTCCTGCTCTGACGAGGCTTTTAACCCAGTGTGTGGCTCTGATGGTGTGGAGTTTCGCTCTCCTTGTCACGCTGGCTGCAAAATAGGAATTGAGAAATCACCGGTAAGTTTGACATATTCCACAAGCCAAGTAAGTGTCCTGTAAATAAACGAAACGTCTTTCCGACCCGGTGTACTTGAAGTTTTTTACTTAGGTTATAATTAGTCTCAGAAAGTCAGTTTAGTGCCACATTCAAAAGGATAATCATGTTTTAGTGTATTTACCTCAAGTTTGATGAGTATACTGAATACAGTCAGGGGGCAGTCGTGGCCTAATGGTCTGAGAGTAGGACTTGTAACCCGAAGGTGAACCTGAAGGTTGTGGGTTCGAGTCTCGGGTCCGGCAGGGATTGTAGGTGNCTGCTCCGGGTGTGTGTTCACTACTGTGTGTGTGCACTTGGATGGGTTAAATGCAGAGCATAAATTCCGAGTATGGGCCGTTACACTTCACTACATTAAAATTTTAAGTTATCCATTTTCAGAAGTCTTCTAATGGTGTACTTTGGGTGTTTTAGGAGATTTTTTACCTATAAACTGTGTCTGGCTTTTCCATCTTGCACTGCATCGATTTTTAGAATATGACTTCACCATGAGAGAGACACCATGTCTGATAGCTTTAGTAATATTTGCTTCTTATTTGTATAATGTTGAGAAATCCTCAACATTTTTCTGCAGTGATCACTGGCTTCAGACCACTTTCCCTCCTCTGCACAGGGTTTTTTTTTTTAAACTGTTGCCATAGAAAATAAATATTTTTGATGCAAAGTGAATTTACTGTAAAACTCTGGATAAGGAGGAGTCTCTGCCTTCCTGTGAGTTTCCTGCTTTTCTTTTTTTATTCAATTCAGGAACCATCAGAAAGTGATACAGATATATTTATTTGCATATACAGTTATAGTATAGTACAGTTATAGCCTTACATCAGAACTTTGTTTAGCCATGATCTGGAACAGTGCCATGTTTGTTCATTTTCAGGAGAAGCACTGAGTGCAGATGAACCATTGGAACTGTAGTGCACATAATATATCAACCTCCCCCACATCCCAGGCAAACCTCCAGCAATAGTTACTTATCCATATGACTAATCCAAGCAAACGTTGTACACATGGGACTACCGCTTCATCACTAATTAATGTGACTCACTCTTATACAAAGTGTACTGTCACTTTATGACTTCATGTCACTTTAATTCAAATAAGTTAATTTAAATAATAAATAATAAATAATTATTCGAGCCACACTGCAGCCTTGCCTGTACTCTGTGTTCTACACCATGAGTGTAAAGCATGAAACTAGACCAATAAAGACTGGAATAACGTTGTTCAGCTTGGGGGATCTCTGTAGCATCAGATCTCTGTTCTTGGCTGACGGGAGAGGAACCTGATGTGGTCTTCTCCTGGTGTAGCCCATCCACCTCAAGGTTTGATGTTTTGTGCATCGTGAGATGCTTTTCATCTCACCACAGTTGTAAAAAGTGTTTATTTGAGTTACCATAGACGTCTTGTCAGATCGGATCAGTTTGACCGTTCTCCTCTGGCCTCCCCCATTGACCAGGCGTTTCTTCCCAAAGAACTGGATGTTTTTTGTGTTTCGCACCATTCTGTGCAAACTCTAGAGAATGTTGTGTGTAAAAATCCCAGGATATCACAGGAAATAACTCACCAACAACCATGCCCCTACACGATTTGGCTGATTGAGTAACCGCATGAGAAAGCAGGGCACTTGAGTTTACTGAATTGAGTTGCCAAAGATTAATGATTATTTTTGTTATTGTGTTGAAACGCCTGCATAACAATTGCGAATTCATCAGGCCCACTAAGTCCTCTCTGTACAAATAATAAGGTACGGAAGATTAGCTTGGTAAAACTGTGTGAACAGACTATCGGTTCTCAGAAACCCACATAAACTATTTTTCTTCTACAGAACTACACACACTGTGCCTGCGTGGGTCCAGCAGGTTCTCAGGGTCACGCCGTACCCGGATCCTGTGGGAACGGATGCTCTCACCTCCTCATCCCTTTCATGGTTTTATCCTCGCTCACATGCTTCTTAGCATCCCTCTCTCAGACACCATCGTTCATGATGATCCTCAGGTACTTCTCCCTCGCCGGGTTTTTCGTACGTCATGTCTTATTAGCAAGATCGCACTGCATGGGAACGACTCATTAAAAAAGATTCGTAACTTATGTGACCCATCGATGGGATGAAGAAGAGCAAGCTGATAAGATTAACTAAGGTGCAATGAAATAATCAGGACACTTGGATGCTTGGTGAGAAAATAAAAACAAAAGTAAGTACATTTGTACATTTGACATATTTGACTATAATGACAAAACCATATTTGATTCCCTTAAATCCACAAAATTATAGAGTACATTGCAGATCATTGCATAATCCGAGACTGAGAAACAAGTAATGCAGAAAAAGGAGTGTATTTGCCTGTAGTGTATTTGCCTGTAGTGTATTTGCCTGTAGTGTCCTGTGTCAGCTTATGATCCACAAAGCAACACGTTCATGTTAGTTCCTGGCTCAGGTGTTACTGTTTTACATAACTTTAGCTGTTATGCGCTAGTCTTTTTGTTAAAATAACAACCACCAGGTTTCTTTCTAAATGAATATGAAGAGTGGACCGTAACCAAAGCAAATATGTATAGCTTCAGACTGCTGGGATGTTTTTTTAATTCAGACAGTTTTTTTTTTTTTAGACTCAAATAGGATTTTCGGTTTAATATAAATGACATTTCCAGGTTGTAGCCGTTACTACGTTACCCACATGTTGATTTTATGCATTCTGAATGTGTCCCATGAGAAACGAGTAAAGTGGAAAATACAACCGTTTGGCTTCATTTGAACAAGAAGATGTTTGTCGTTAATCATCTGAGCTCATGCCCATACAGGCCTTACAAAACAAGCCAAACGAATGACACCCATCAGCACTAACGTCAGTGCTAAGGCAGGGATTTAATGCAGCTAGTCGCTTATAGAAAATCAAAATCACATGATTCACATGTGACATTTACACTTCACATTATGTTTTAAACATCTCTCACCTGCAGGACATTTGTTTTTTTGTTCATTCTTTACACACGATTGATTTAGTTTCACGTGATTTTTCCAAGATGCATCTTTTTCCATGGGATTTTTACAAGAAAAATATTTTAGACTTGATTTTTAAACAATTCAGTATTTTCAAATGTGATCTTTACGCATGATTCATTTTCCACGTGATTTTTTTTTACACATGATTAATTTTTTCCCATGTGGTTTTTCATATGAGCTTTACATGATGCATGTGATATTTTCGTGCGATTTTTTTTTGCACACAATTCATTTATTTTCAAGTGTGATTTTTTTTACACGTCAGTTTCACGTGATTTTTTTACATATGGATTTTTATTCACATGAGATTTTACAGGATTCGTTATTTTTCCATGTGATGCGTACACACGATTCATTTATGTTCACGTGACTTTTACACTGTTCTTTTATTTTTACATGATTCTTTGATGGCATTTATTTTCACGTGATTTTTGTACTCGATTCATTCATTTTTCAGACGTGAATTCAACGAGATTTCACGTGATTTATACACAATGCCTCAAAGTGTACATCAAAAATGTGGACTAAAAGTGTACTGAAGTTACTGAAGTGCAGTAAAAATGTGCTGATTAAAAAGTCGTGATTTTTGCACACGATTCATTTATTTTCACAATCAACAATAACATGGAACGTCCTACATGAGTAGGTAAATATACAGGATGAATAAATGTTTAAGTTTTATAACAACAGTGCAGAAGTGGAGACTCTTTGAAGCAATGAAGTTGCATTTTTACAGTCCTAACGACAATCTGTGATCTAATCTGTGATCTAATCTGTGATCTAACGACGAGAGATTTCCTTATACATTTTTGTGTGTCCTCACTTTCACACAGGACTGTGGCTCCAGAAGACAAATCCTTTGCCCTGGGAATCCAGTTCATGCTCTTCAGAGTGCTTGGTCAGTGCCAAAAGCTTATCTTGTGGGAACTCTTTATAGCAGCGATATATATAAGCGATTACCCAAAGCGAAAGCACATTAACAGTCAAAATAAATTTTGCACTAAGATGCCTATCATCTTGTTTTGTTTTAATGGCAAGTTTGACAGTGATTAGAACCAGTTTAACCTGGTATCATTCAACACATAAAAGAACAGCATGAGAAAACAGAAACTACGTGAGTTCCATACATACAGGGTGTCTTTACAAATCATTTAGATTTAACACCAAGATATGGTGCTAAAAAGTGTAACTGTGAAACAAGTCTTACAAAGTTCAGCTCTGTCTAGCAGAAACTCTATCGCTAAATGAATTTTTATACCTTTTAGCAAGCGAATAAAGGAATAAAAGAAAAATTATCGAATATTTCGCACTATGAGATTTTTATATAACAAATATAAGAGCGTTAAGCCTATTTCTAGACATGTGGACTAATTTCAAGCTTATACTTGTGTCTTATTCTGGGTTCCTGGAGGACTAGTGGTTAGGTCTTGGGGCTCTCACTGCTGGAGCCCAGCTTCGATTCCTGGTCAGGGAACCATCCCCAGCCACTGGGGTTACACGTGA
>CM074959.1:3068625-3089355 GCA_037577455.1 Pangasius macronema | reverse complement strand
ACTGTTGACCCCAAGTACTTAAATTCCTGTACCTTCTTCACCTCTTCACCCTGTAATCTTACTGTTCCACTTCCCTCATTCACGTGGATACAGACTGACCGAAACTGGAAAAAGTCCAAGTTACATTTTGGACTCACATCTAACATCTGTTCAATCTGGGGAACCTGCTGCTTGGACTGATTGGACAATAGCATGAACGAGTAAGGGTATAGTTGTTCCTGTTAAAGTGGCTATTTTACAGAGAGGGAAATGGTCCCAGCTCTCAGCACTAATTGAATAAGGCTTTGAAATAAACTACCTGTATGCCTTGCTCTCCGTCCACAAACATGCTGAGAGGATATTTGGATCCGATCATCATGTCCACCTTTACAGAGGTCTGTCTGTCAATGTAGAAAAGATCCTTGGCAGTAAAGCGTGTGTCAAAGCGAGACTTCCACTCCCCTAAACACAAACACAAGAGCTCATTCTTGCAGCTTTTATTTACTAGTCCATAAATTATAGTTTGCTCTGTAACAATATGATTTTTATTACATCCAGTTATGACTTGCCTTTAAAATGAACAGCATTTATCAACATCAAGACCACACTGGCTGGAAGAATGGACAAAAAGTTCTTGATGTGCTCGTCGGTGGCCTCCTCGACCCACTGATTAACTTCTTCTACAGAAGTGAGTGGTGTTGGTGCGGATTTGAACAGTTGAAGGGATCTTTCCAGAAAGTCTTTCTTCAGGTCAAAGCCTATTCAAGTACGAGAGCAAAAGCTAACAGCTGCTAAGATTCACTGAACGACGCGCAGTGTACCTTTTTAGCTACTGTAGTACTCACCTGGTTTGAGGTAGATACGAGAGGCCACTTTAATGGCCTTGACGGTCAGTTGTTCTTGGAGGCAGCTTAAAGTTTTATAATAGTCAGATAATAAATCTGCATGTAAAGCTCCTAACAGTTGCTCCTCTGTCTCATTTCTGGCACCTGATTAAAACAAGGCATTAGAAATGCACTAATATTAAAATCCATGAATAGTATGAGCAATCACACTTCGACTCACGTACCCAAAGCTAACTGGGAAAGGGCGAGAGAAATACTCAGAGGAGACAGAACGACATTTGGTTGTTCAGGCCCAGGCTGCAGATTCTCCAGTAGCTTTAGCCCCAGTTGAGCTATAGCAGCACCAACTGCCCGCTGAGTCTCCAGGCTTACGTTGCATGCCTCAGTAGCCTGGTGTGGAGTACTGGTGCCATTAACTGGAAAAGAACTGACCACAGGGGTGTCCTCAGGAGACACTGCATCCTTCAAGTAGCATAAGAGCAAATTTGTCATTAGAAAAAAATGGTGTTATTCTGGAAAAAACAAAACAAAACACAGAGCAGTGATCGACCAAAGATCACTGAATTGTTCTTGCTTGCTAGAATAGGAATTTCATATATCTGAATTGCTAGAAGTTAAGATTCCTGTTAATTAACAAAAAAATTAATTGGAAGGCTTTTTAATCCATAATTGTGTCCTGTCCATAAGTTCGTTTTACCATCACTCCACGTCTTAGTAAACAGAGCAGCATCAGCAGTGAAGGACGGAGCTTCATATTGTCCACGTTGACCTGGAACACATCCGAATATACTTCATTTAAGATGACTGCAATTTATATGTAGTTAAATTATTTCAGATTTATTTAAAAACACTTCTCCTTTCAACTTTTGGCACTTCATTACTCGTTCACGCTCTGCTTCCTTTTGCCTCGTGTGTGTACGCGCCCCGATATATTCATTGTCATTTGTATAAAATGGGATTAACCTTTCATTCAATCCTCTCATGTACAACAGTATGAAGATTTATGAAGAAGTATGAAGTAAATGAAGATTTTTGTGTAGTCCCAGGACTGAGCTGCCAACAAGGAGTTGGTTGAATTTGAGTAGAATCTACTAATCGAATCTACATGTGAGTGATAGCACTAAAATCCAGACTTCCTGTTTGGCAAAGCGGCAACTCCGTCCCTGTAAAATTCTGTTTAACTAAGGAAGCCGTTACTTCATGTTTGCTGGATGCTGGAGAGGAATTAGTAACTGGCAGGGAATTTCTTGAGCGGGATTTGACTTGTACCTGGACAGCCATCCAAAGAGGAGCTCTCCAGTGCTTGCTTGAGTGTGCAGGCCATATAGCTGAAAGCAGGTCTAAAATCTGCTGTACTCAGGATAAATATAATTACTCTGAACATGTTAGCAATTTTCCAGTCACTTCATCATTTATAATAGTTGCATTACTCATTCAGGATTGTATTACTGATGTCTGTCTGAAGTTCACACTAGATGTGAGAAATGCCAACTTTTAAATAGATCCGCAAGACCAAATTCTAAAATCCTACTGCAAAGCAATCCACATTCGCCTAGCCTTGGTAGATGCTAAGAGAACCTCTAGGTCACATCTATTGGGTAAATCTAAGATAGATATTAGGTACAGTGAGATTCCTGTGACGGACAGAAAAGAAAAAAAACACACAATGGGTTGTGGGCAGGTGAAATGCACTACACGGGCAATATGGCTTTTCATTTGAGAAATGAGGACATGACACACTGAAAAGCAAAACCCTCACTTCATTGCTCTTATGTCGCTTTATGGGGGCAAAGAGTCAGACTTGTAACCCGAAGGTGAACCTGAAGGTCGTGGGTTCGAGTCTCGGGTCCGGCAGGGATTGTAGGTGGNGAGCAAGGCACCGATCCCCCAACTGCTCCCCGGGCGCCGCAGCTAAAATGGCTGCCCACTGCTCCGTGTGTGTGTGTGTGTGTGTGTGTCTGTGTGATCTAAATTCAGAGTATGGGTCACCATACTTGGCCACACTTCGCGTCACTTTCTCTCTTCAGTCAAAAACAAAATTTTCAGTAACTGCGTTACTCCTGTCAGGGTCACGGTGGTTTAAACGTCTAATTTGGTGATATTTTGAGAAAAGGAATAAAAGTTCATCAGAAAATATCCCATACAAAAAGAAATGTGGGAGCGAGACTGGTCAGAAATCCTTTGGGACTGGGCGGGAGTGGAACTAAAAATAAACAGTCCTGGAAACATCTCTGGTAAAGCTAGAATGAGCTGTTAAAACTACAGTGGGCAAAATCAGTGTGTTTTGGTTATTTATTCAGATTATTGTTATTATTCTTCAAAAAGTTTATAACAAATGGTTACAGCATTAAACCAGTAAGTCTTTGGACAGTGCGTGTCTTATTTAGGTCACAGTTTTGTTGCATATCATTCATTTTAGATGTATTATACAATACAATGCCATAATTTAACACAAACTTTTCAAAGTAGGCACTAGTTCCTAAGATCCTAAACATTTCAGACTGCAAATCATATGAATTCAGTGGTAAACTTTTTTTTTTTTTTTGTTAAGACAGGAAGGTTTTCATTGCTGCACCGGTGTAAAAGCAGTCATACTGCCATCTAGTGTGAAACTATGAATTCACAGACCACTTCCAATCAGCAAAAATCCAAAAAGATTCCTTTCTACAAATAAATAAAAGTCAACACAGCATTAACAAAAAATGTTCATAAGAAATGGAGCAAGATCAAAACCTACTCCAACATCCACCACGAGTCTGGAAATGGTCATTGCTCTCTCTTCCTAATTTATTACCAAATATGTTCGTACTGCGAATGCAATTTTCAAGTTTCAAGAAATTCCAAGCTACAGTGAAACAGTGTGTTATTCCTTATTCCTTCTGGATGGAAAGAAGCATCACCTTAAAAATTAAAGCCTTGCTATTCCATTAAAACAGACCCTGTTTGTTTTACCATGTAAGAAGGTAGTTCACCACAATAACACTGATGGATCAAACAGATCAAATACAGAAAATTAGCTAAAGGCACTGTACTTCTTGCTCTAATACGCAATATCTTCATCTGTTGTTTCCTCAAGTGGCTTTCCTTGTGGATGAATATTGGGCATCAACTATTGGATCCTTCAGAAGTCACATGAATAAAGCCTGCGATTAACAAATGACTAAGTGTAGCAAAGTAGATCATGATTATAAAGAAAAACTGACCTTTTAACACACTTCATGTCCAAAAGTATGCGGACACCTGACCATCATACCCACATGTGCCCATTTCAAACCCATGGGCATTAACATTGAGTTGGTCTTCCTGTGCTGCTAGAACAGCCTCCACTCTTCTGGGAAGGCTTTCTGCTAGATTTTGAAGTGTGGTGAGGAGGTCTGGGGTGCAGTCAGCATTTGAGGTTATCCCAAAGGTGTTCAGTGGGGTTGAGGTAAGGGCTCTGTGCAGGACACTCGAGTTCTTCCACTCCAACCTTCACACACCATGTCTTCATGGAGCTCGCTTTGTGCANGCTACAGCATACAAGGATATTCTAGATGACTGTGTGGCAAGAGTTTGGGGAAGAACCACATATGGGCGTGATGGTCAAGGTGTCCACACGCTTAAATCAAAATGACAGTTTGTCCTATTTATCTGATTCATTGCACTTTCTTTCTGTCCCTGAATAGTGAGATGAACTTGTATGTGTGGCCACAACAGAGCAAAGCAGAAAGTGACAAACAAGCTGGAACGCAGCAACACAGTTATTTTATGTTACTGACTAACTACCGTGTTTATGTTTTACCCCCCACCTCATCTCTTACACCAAATTCACCCAGGACCGAACGTGCACAACTACACCATGCTGTATAACTGAGAAACCTGATTAGAAGAACGGTTTACTGATTATGTTCCAAATTAAATTTGATAGTTTAAAGCACTGTAATTCTGTCAATTAAGATTATACCTGAAACGATTTATTCTACTTACAACAAGTCTTAAAACATTCTAAAGAATGCATAGGACAAACATAGGACAAACTATGCCCTTAATATGTAAACTTTCCTGCTTTCATTCTGCAGAAATGTCAGTTAATATTATTAAAAAAAATTTAAAAAATAAATAAATACATAAAATAAATCAACAAACTGTTAGATTAGTTCTTTAATGTTTTGGTTTTTAGAACAAGGGGATATATGCATGGGACTTTTTTTGTTAAGGTTTATCCAAGAGTGTGAAAGCTAAATCCATGTGACCTCTACCCACTCTCCTCTAAACAGAAGCTTACAAATCAGTTACAGCTTTGTTTGCATTTGCATCTGCATCGTGCAATTTTCCCCACGCCACACTTACACAGAGTGGTATGGATTCTCTATGAAAGCTAAAAAAAAACTGCACATTATCTATTAATTGAAACAATTCTGGTTAAAAAAAAAAAAGTTATGATTATTTATTATTCTTCTTGATTTTGATGATTACAAATCAGTTGAACCATTTAAAAAATACAAATGTAATAATGGCTGAACATATTTTTTTAAAGTAAACGTGAATACAGGCAGGTAATTTCAATGCATTCTACGGTTTGAGACATGAGAGGCCCTGACCTGTCGGCTTTGGAGATTAAATTAGAGCATAATTCAGACACGTTTACGAATTTCGATGGCGACTCGCATATTGATCGCTGTACTGTAAAGTTAACCAAGAGCGAGAGCCATTTTGAAGGGCAAAATAAAATATTTAGACTTACCAAACCCACGTTTGGACTGGTGATAATTTTGAGCGATGTAGCTCCTGGACAGATCGCTGTAGCTCAACCACTTCCAGGCACCCCACTGCTGGTTAATGTTTTATTACTCATTGATTTATGTCTCCCTACATATACATACAAAACATGAAATGCCAATAATCAGTCATAGGGCAGCTTAACAGAATGACACGGCCACTTAGTTGAGTATGTGTCGAACAAACATTTAAAAGCAACGAAGTAAGGATTTATTCTATCTTCATATCACACAATAGTTGTAAGGTAGTTAGAAACCTACAATTTACTTATCTTGTGTGCTCTGGACTGTTGCCATTACCACCCACACAGGACCTTGAAGCCTCCAGGCAAGGGGTTCCACTGTTCAGAGTGTCATTTCGGGTGATCAGCACGTACAACCTGCCGAAAACAGGTAATGCTCAAGTAAACTGGGATCTTTAAAACAGGTCATGGATTTTCTGGAATAATTAAATGAGCTTAACTGATTTTAACACAACAAATAAGAGAAATAAACATAAGAAAATTAGATGATTATGGAGCCAGCTTGGAAACACCGATTACAGAATCGACTACACTATTGCTCATGCAAGAAACACATAGCTTAGTTTGTAAATAATTTATTCTTTCACCATCAGCTCCACCAATACAGTGCTTTATTAAAACAATATTTTGTCAGTACAGTTTGTGTGTAAGTAAGATTTCCAGAAAAAAGAGAATCACGATTCATTAACAAATCTGTTTGATTTTTGGTCACTTGTGAAATTTCACCTAACCAGCAACGGTGTAGTCCATGAGGAGACCATCTGCTGTCACATACCTGTTCCTAGAAATACACCCAACAATCCCGATTACTCACAGCTGCATCCATCGGCACCCATAAACAAAGCCAGAGACACTAGTCGTTAAACACGTTACTCATCTCTCACTTCATCTGGATGTAGAACCTGTGAGCCATCATCAGACCATCCAGAAAGCATTAGCTGGTTGTAAAACTGGCCATGGAGCAGTGGCTTCCCTTCACCATGCTCACAGACCACACAAACATCATCCACCAAGCCAAGCATCTTGCTCTTCAGCATGTCATGACGTTTTTCAACTATTACTTCTTGTCCAAGTTCATAGAATACCAAGGCTGATGCTCTTCCTTACAAATCTGACCTGGCACTTAAAATAAGATCCTAAACCAGACACCATCCTGTCACCCACCTGCTTGGTCACCAACATCTAATGGGACATCGACCAGGTATTTGGCAACTTCAGCAGCCCAAGACGCTGGTCCATTAGATAAACCACCTGAGAAAGTATAGGCACCAGAGGCTGTTTGTAATTTCACTGGGCACCCTACGGTCACGTACATCCAAAATTTGCCTGTCAAGATGCCAACATTCAGGAACACATTGTTTACAGTTTGCTCAGACTGTGTAACCACGGTACAATCCCTAAAAGCCTTAGTCACACTAACCTCTCAGGACCAGATGCCAGAGAAACATCAGATGCCTTCAGCATTGCCAGTGGAGTCAGAGAGGGCTGCATCCTGGCACCAACACCGTTGGAATCTTTTCAGTGCTCCTGTTCTACACCTTCACCTCAACTTCTGAAGGCATCTATCTGCCCAAAAAAACAGTCAAGAGAGTTCTTGACTCTATTTCACAGATGATGCTGCACTTGCCGCTCACATGCAGGAGGGCCTCCAGCATCTTAGATTCTTCAAGGCCTGTACCAAGTTTGGATTGGCTATCAGCACCAAGATGATCATGGGTCAAGGCACTCTGCTCTCAATGTTAATCAACAGCTCCATGCTCATTGTTGTCACGTAACTGGGCTCCATCATCTCTTCCAACCTCTCTCTTGATGCCGAGATCAACGCCCACAAAGGAAAGGTTGCTAGTGTCATGAGGAAGCTCAGTTAGAGAAACACCAAAACAGCTCAATCCCAGCAAACACTAAGCTCAAGGTCTACCAGGCATTTACGCTCAGCATGGTTCTGTAGAACAGTGAGACTCCACTCCTCTCAAGAAAAGCAGCTCAACTCATTCCATGCCCCAAATACTGAGGGACTCATGAAGGTAAAGTCAACCACCATGCAGTCTATCCTCAGCTAGCAACGTTTCTGATAGCTCGGTCATATCTGAAGGATCGAGTGTGCATGTATCCAAAAAGACCTCCTTTATGGTCAGCTGGAATCCGGTTTCTGCCCTACAGGCCACCCCATCTCCGCTACAGGGACGTCTACAAACGAGACGCTGGTGCTGCTGTGATCAATGTGGAGGAGTTGCCAAGGATCGCAAACGCTGGAGTTGGACCTTGCAGGAAGGCATTGGGCAAGCAGAAGAGCAGTGCACGGCCAACACCACTGACAAAAGAGAACAGAAAAAGAACTAAGCTGCCACTGACCCGGCCTGTCCACCTTCGCATGTATACTCTGCAACAGAGACTGGCACTCCAGGATTGGGTTGTGTAACCACCACAGGCACTGTCCAAGCCCCACAGAGTAGGAGAACACTAAATACCATAGTCTTCTGAGAGAGAGACTGAGGCCAGGCATAATTTTTCTGGTCCAGACTGAACAAAAACTATTCCTGATATTTGATCCTGACCCGGTTTGGATCAATTCCAAAATCTAAAGCAGTTCATCGGTTAGTTACAATGATAGTTTGTTGGGTTTATATGGATATTTCAGCAACTTGCTCTTGAGATATTGTGCTAAAGAGGATCTTGGCTAGAGGCACAGGTGGACAGACAGACAACCCAAGAACAGAATGCCTCCAGCCCTCAGTGGCAGAGTGCTATAAGGTAGAAACTGCAGCTTATCAAACACACTGAATTATGAATCTAGTAGTTGGTTTATGAAACAAATTAGTGCAGGCACTGATTACAAAAGCTGATGAAACAAGAGGACTTAACATTAAAGCTGATGTAGGATCTGTCTTCTGACCATTAAGATAGGTGTAACAGTGCAGTGGTGGGAGGAGGGAACCTACCACACACAACCCGTCTACCTGAGTGGAACCCGGGCGTGCCCAAGGACGTGAACTCGGACGGCCAATGATTTTAATACTTTGACATGAAAAATTCAAAGTTTTAGGGTGATGCAGACAGCAGAGATTGCTTTCTTTTCCTCAAAAGAACATGAAACATTTATGACAAATATGTCATTTTCAGGTTTTAAATAGATATGTATAAAATTTGATTTTACACACTTATAGCATTATAGTACCGCATATCGCATTATTTAACAAGTTACCACAGATTGCGTTTTTCTTCAATATCACGCCGCCCTTACACCCATACATTTAAAAATTTAGATTTTTACATCACTCACGTTTACCAACTTGCTTTGAGTTTTGGTTAAAAGACCACCAGTCCCCGTCTGTTTGCCGTTTTGTTTCAAGACCTCTTTTTTTAATAAATTAAAATAAAATAAATAAATAAACAAACCTGTACCTGTACGCTGGAAAAACATACATGAATCTCACCAGTAGTTGCACATTCTTTCAGGTGTGTTTAAAATCACCTGTACCTGTGTGACTTGTGCATGTCTGCATGTGTGTTCAAACATCATCAGGTTTTTTATTATTATTTTTTATTTTTATAAAAAGATCACCTGCATGATCTTCAGCATTCTCTACTGCATATATAGATCACCTGTACCAGTACACAGGAAAAACGTACATGAATCACACCAGTAGTTGCACATTCTTCAGCATTGTCCATCATTCTCAGGAGCCTATAAAGATCACCTGTACCTGTGTGTGCTTGCACGTGCGTTCAAAAAGATCACCTTTGTGTTTGTATGTGTGGTGTTCCAGGTGTGTTCAAAATTACCCATACCTGTGCGTGTTTGGACGTGTGTTCAAACATCACCTGTTTGTTCTCAGGGTTATTTTATTATTTATTTTTCATTTCCCATGGAGAACACTATTTTCTGAACTTACAAGAAAACCTGCTTTCTTGTAAAATTTTAACAGCTTTTCTAAACAGTGTATTATTTCTCCGTAAACAAACCAGGGATTCTTGAAGTGCGCATTCTTAAATGGACAAATGCCAAATCAATGTATAATAACGGCTTATTTTTTCCAATTGTGACAGACAATCTAAAAACAACTGCATCAGCAGACTACACAAATGTGTTTCCGTGGCATAAAGTTGGGCTTTAAATCCATTTGCACACGTGTGTGAAATTGTGCGGGGAAGTGTTTCGGTATGTGAGGAGAGAGAGTTATCGAAAAGCAAGTTTAACTTCAAGTGTAATATACACTCCATCATCAGCAGGGGTCCAAGCATCACGGTTCCTCATTATATAAGCAAGATGTTCTTAACTACAGGACCTGCAAAACTCTGCGAAAATTTTTTATTTAGAATACCAATTAAAGTGGCGTGTGTGTGTGTGTGTGTGTGGCGTGTGTTTGTGTTTATGGGGGGGGTACACATATGATAAGATACACAGATGAAACATGGTTTTAAAAATTTTTTTATTTAAAAATACACTTTTCTTCCAAAAGCCCCCTTTGTTGCTTATAAAAGCTATATTTCAATAATGTTATTTTAATAATATATAAAACTTTTGAAGCTAAGTTACTACACCAGGAACACCAATGAAAAAATAAGTTACTCCCACAGAAAAAAATTGTTTATAATAATAATAATAATAATAATAATAATAATAGGTTTAAGTGTAATAAACAACACTATTGAGCTTTGGCTTTTACAGGTGATGTCTGTGTGGATATTTTACACACTAGAAGTGAGAAGCAAAAAACATGAGTGAGAAATGCTAACACTTCAAAAAAACATACATTTCAACTAATATTAAGTGTAGAAAGTTTAAAAAGATTTTAAAAAATGTTAAACAGTACCTTCTAGAGCCTGAACCATCACCTGCAACATGAAGCCGGCGTCTCTTCAGGTGAGCAATAGCAACGCCATTTTAAACTCTTCGTTTTCTGCAGCAGGTCGCGCGCAGGTGTTCGTGTGCGCTACCGCCATCTTGTGATTTGATGGTGAGAATTGTGGCTGTGCGATCTGCATTACGCATGCGCAATGTAAATTAGGCAGGGACAGGTGCTCAGGTGAACACGATGCCGCGCATGCGTTCACGGGTTATGGCGTGAATCAGTCCTCCGCGCATGCGCAAGCAACACCACATGTTAGGAAACTTCAGTAGGTTTAAAACATGCCAATGTGATTCCTGCAGTCACACGCACTTTTGCGTGGTTCTTTTTATAGATGCGGTATAAATATATATGCACCATTGTTTTATTAAATGTGTGTTGTGATAGCAAAGTTCGATAAGGTAGGACACATTGGAAAAACACACTGGGACTTTGACTCATGAGCTGTTGCATATATTTGGAAATATGACTGCAAACACACGGGGGCAGTAAAAAGACATTAGCATCTTTCTACCTAATTATTATATACTAAAGGCAAAAGTACTTTTTCTTGCATTAATTCAGCAAGTGGAAGTTCAATAGGTATTTTACTGAAATATGGTTTTATCCAAATGTTATAGAAACATACAATATTAGAATAAATGTAAAATGATCTGCCAAAAGATTGCAAAAATAAATAAATGAATAAAAATAAGACAAAGTTAGCCAGTTTTTTTTTAAAGAGATTTCACATTATAATACACCCATATACGTGTTTTATTTGCACCAAACCATAATTCGTTGTTTTCTACGCACAGAGCGTATACATGCAATGTTCAAAAGAGCTGAGGTGGTCTCAGAACATCTGGCCTGACTCCAGTAGAGCAAAGGTTTGCTGCACTTTGCAGGCAGCAGGCAGGAAATCTCGACATAACTTACAATGAGCCAGCTAGTCGCCCCATTGCTGTCTAATCCCCACACCTAGACTGTGGGATGAGACAATCATGTGCCCTCAGGCCAAATGCGAGTGATGTTCAGTAGCTCAGACGGGGGATTACAAATAGCTTCATACAACTGTTAGCTGAGAGTAGATAATAGCAAATCCCTGGCCTCCTAAAGCAGAGGTATGTGCCAATTGTTGTCCTTCCTGGAATAATCTACCTGAATATAGAATACTGCTCTGGGACAACAAGCCTTGAGAACTGATTTACTGCTTCTAGTAGGGTGATGTTTTCTTCAGAAGGATAACAAAGTATACGATAAATTGTGGCATGGCTCCTGAGAGGCAACAACAGAGAAGCGTTCACCCTATGGTTGGGAGATTGCAGGTTCAAATCCCAACGATGCTACAGCCATCTGTGGTGGTGGTATCTTCAAAATGAGTTCTGTAGATGTGACCAAGAGAAACTGCCAATGTGCTCCTGGTGGGAGGGATGGCACACCTCTTTCCCCTGTCAATCTCAGTGACATTAGCAAATTTTAGCATCTCTGAGCTCATGTATGTGGAAGAGGATAAGTAGCATGAGCACCAAAGTGCAGTTGGCTGGCTTCATGTGTCTCAGAGTATAGGAGCAAATGTAGGAAAGAGCTTCCAGCATGTAGCTGACAAGGCGTCTCAGCCTGGGCACAAACCTCGACACGGATTTTATACGCTTTCAGTAGCCTGAGTAGCATGAGTAGGGCTCATCAGAAGCAGGGCAATGACTGTAAATATGTTTGGAGAAAGTTTTAAACGTAGATCTCGACTTAGAGATAACATTCGTGTGCATGACGCTATCCAGGAAATCTCACTGTGTTCATTTTATGGTCGGAATCGATCCCAAGCTAAATATGATAAGGGTCAATAAATTATTACAGCATTGTTTTGAGATTAAAAATGGTTAACCATTAAACAAACAGCCTGAGGTTTCTGAGTAATGGCAGTCCCAGCGCTGAAGTATCCCAAATACTGAAGATAATAGATGTGTGAGATGTTAAAACAAGATTTTAAGGCATAACATACTATGGGTGGTATTGTGGTGCAATGGATTTCGTTGTGGCCTCACAGCTCCAGGAGCTCGGGTTGCTGTCGGGTTTCATTCGGGGCCTCTTTCTGATTAAAAAAAAAACATGAGGGTAGGCAGCTTAGCTATGCTAAATGACCTCTAGCTGTGAATGTGTGTGTGTGTGTGTGTGTGTGGGTGTGTGTGTGTGTGTGGGTGGGTGGGGGGGATTTGCCCTGCAGTGGATTATTGTCCCATTTGGGTACTTAAGAAGATGGAACGTAGATCTCAACTTGCCCTAACCGAGACCGAGGTTGCGTTGGGACTGTCCCTTAATCGTGTTACTAAAGATGAATGAATGAATGAATGAATGAATGAATGAATGAATGAATGAATGTGAATTATTCAGAGTTAGGGGTGACAGTTAAAATCTCCAGCAATGTTACTTGCATTTGGTTGTACTGTATATGTCTGGTAGATTGGCTTTATAGAGCGTCTATAAGGTGTAACCACTGGGAACCACTGAGAGCAAAATACAGCAAAAAAGGTTTAGTCATTATTAATTATTACAATTTTAAACCTAAACACAATGCAATGAAACAAAAAAGCATTTGCTGGGCAAACTTAAAGCTGAGACCAAGTCTGGGCTTAACAGAGCTGCACACAAGTTTGTGATGCTTAAGGAAACCTCATCCTTGCTCTCTGACAGAGCCCCATTGTCAGTGTCTCAGCAGGCCTGTTCACCTGCCTGCCTGCTCACACTGTGTAGGGTTTCAGCAAGACCAACAGTTCATCCTCTATGTTCACTTAGAGCACTTCACATAGACAGGGCTTTCTCATAGGTCGTCTTTAAACTCTCTCTCTCTCTCTCTCTCTCTCTCTCTCTCTCTCTCTCTCTCTCTCTCTCACAAATCCTTACTTCTGTGATATGCTACCTCTGTTTATCTAGCTAGAGGATATTTTATTGGTCCTCAACATCAGTTTAGGTCAGTGTCTCAGAATAGCGTCAGAATCATTTGATATCTCAGAGCCGTTTTAAAGGAGACAGTTTAGTTTTTGAATTTCTAACTTTTTCAATTTCTTGCAATAATAAAACAAAACATATATACATATATACATACATTTCTGAAATTCTCACATGACAGGAAAAAAAAAAGATGTTTCTATCGTATTGTAAAGAAGCTTGGCTTCCTCTCGTCAAGACGGATTGAAAACCATTTTACTGACGTTTGGTCATTTGGGACGCGTGTTTTCATTGAGTTAAGCCTTTACTTTCATTCTCACTGATCTGTTTAAAACATTGTTTACAGCATTCGTATTATTACAGCATCAATAAATCAAATTTCAATAACAAGGTCTGAAAAAAATCTTCTCCAAAGTAATCAGCGTATTCTATTATTTTATGAACACAGCGGAGTAAAATGAACGTTTTATGATTAATTTCTTACAGCAATAATAACAACAATGAACATTTTCAATATTTTTCAAACTCATAAATTTATCTTATCAAAATTTTTTTACGAACATAGTATGTAAATAAAAATCACAGAAAAAATGACTAAAAGATAATTATTTTTAAGCATTTTGTAATTTATTTCCTGGAGTAGCAGCCTAACACGATTGAAAAAATAAAAATAAAAATTTTAGACATGAATTTCTGTATATTAATTAGTAGGCTTTAATAATGACCTAAGTACATTATTTCTGGTTATTAATTTTTTAAAATCATTTTATTTAACCCTAGTTGTGGGGTGTTTCATGCATCCATTCATACATCTATTAACTCTAGTAAAATGTGTATAAAATGTGTGTATCCTCCTGAGGACCAAGGTAATGGGTTACTATTTAGTTTAAAAAAAAAAAAAATAAATAAATAAAATCTTACTACTGTAGTATACTGAAGAACAGTTTAACACCAACATTGAACAACATTAATCTTCTTTCATTCTGTATTTGTCTTCCTTTTTTTCCATTTTCGATTTCATATTTTCATTTTCCAACGATTTTACCATTTCCCTGGTTATGGACAGTCTTTACTGTCACTCTGCCTCTTGCCCTGTACGCGAAACACACTTGGTCATCCTGTAACCAAGTAAAACACACGAGGTCATTCTGTAACTAACAAAAACAATTTCTGCTTCTACTCTGTCTCCTACAGCAGCATATAATACTATATAGCATAAATAATAATATAATAATAATACAATTATAAAAGACGTTTGTAAACAGGCTGTTATTTAAATAATCATTAAACTGCTCTCAGAACTCACTCCACAATTCCTGAGATATTAATAACAATAATTAACCATATTTAACTTCCTGTTTCTGTCTCAGTAAAACGTGCTTTTGGAATGAAAGACAGGAAATTGTCATCCTCGTACCCTGACAAACTTATTTTGAAAACCTCGTACGCTGAAAAACTAGATATTGGAGCATTTGTGTTCATTCAACCACAACAGCGTTAGTGAGATCAGACGCTGGTGTCTGGGGTTCAGTCGGTGCTCCAGTTCATCCCAAAGGTGTTCAGTGGGGTTGAGGTCAGGGCTCTGTGCAGGACACTCGAGTTCTTCCACTCCAACCTTCACACACCATGTCTTCATGGAGCTCGCTTTGTGCACAGGGGCATCGTCATGCTGGAACAGGGATGGGCCTCTTAGCTCCAGCGAAGGGAAACTGTAATATTACAGCGTACAAATATACTGTTTACAAAGAAGTATACAAATTGTGTACTTCCAACTTTGTGGCAACGGTATGGAGGAAGAACCATATATGGGTGTGAGGTCAGATTTACACAAACATTTGCAATTATGTAATTTTGTAATAAGTTAATCATTAAGAGTGATTGGTCACATTGTTGGATGTGTGTGTGTGTGTGTGAGTGACAGAGAGAGAGAGAGAGAGAGAGAGAGAGAGAGAGAACAAACTAAACACATAAACAACACTAAACAGACAAATTCTGAGTACATACACAAATTTAGGATGGAAGGAAGGAAGACACACAAAAACAAATCCTCTGGAAACACTGTGACCAACAGGAAGTAGAAACCGAGACACACTTCACTCTGATCTGTCCGAACTATAACCACATTAGACAGGAATATTACCACAGATTCACCGGCATCATGGCAAACGTCTCCTCTCTGAGCTCTGAGCACAGACTGAGCTGTGTTTCAGCGGGACAAGGAGGAAGTGTGCGACTGGCAGCTACGTTCATGTTCACTCTTCATCATTATAAAAAACACAAATCACCGCTAATCTAATCCAATCCTAATACTGTCCATGGAATATTTTATATATCTGTGTAATTTATATAAATGAACTCTATACTGCACATCTTTCTGCCGTACGTCTGTTAATTCAGTGTCTATTCAGGCTTAGTGTTTATTTTATTCATTATTGATTTCCTTTTCCTTCATTTATTGTTGTTGTCTATATAACATTTATAATTATTTTTTTGCTTTGGCAGCATTGTTTAAACAGTCAGGCCAATAAGGCACACTGTGAACCTGAACTTGAGAGAGAGAGAGAGAGAGAGTGAGAGAGAGAGAGAGAGAGAGAGAGATTGCGTGTTTATGTGTGAAAGACAGACATAGTGTGTGTTGTGTGCGTGTGTGCGTGTGCAAAAGAGAGACATAGTGTGTGTTTGTGTGTGCAAAGGAGAGAGATTGTATTTGTGTGTGTGTGTGTGTGTGTGTGTGTGTGTGTGAGAGAGAGAGAGAGAGAGAGAGAGAGAGAGAGAGATTGTGTGTTTATGTGTGAAAGACAGACATAGTGTGTGTTGTGTGTATGTGCAAAGGAGAGAGATTGTGTTTGTGTGTGTGTGTGTGTGTGTGAGTGAGAGAGAGAGAGAGAGAGAGAGAGAGAGAGAGAGAGATTATGTGTGTATATGAGAGAGAGAGACAGAGAGAGAGAGATTATGTATGCATATGAGAGAGACAGAGAGAGACAGAGAGAGAGAGTGAGAAAGGGGGAGAGAGAGATTGTGTGTATGTCAGAGAGAGAGAGAGAGAGAGAGAGAGATTGTGTGTATGTCAGAGAGAGAGAGAGAGAAAGGGGGAGAGAGATTGTGTATGTATATAAGAGTGACAGAGAGAGAGAGAGAGAGAGAGAGAGAGAGAGAGAAAGGGGGAGATAGATTGTGTATGCATATAAGAGTGACAGAGAGAGAGAGAGAGAGAGAGTGAATGAGTGAATGAGAAAGACAGACAGAGTGAAGGTGTGAGAACGAGCGCGTGCTCTCATTGGTAAACGCAGTTTCTCCCTCGCGCACCTTCTCAGCGGTAGCCGCGCGCGCGTGCTGCATTTGTGCCGAAGCAGCGTGGCCCGTGACATCACTGGAGAAGAAAGACGAAGGATGATCGCGCGCTTGTTCAAGTCGATCTGGGGATTGAAGAATGGACTTATCCTCTTCTGCACGCCGTTTCTGCTCCTGCCCCTGCCCCTGGTTATCGGAACAACGGTATGTATCGCTTGTTGGGAGAGAAGATTGCCAAAGTTGCAAGAAAGTTGCAGAGTAGACAAGTGCACTTAGACCACTCCGTTCTTCTAGTTTAAACATTAAATCTAGAAATAAGTTTTCTTCCGTGTTCTTTTAAGAAAAAATTATGGTGCACTGTGAGGAACTTTCCGCACGCGCGCTGGTGACGTAATCTAGTGATCTCAATAGTTAAAATAGTTTAATTGGTGATTAGTGATTAGTGCAAGTCCCACGCGCCTTTGCAGGGTGAGGGGACCTTGTGTGGAGCTTGCTTAAACATTCCACTGCTCCTCTAAAGGGACTTACACACACACACACACACACACACACACACACACACACACACACACACACACACACTTAATGCCCCTGCACCCCCTCTGTTGTCTTTGCGCTTTGTTGTCATAAAAAAGAGTGGATTCCACACCATGTCAGTGTTTATTTATTTATTTTTTGGGATGCTCACTGCCGGCATTCCTGTTCCTCTGCCACATGCAACAAGCCTCGGGGAAAATTAAAGAAATCTCATTTCATTTTCAATATTTGCATTAAACACAAGAATGTCACTGTGCAGCCTATCAGGGATGAATAACCAGGAACTATCACCTTACTGTCATCTGCTTACTGCGCACTTTTCCCCCTAATGGATCATTTATATTAAATTAATTTGTATGATCTCATGTTTTTTTTTTAAATAATGAATTCAATATAACATAGAAAGTACCCAAGGTATATCATCCCTATAAAATAATAATAATAATAATAATAATAATAATAATAATAATTAAAGGGTTGCACGGAGGTCCTCGGTCCAAGCTTGGTCACTGTCTATGCGGCAAAGGAGTCCCAAGAGGCCAAAGGAAAGAGGTCTTCCTCTTGGTCGATGTGTTTTAGCGGGGATTCACACTTTCTCTGTGTGAATGTGTGTGAGTGTGTGTGTGTGCATGCTGCCCTGGAATGCACTAGCATCATATCCAGGGTGTATTCCTACCTCAAGCCTAGTGCTCCTGGGACACCGTGACCCTGACGCTTGCTGAAGGAATGAAGATGCTAATAATAATAATAATAATAATGTTTACTACTATGTTTACACCATTATCTTTATTCTTTAAACTACTACTTCAGCTATTTATATCAAACTCAGTAACATTCGCACTATTGACACTATTGGTCACTTTAACAGAACTGCGTCCCGGTCGGTGTTGTAGTCAGTGTAACGTCTTGTTCTGTCCTGTGCGTCTGCACGTGTTTGCACTTTATGTAAAAACTTTGTCGTCCCTGTAGTTTCTGTGTTTTTCTGTGTTTGTCTTATGTAGCACCTTGGTCCTGGAGAAACGTTGTTTCGTCTCACTGTGTACTTGTGTATAGCTGAAATGACAATAAACTCCACTTTGACTTTGAATAATAATAATGTTAGTAGCAGTAGTAGTAGTCGTGTTGTCACCTTTTTTAAAACTTAATATCAGATACTGAGTGACACTGACACTGAAAGAACACGGATAAAGCTGTAAGTTAAATTGTAAGTTAATAGGGCACAATATATCGTGACTTTGCTCGTCGGACACTGAAGTCACAGACAGTAATTCTCGGAACGTCTGTCTCTTTCTCTCTTTTTGTGTCTTTATCTTTCTATGTGTTTATCTTTATAATGTGTGGACTGTGCAGGTAGCTAGCTGCGGCTATGTTATCGCGCTGATGGCGGTGTACTGGTGTACCGAGGTGCTGCCTTTGGCTGTGACTGCTCTCTTACCGGTTGTGCTCTTCCCACTGTTTGGCATCATGGACTCTAAAGACGTACGTTTCACCACGTTTAATTTTCCATGCAAGGAATTTTATAAAACCTACTTAACCATATAAACCTGTATGGTATGGAAGTTTATGACTTCTGTTTATGTGTGTGTGTGTGTGTGTGTTTTAGGTTTGCATGCAGTACCTGAAGGACACAAACATGCTGTTTTTGGGTGGCCTGATGGTAGCCGTCGCTGTAGAGCATTGGAATTTGCACAAACGCATTGCGCTGCGAGTTTTGCTCATCGTAGGGGTGCGGCCTGCCCTGTGAGTGCCTACACCACGTGTGGTACAAAATGTCCTTTGTCTACGGCATTGAAGCACACCACGACATGTTGATATGTGCATGTACAGCTACACCTAATCTCATTTTACGGTTCACTAGTGAGTACCTTTTCTATTGTCGTTAATGTATGACACACAGAAAGACACCTCGTATCTTTGCTTTATCTTTATTTTCACGTTTATCATCATGGTGCTGATTGCGCATCGTGATGCCTAGTGCTGAGTTAACTAAGAAGTGTCAGAAGAAGTGTGATTGTTAATACTATTCTGCCCAGGCTGATGTTAGGTTTTATGAGCGTGACTGCATTCCTGAGGTACACCTAGTCATTGTGACGGTGATGTCGGTACTACCACGGGTATCACGTCCGTCACGACCTCGTCGAGTTGTTCACGGCGGGAGACGAGGAAGCTGGAGCTCCTTCAGAACGGGAGGGGAAACTGCCTGAGAAACAGGCTGATGGCCAGGGTGAGTGTAGTGGTCCTACACTCCTTTCATGAAATCATACTTTATATAGCCTTTCAGTTATACGTGTGCATTTTTGTTTGTGTGCAGTGCAGGTGAATGGCCTGAGCTTTTCTACCGAGAACACAGAGGAACAGAGAGAGAAAACCAAGGAGATGCTGAGGATGTGTAAAGGCATGCTGCTGTGTGTGTGTTATGCTGCTAGCATTGGTGGAACTGCTACACTCACAGGCACTGGGCCCAATCTGGTCCTCACAGGACAAATGAGCCAGTAGGTCCCAAACAATCACGATTAATAATGATGACTGATCATGATCTATAGCAACACTGTCTAAAGTCTTGGGTTCTCTCCTCAGGCTCTTTCCAGAGAACCCAAATGTTGTGAACTTTGCCTCCTGGTTTGGTTTTGCCTTCCCTAACATGATTCTTATGCTGTTGGCAGCCTGGCTGTTGTTGCAGCTTATGTTCCTGGGCTTCAAGTAAATAATACATTATTGACTGTCATAAAATTTAACACCAGTTAGCTATAAATATATTGTTAACACTCTGTATTTATTATGTTTATGTGATTGATGTTATGGCACCATGCTGATATGAATCTCTCTCTCTCTCTCTCTCTCTCTCTCTCTCTCTCTCTCTCTCTCTCGCTCTAGTCTCAGAAAAACATGGGGCTGTGGCACAGTGAAGACAGAGAAAGAGATTGCTGCGTATAATGTGATCCGTGAGGAGCATCGCAGGCTCGGTCCCATGTCCTTTGGGGAAATAAGCGTTTTAACACTCTTTTGCCTTCTAGTGATTCTGTGGTTCACACGTGACCCGGGCTTTGTGGACGGCTGGGCAACACACCTTTTCAACAGTGAAAAAGAGTATGGATCGATTCTGATCATCCATGACTTAACTTACTTTTCATAATCTTTTCATAATCCATATTGTGGTTCTCAAATCTCTGTGCTATTCTAGACTGTTTTGGAGTATACATACAGTGCTGTGCAAAGGTCTTAGGCACATGCAAGGAAATGCTGTAGAGCAAAGACGCCTTCAGAAATAATGAAATTAAATGTTTCTATGTTTAAAAAAAATAGTATAAAGAGCAGTAAACAGTAATAGAAGAAACAAAGTCAATATTTGGTGTGATGATCCTTCACTTTAAAAAAAAAGAGTAGTCTCAGGTGCAGTGTGTGCAGGTTTATAAGGAAACGAGCCGTAAGTGTTACTGAGCGTCTTCCAGAAGCAGCCGAAGTTCTTCTGGAGACTTTGACTGTCGACTCGCTTCTTATTTCTGCAGCGAAACCCAGCAGCCTT
>CM074959.1:2992810-3021315 GCA_037577455.1 Pangasius macronema | reverse complement strand
GCTCTCTAAGTGATGAAAGGTATGTACTTGATTTGGTATGTAAAGGCGGCTATTCACAAGCTTTATAAACATTGCATTTACTTATATGTGCTAATTATGCTTCCGGTTTCATCCCCTTCACTAGTGATAAAATATTCCATCTTGTATAAAAGTGCTACTATTGTTTATTCTAGTTTTATTTTTTGTTTGTTTGTTTGTTTGCAAGATTTTCTTGTCATTAGATGTGCATTATGTAAGATTACTCCATTTTTTTTTTCAAGATGACGTCTCTGACAGTTAGGGTTCAACATTTTAATGATTACTGCCCACATTCACAAAGCTCCTCCCCCAGGGTTTACAGTGGCCAATAGAGAAGACTGTCCGTAAAATGACTGACAGGAAGCACATCCAAATACAAACTAGCATTCCGGACCGGAAGTCAGTTTTCAAAACGAATTTTCTCAGTGACTTTACCCTTTTGCTAAGGCCATTGCTTGGCATTGTTTTTTTTTTTTATTTTCTACATATCTTCCAGGTTATTTGTACAAAAAAATTAATTAAGAAAAAAAATCTAATTGCTCCTTTAAGTATAGACAGGATTATCTGTTTGTACTGGGTACTTACTGGTTTCAGCAATGTTTTTTTCTTTTCAAACAAACTGAGATGGGGGCGGAGTCAAGAGGAGTTGGGAGTGTCTATTAAAATGACTGACAGGAGGCCCATGTAAACACAAACAAGCACCTGAGAAACTCAGGAATAATTTCCCAAACTGAGACACCAAAATAATGGTGCAAGTGTTGAGGATGCAGAAGATAGGGATAGGTGGAGAGTGATGATTTACTGTGGAGACCCCTGAAGGGAAAAACCGAAAGAAGAAGAAGAAGAAGAAGAAGAAGAAGAAGAAGAAGAAGAAGAGAAGAAGAAGAAGAAGAAGAAGCTCACCTGAGACACCAGTGTGTCACACGTCAAGGCTAGACCACATCCTGTGGCTGCTGTGGTCACATTAATGGTCTGGAAAAAAGAGAGATAAGATAAACCTTTTTTTTTTTTGCAACAGGCCATTTCTCTTATCACACAATACTCACTCTCTTAAAATTCATGCATTGAATTTTCATCGTTGCTTCCTGAGAGCTTGAGTAAAGATCTGCTTAGGCAGGTTAAGGTTTTGAGCAGAGTAGTACACTGGGAATGCAAAAGCTACACAAGTATTGGTATGACGTCACCTCATTTTTTAATTCAATGACCATACTGATCTTCTCAGAGAAGAACTCTAAGCCTTTGACTTTGACATATAACTATCTGTACTATTGGATGATGTAATGCTTCTTAACAGAGCAGAGAGACTGTGACACTCTTGTATGCATATGATTTATTTTTGCATTCTCTAGGATCTCTAAGAAACAGTACACGAAAACAGTGAAACCTGATCATATGCATACAGGAAGCACTACTACGCAATGCTTTTATGGAATCTACTCTCAGAGGAAATGAAGCTTTAATATATATAATATAAATAAACGTAAAAAGAAATTACCGCAGAAGCCAGCGCATATCCAGCCAATTCAGCATTCCCGAGGTGGCCAACAAATATGGAGCTGACGAATGGCTGAAGGAAGTTTAAAATCCGAGTAACGAGCTGCAAAACACAAAGCATGAAATGTCAACGTGTGGTTTTCCCCAATGGCGAAACATAGAAGAAATATTGAGCGAGCAGGGATGGGTATTAACCGCTGATATTAACTCAAGTTCCATCGGTATGATACATTCAATTTAGATTTTATGGAAGAATCAGATTTTCAGAACGGATACACCTAAGAAGGTGTATGGTCAATTTTTGCCTTCAGACCACCATGGGCAGTCATGGCCTAATGGTCTGAGAGTTGGACTTGTAACCTGAAGGTAAACCCGAAGGTGGTGGGTTCGAGTCTCGGGTCCGGCAGGGATTGTAGGTGGGGGAGTGAATGACCAGCGCTCTCTGCNCCACGACTGAGGTGAGACCCTTGAGCAAGGCACCGATCCCCCAACTGCTCCCCGGGCGCCACAGCTAAAATGGCTGCGCACTGCTCCGGGTGTGTGTTCACGGGTGTGTGTGTATGTGTTCACTACTGTGTGTGTGCACTTGGATGGGTTAAATGCACAAATTCCGAGTATGGGTCACCACACTTGGCCACAAAGTCACTTATTTCACTTCACTTCACTTCATCAGTCATTTCTGCAAGACCACCTTACACATTTTGTGGCATCATTTATCAGGCATTGAGTTCTCTGATTCAGAACTATTGAGGTTTCAAACTGGTGATTTAGCTTTCCAAAACATTAAAAACTATGCTTAAGTTTGAGATGCCAGTCATGTTCATTACCGTTTCGGTGACTGGCAGTTGGTTATGAGGTTCCGCCCCTTAGAGAGGTTTCTCAATCATCATACTGAGAAGTCAGGTGTCCATGTGGGACAAGTGAAGAGCGCACTGTCCAGTAAACGTTCAGATGTTTTTCTCTGACACATTCATTCACCCCAAGAGATGCACATGTATACAAGTCTGTTGTTCAATGAACATTATACTGTGTACTTGCTATAAAAGCCCATCGAGGCCATGCATCACTGGATTTCTGTCAGAGCTGTGTCTTCACTGAGATCTTCTCGCAGGCTGCACTGTCCACCGAAAACAGTTTGCTTTACATGAACAAATATCTCAGCGCGATATTGCAGTGAGATATTTGATCACTTGATTTGCTAAAATATTGAATTTCACCAAGAGTGGTGAATGAATAGAGAAATTATTTAAGATAGAAACATTTCATTTTAATGACATTTTAGGGGAGGCTGGGCTTCTCATGAAGTCTTAAAGCAATCGCCTGTGCTAAGCTCTTGCATTTGCATTGTATAGTGCATTTAACAGTGGACATTGTCACAAAGCAGCTTTACAGAAATAAATGGATTCAAAAATTATATTGTAAATATGTGAATTTATCCCTAATGAGCGATCCAGAGGCGACGGTGGCAAGGAAAAACTCCCTGAGACCACATGAGGAAGAAACCTTGAGAGGAACCAGGCTCAAAAGGGAACCCGTCCTCATGTGTGTGCAATGGATAACGCGATTATAAATAAATCCCTTCGATTATTGTGTACTATACGGACAAATAGCGCAAATGTGCAACCAGTAAATTCATCACAGTATTAATAATAACAATGTATGTGCCAGTCACCTTATAGTCCTGCATTCTCATTTGTCTGGACAATTGGCTTTATGGCTAAAAGTTGTGAACAGAGTCATTTGATTATTTCACAGACTTTGGAGTGGCTTGAGGATTGACTCTGAGCCTTCTTCACAGAAGACAAGACGAGTCTTAGTTATGGATGCCACCATGAAATTATGAGTGGCCACACATTGCCCATATGCAGGTTTTCTATGCCTGGCTGGAATGCAGGCACTGGACGCTCCAGTGGTGGAAACTAGAAGTTTTGCACTGCAGATTGTTTCAGTGTTGGCTGAATACTCATTGCCATATCAAAAATTATATCATGCAATATGGAGCAGTGGTTCAATGCATGTTTTCTCACTGCAAAGAGGAAAATTGTAATTGTAATTGTAATTGTAATTACAGATGCTTTCCAGCAAGGAGTAAAAGAACGGTGGAAAAACAAGTCTCAGTGTCAACATCCTTGAAAAGAACATTGTGTGTCTAGACCTGAAAAATACTCAACAACCCTTAATGAAGTCACACCTACTAGTGTTGACCAACATCAACCAACAAGATGGCGCAAAACCGCAAGTAATCTGAGCTAGCAAGCTCTTCTGCCAACTTCTGGCCGATGTAGTCAGATAGTCAACGTTCTGGCAACTTCACAACGAGGTAGTTCAACTAATGTGGAAAATCCTGCTGCTCCACTGCGCTGCCCATTAATTACAAACGTTTCCTAATTTACTTCTAGTGTTGCACCCCTTAACCATGGAATGCTAATTGTTTAAGATAGGAAGGTCTGTTTACGGTTTAGCTAATGAACCAAACCAATGAACATATTTAAATATATATTGTATTAAAAGTCTGGAGCTCAAATTGGAGATTTCCTGGAAATCATAAGGCATTAAAAACTCCATTGAAAATGTTTCAGTACAAATAGTTTGCTGAATAACTGAGACAATAGGAAATGTTCCAACTTTTATAGAATAATGCAGAAAGCTTTCTTATATGACACATTAGCAGAAAGGAATAAAGCACTCAGTACTGTTCATCTGGCAGTTCCCTGAAATTTGATGTACATCATGCGGTAAAGTTTCTGCTCAGCAGCAGAGACTGGAAATTGTGAAGGACAAGTGGATGACCCAAAAGTTCACCAGACGTTACTGGGAAATCTGGTTCCTACTATTCAGCGTAAAAAGATAAAGAGGACAATCTCTGAAGCACAAAGCAAATACTACCTCGTGTTATCTTCAGATAAGAGACATTTGGTAAATCAGTCAATATCCTTTTCTAAGAAACTAAAAGAATTATTAGCCGTTGAGCAAATCTCTCAATCAAATAGTTTGTTGTGTAATTAATATAGCCACAAACTCTTCCACTAAATGTTTAGTTTGTGTCTCTGTATACATACAATACTTGAATTAATCGAATTACAGGATCTTGTGCACTTTGTAATGTAATCAGCTGTGTGTATGGAGAGTGTTTTACTGGAACCGAAAGGTTTGCCATGTTTTCTGTTCTAAAAAGCATCTTTTCTGTTGTTATGAACACACTGTATAGAAAGAGCTAAGCTTGCTAGACCTGAAACTAGACCTTATAATGACAGTTAAGCTTTCTAGACTTAAGCCACAGTATTTCTGATCTCTCTGGGTTACATATCCCAACACGCTCTACTTTTTGTTGTTACTTAGTGGATTTGTTAAATCCTGTGTAAATACTGAGCGCAAAAAACATGGACTGAGACCATTGTAAATGAAACTATTACTTAATTTATTGTCATGATAAAATCATTTTGTAGAATTCAGTTCAGATAACAAAAAAGAAATCGAACTGCTTTGATTAGAGATCACATCATCCTAGTCATTTCAGAAGTTTTAGGGATAAGTACAATGAATGTGTGCACACAAATGCATTATACATAACCAATCTGTAGGACTGTGGGACATTTCTATAGAACTGACCACTGATCTCACGAAACGCAAACATTTAAAGTATAGAACTACCCAAATATTCACTATTGCCATTCCAAAACCTGTCTGATTGTTACGCAAGACTTGCTTTTGCTCTTTAAATCCACAGCTGTGTGAGGTCTGTGAGAAAGTGTTTATGTATGTGAGGAGGTAACTCACCAGGGGCCCTGTTAGTCGCAGAACTTGATAAAGCTCCTCTCTGTAGGCCAGGGGTACCCAGTGTCGCACAAAGCCGCAGCGAAACACCCGAGAACTGGGTGCCGTTGCCTCGGTGACCTGACCAGTGTCGGCCAGGGGGCTCGCAGCCTCTGAGATACCAGCTTTGTCCATTTAACCATGGAAGGAAATGGGGGGAGAGGGGTAGAAACAGAGACAGAGAGAACACGAGCACGAGAGAGTTCCTGTCCCGCAGTGAGTAGCAGATTTGTGCTGGAGGCCACGTTGCAAAAAGAGAGCGAGAGAGAGAGAGAGAGAGAGAGAGAGAGCGAGAGAGAGAGAGAGAGAGAGAGAGAGTGAGCCTACAGTCAAGCTTTTTATAATTCCCTGTATGAAGGGGGAGGTGGAAGAGTCGAGGTACAGGATCTTACTTGTTAGAAACAGCAGTAAGCTTATCAAGAATGCCTGGGTAAATAACAGCCGGTTGCGTCTGTGCGTCTAGAGTCCTTGCCTGTGAAAATCCTAACTGTACTTAACAGGGCCAGTGCGAGAGCAGCAGGAGGGTGAAGTAGAAGTGGCTGAGGGTCACATATTGACCCCTGAGGTATCCCATGAAGACCAAACACTGTATCAGGCAGCTGAGCATTCATTTCCCACTCGGGTCAGACTTTGGTCCTGGGTCTGTAATTTATTGATTGTACATGTGATTCTATTTTTACTGCTGCAACACCACAAGGTTTGTCCCATTTTAGGCAGAATGGAGTATTTAAACTGTCACATGATTTTGTACCACCCTCACAATCATTGAGCTCCTCAAGAAAGCCAGCCAAGTGCATCCAGTTCTAAGATTACAACATTGCATATTACTTATAACCTTTGGCCATACTGTTCCCAAGCAGTTAAACTGTGATTTTTCCACCCAATACGTCTTGCACAACTCTTATTGATCCGTATCATGCTGATCAGTCATTTTTTCTCACTCATACATTTGACTGCTGCTAACCTTTATTCAACCATATTTCAGCTTTCTGAAATACAACGAAGACCCTGCTAGGATAAAGGACATTTTTATTCATGTGTTTGTTGCACACAGTTTAAAATGATGGCTTGCAATGGGACAAGGAATTTGTCTTTCAGATGTGTCGCAATCATGGGTAACCTTTGCTCATCGAGTGCACTCAGGACTTGAGGTTTATCAGCAGCGTGCTTGGGGAAGAGTAAAAGTGATCTGTATACAATAAAAGGAAATAGAGTGTGTGGGTAGGAAGAGGTGGAAGTACAGCCAGTCAACACACATATAGAAATACTATAGATTACATAAGATGTAATCTATTTAGTGTTTTGGGGTTTTTTTTTTTTCGTCTCTGAACACATTGAATTCAAATTCATTTGTGTCCATTTCTTTAGGCACTGTTTTCTTAAGTAGACGTAAATGTTACATAGAATTATTCAAGTACGAGTTAATAAGAAACCTGGTGATAAAAAAAAAACTTGCGTAATTACTTTACAACTTGTTTTTTTACATGTCTACCATTTACACAGCTAATCTGAAAATGTTCTAAATCTGAGGAAAGAACAATTATATTAACGAACCAAGAGAACTATGCTGAAGCGAACACCACCTCCATTATCAACGGTATAAAAGGAAAGGTAACATTAGCTGACTAGCTAACTTATCCTAATTGGTGTTTTGGTAGCTTGCTAGATTCGTTAGTTAGCTAGCTCCTTTGTTAGTTATAAATGTATCTAGCTATGTAGCTAGCTTGAAAAGATTCCCCTTGTGCGTTATCATATAGGCTGTAGCAGCACTCAGATCGCTACAGAACATCGAAGTGACTTCTTAAGTTTGATAACTAAACTTAAGTTTAAGAAATTTCAGAGCTTGCTTGCTTGAGTTGCTTGTGATTTTGTGGTATCTTGGTCCATTGAACATTTCTAGACACCCAGCTTTCATACTGTAAAACGTCAAAAGATCTGGCTAGCTAGTCTAGCTCACTCAGCTAGCTAAAGGGTTACGTGTACATGTTTCCGCAGGTTGAGTATCGAGGTGTGAAATGCTGATATCACCACAGGATCACAATGTTTCCTTTGAAGCATTTAAAACTGAAGATAGCTGATAAATTGGGTCAGGGATGCTCATCTGTCTCCACTTTCTCCTGAAGTGTCGACTTTAAGCAGGTTTGATTTTGATTACGTCTCCAAAACGAATTATTTAAAATTTACTTTTTCATATTTGCATACTCATTGAACTGGCTTACAGTCTTTGGGGCTTAAATGTATTATCATTATTATTTTTACTCTGTAACAGTGATAAAAATTAATTGATTGAAATTAATTATAAAAATACACACAAAAAATATGCTGTGAACTATGTACTCAAGTACTGTCATGAGAGTACAGGTAGTTTGTTATTTCCGTCTCTGCATACAATTCAATTCAATTCAATTTTATTTGTATTGAGCTTTTAACAGCGGATATTGTCACAAAACTGCTTTACAGAAATATATAAATTCCGGATATACAGGTGATTACTTACACAATGTAAGTGATATAGAAGAGAACATACAGTCTGACAGAAAAAAAATGGAAAATCTCAATCTAAAACTCGTTCAAACGCAACAAGTCGAACCTGTCTCGATTAAATATATTACCCTAAAAATATCTAAAAATAAGATACGTACTGAATAACAAATAGAATGGTTGTGTTTTGAAGGTTTCTATTCTCATGAAAGGTCAAAAACCTTCAGCTTGAGATAAGACTGTCTGTGCTATCTGAAACGATCCTTTATATCTTTCTTATCTCTTCCATCTCTTCTGTTGAGCTCACAGTGAACAAGCTGCACCATCTGATGGACAGACAGAGCAAGTGGTTGGTTTCATGATGAACTCTAAGTATAGGGCAAAAGGAAAGCACTCGCTATAGGGTCCAGGTCCACATGTGTGTGTGTGTGTGTGTGTGTGTGTGTGTGTGTGTGTGTGTGTGTGTGTGTGTGTGTGTGTGTGTGTGTGTGTATGTGAAAAAGATTTACTGCGAGAAATAAGGATGGAAACAAAGATGCTACAAAGGTTTACTGATTTATATTTTTTGCCAGAACAGAAGGCAAACATGGCATTAAAGGTGCAGTATGTAATGTTTTAAAGTATTGAAAGATCTATAATAATATCATTTCAAACGCTGTGATTCGCTGGAAGTGTTGTGGCAGAAATTCTGTGACAGACTAAACAAGCTATAGCTGATTATTTGTATTTACTTACTTATATATCAGTATATTTCCTGGTCCTGTGAAATGTCATTTTAGCAAATATGTACAGTAATGGTGAACAATGTGATGATTTTAATAACAAAATACAAGTTCAGGAAATAGCATTTACAGAATGTAACCTTATATTCGTTATATTTAAAAGCACACACGTATCAAAGTATCTGCTTTACGCTGGCATGTCCTGGGAACAATGTAAATGAGGAGATGAAGCTAGTGGGTGCAAGTGTTGAGGATGCAGAAGATAGGGATAGGTGGAGAGTGATGATTCGCTGTGGAGACCCCTGAAGGGAAAAGCCCAAAGAAGAAGAAGAAGAAGTCCTGGGAACAATGGGTGTGAGGCAGGAATGCACCCTGAATGGGAACCCACTTGGACACGGGGAGAACATGCACAGAAACTCCGAGCAGATAGCAATCCATGCTCAGGAGCAAACCACAGACCCTGGAGCTGTGAGGCAGTAAAGCTACCTTCGGCACCGTGCCACTGAATCCCACACAGACGTGATCAAATTAATACACACATTTGACTTTGGCTTATTTTCACCACTGGTTTTATTTTAGCAGAGGGATTCCTGTACAACAGTGCTTCTCACTGTGGGATCTGGGGAACCTCCAGGGGGTCTATAAAGCAAAGCTGTTATATTTATGATTGCTTATAGTTATAAGAACATTTATTCGTGTTGTGTCGATGGAAAGCCCAAAAATAAAATCTTTACGACTCCAATAAATATCCATAATATTACTAATATTAGGTTTATAAATTAAATCTGTCCTGAAGAAGTCCATGGAAATTATTGCACAGTTAAAGGCTGCAAAAAGTTAGTAAACCCCTGTCCTACATGCACTGGCAGACTCAGGGTGATGTGCCCATGGTCAAAAATGTGCTTCAATAGCCCCCTCTAGAGTGTCCTTACAGTGGAGAAAACCTGCTGAAGTGCCCTCTAGGGTGTCCCTATGTGTGAGAGAATGTAATGAAGTGCTCTCTACGCTGCCTTTCCCGTGGAGAATACACAATGTTGTGCCATACAGGGTGTCCCTACGTACAAGAAGCCCTGAGATGCCCTCTAAGTGCATCTACACCCCTGGGCAAAAAAGAATGGGCCAAGCTCAAAATGGCAAAATATTAATCTTTTAATGGTCTTTAAAACAAATCGATTTCAGGAAATTTCAGCAGGAATTAAACAAATAGATAAGGGAGGTTCGTATGGGAGTTTTTCCCTGTGATTTCTTTAAAGGTTTAAGCATTGTGGCCCTTGATGGACTGCATCAGGTGTGACAGATAAGCAAATAATCACTAATCTTTTAAGAAGAAGAAAAAAAACATCCCAGAAGATATTTCTGGAACATTCTGTACACCGAGACATGTGTTGGTTTGAATTTTACATCAAACATTTCAATCATTATCATGATTTTACCTCTGCATACAAGTATAATTCATAAAAGTGAATTCCCCTGTTTCTAGCTTTTCCCCAAAGCAAAAGGAAATGAGTAAATGTTGGCACAGGAGCTCTCAGGAGTGCATTTCTTGCTAATTTTCTGAACAATGATTTGTTGTTAAGGCTATTAAAAGCTTAATATTTGCCATTTTGGGCTTGGGCCATTTTTTTTACTTTGCCCAGGAGTGTATGTTCAGGAAAATGTGGCCTCCAAGGTGCCTCCAGAGTAGAAGAGAACATGAATGAACGCCCTCCAGATGCCCCTGTTGTTTTTGTGTGTAGGAGGTGTCCTTTTTATTTTCTCCGAGTCTGCCTCATTTCTCTTTCAGGCTTGTGTATTAATTTTCATGAAGAAATGAACTGCATCGTCAGCTGGAACAGTGCAATACCCAAACTTTGAAATGCAACCCACAGCAGCTTAGTGACAGGAAATGAATAGAAACGGATGAAGTTTCAGCAGAAGTGAGGGAAATGTGTATCACCTTTCACTGTAATTGCAATTCACCTAACAGGCAGCAGAGGGGTCTAAAAACTACAAAGTGCTGACATGCCCAGCGTAAGAGTAAGTACAAATTACAGCAAATCAAAAAAAAAAAAAAAAGCAATATACTTTCTAACAAACACAGGCACATGATTCAAAGATTTATTGATTAAAGAATTGAAATAATGCATGATTCACTGAATGTGATGATCACCGCATGTGTACAGTGAATCCAAGGGTCAGGGCTGTATTGACTGACATCAACATATATTGTACATGGACAGTGTACATTACAAAATCTGTTTGAATATGATTAATAATATTGTACGGTTTTACTTATCTGAGATTCCGGAGACTGGAGACATAAATGTCCCCATTTACGACTTAAGTGTTATATGTTGTTTTGTGGCCCCGGGTGGCTCCTGGTGCCAGTAATTTGCATAGTGTGTGTGTGTGTGTGTGTGTGTGTGTGTGTGTGTGTGTGTGTGTGTTAGTGGTGAGAATCATTTGGCTCAGATCACCAATAGGAGTTGGCTCTTTCAGCACCAAATGACTCACTGCCATATTTTCTAAACCAGAGTTTGCCAGCCCGGCCTGACTCATGTGCAAGTCTGTTGTCAAAGTTCAGCTAAAAGAGCCGGTAGACTTGTTTATGAACGACTCCTCACTAGCGTGTGCCTCTGGAGTTACTTCTGTGGGTGCTTGCCTCGCCTCTCTCATGAGCAATACATCTGAGTTGCCGAATAACAAGAATACTTAACCATGTTCTCTGTCTCAGGCTGTGATTCATCACTGCCTCAATGCTACACTATATTTGATCTCTACCTCCTCATCCCACTGGAAGAATTTAAAGTGGCCCTCTTTAAATCAGTCCCTTTCACCGTGTTTGCACAGCATTATAAAAGGTCTGTGACCGTCAGGTAAGGAGTGGTAATTCTGCAAAACTGCTATAAAATCGCACCCGGGCTCAATATAAAGCTCTGCTGAGATCACTGGAGCCTTTTAAAACCTCTGAAGCGCAACCTTTGGATTCACAGCATTTTTTGAGACAATCATTGCCTTGGACGTTGTCTTGGTAAGTAGTGCACGGAAAAGGTTTGTAGCTTTTCTAGTTCGATTTTCAATCCCAATTTTCATCATTTTACCAATTTCAAGTTTTACTATGGTGCTGAAATTCATAATTCATCTCAGTTCCTAAGGGCTGCATTAAAAATGATAAAAGATGTCAACTTTATTGGTTTATTTAAAACAGACGCTGCTTGGGAGAATCATCGAACAGTTTTTTTTTTTTCTTGTTAAACTCAGAACTACTTTCTTTAAAGTAGACACCTTCATGATTAAAACATGAGGAAATGCTGTCAGCTGTGTCTCATTGTTATCTTTATTATCCAGGACAGAAGAAACCTGTAAAAATGAGGCATTCCTTTAGGATCCAGTTCATCCTTCTTGCGCTCGTCTGCGCCTGCGGTGTCTACAGTGCTAATGGTAAAAAATAGTAATGAAATAAATAAAATAATATACAGAACTTCTGAAGCTCAGCCTTAGATTAACCTTAACTCACTCACACTGCTCACACCGCCCAAAATGTTTCCTTCTAACGCCTGAAGAATGACCATTGGACCATTCTTCGACTCAGCAAGTTCTGAACTCATTTCTGAAAATCATTGTCTCATTGGTTTATAATCATCTGAGTGATTAACGTTTCAGCATAACATATAGTTACCAGCTGAGTAGCAACAAGCTAGCAACCTAACGTGCTAGCAAGCTAACGTGTTAGCCTCATACTTCTTACTCTAGATACTTGCTACTACGATTGCTGCCACTAACTTTTTTCCCCCATTTCAATTACATCAACAAGTGGAAGCAAGAAACCAGACAAATTGATTAAATCCAATTAATTAGAATTAGGTTTGTGTCTATTTTTAACTCTTCTTTTTTTCTTTTTGAGTTTATGATTGCGTTGATGATCGCTGCTTCTTTGTGATCTTTTGCCTAATTTAGTTACGTTAGTTGAAGTTTCTTTTAGTTGCTATTCTCTTCACACCCCCTGAAACTGACTTATTTTAAATCACATTTGTGGTTTAAAAATCATAGCACCTCCTGGTGGGCTGGAGGCCCTTAAAGAGCGCTAACAGCAAGAAACGCCTATAACGTATTGAATAATGTAATGTATTGTGCTGCTCTTTCACTCAATGCTTTCTAACCATTATCTAATTTGTGTTTTATTAAAACTCATAAGTCACAATTCAGTCGATTCCACCAAGAAACGGAGAGCTCGTTCAGACCACACCACAGCAGACAGTGTCTCTGACTTGCACAGTCGACAGCTCTGCTGTGGCAGAAGAACTGCAGTGGTTCCGCAATGGCCAGGAAGTGAGCCTCAGAGATGGAAACCGCTTAAACACGAGCCATGTGTGTGTAGAGCCAGTAACCAGAGATGATAATGGAGTCATCTTCACCTGCCAGCTGAGGTCTGATGCTACTGTGAAAGCTTCCGTCCAACTAGAGGTTCATTGTGAGTACAAAAGTGAGACCTGAGAGCTTCACTGCATTCATGGCTCTCTGTCTGAGTGTGAATGAAGCATGACCGGGCATGCTATAGGAAAATAATCCATGCTGATGTGGTGTGATCCTGTAAGTGTTTTATTCCACTTATACCACGGCGATTTATCAATTAGTACAAATGTTCATTTCTTTACGAACAACACATTGCCGTTTAACCATTTATGGTTACGTTTAATCTTACAGAACATCCATGAGACAAATTGTTATCACTTTTATACGTTATAGCAGCTATAAACATTGGTGTCATTCTGTCACCAACCTCTCTTTTATTCTCTCTCTTGAAGTTAGTTGTTTATCATTTTATTATAAGACTTTGAATATGTAGATAGTCCCTGTGAATGAGCTGTTACTAGAGAAAGATAATGTACTAGAACATTAATTATACAGCTGTGATTTGAATTATAGCCGGAATGTAAATTAAAACCTTTTGACCAATCAGATTGAAGAATTCAACAACACTGTGGTATAACAGGAAAAAAAAAACTATTCAGCACTACCTATGTTTAGTACTTTACATTAACTTTAATATCTCTTGCAGATCCCCCAACCCTAGGTGCCAATGAGGAAATATGGGTTGAGAAGGCAGATGATGTCGTTCTGTCCTGTGCTGTTCGTGCTTATCCTCCCGTAAGTGTAGTCTGGAAGAAGGAAGATGAGCTTCTGGACCTTTCCTCTAGCACCTACAGGACCAGCAACAATGGTATCACAGCTACGCTTTCCATTTCAAACGTTAAACAAGATGTGCACCAGGGTGTGTTCAGCTGTGAGGCCAACTCAACCCTCAGTGGAGTCGCCAAAAAGAGTTTCAATATCACGGTTGTAGGTTTGTGTCCTTTTCAAATCATCATTACAAAATTCAAAGAATAAAACTATATATATATTTACTGTATTACTGTGTTACCTGAAGCCTACTGACTTCCTCTCACCAAAGTGTCATGTCTGTATATTCAATACAGTTTTGTGATCGCAATTTATAAGAATTTCTTGATGTTACGTGCTACCAATACTACACATTATTCTACAAAAATATGGCAGAACTAAACAATCCTTCACTACAACATTTGTTCTTGACTGGTTGGTTGAAACAATATAGTTCGGTTGTACATTTCTGAATTATTGTTGTACAATTATTGTTTATTGGTGTACAGTGTAACAAAATCGATTACATGTTAATCATTTAGGATTTTGGTCCCGGGCAGGCTGGTATATCCCAGGATGTATACCATGTAATAGTATCTAACGTTTTATAAGTTATTGTCCTTATTTGTTTTTACCCATTTTCTCCACAATTTGGTCACCTGCCATCCAGCCAGCTCTTCCCATCATACCACAGCTACCCAGTGAGGGTGAAGGCTAGCATGTGCTTCCTCCAAGACATGTGAAGCCAGCTAAATGCATCATTTTTTAACTGCTGCTCATGCTGCATCACAACGCTAAACGCTCAGAGGAAAGCGCTATCTACCCTCTTCCGCATACACGATTGGCTAGTGTCGCTGTGATTGTGATTTTTCGTATGCATTAAATAAAGTATCATCAAACAGGTTTTTTTTTAAAAATGCAACACTGTTTTTCTGTACGTTTTCAGGAAAACCTATATAGCATGATACATATGGTGTATCGCAGAAATGCCTCTAAAAACCGTGTTATGATATTTTTATTATTTCGCCCACCCTTCGAGCCACATTGCCACATTTTGAACTATCCATAGTGGTGTATATAGTATAGTGCGAGCCGGTAAGCCAACCAGCAGAGTTGCAATAGTCAAGCTGTGACATGATGTTTTTCCTGACGAGGACTTGTGCGGCATGTTAAAAAATAAAAACCTGATCTTCCTGAATTTGCTACTAATCAAGATAGCTGCAGTTGTTGTTGTTGTTGTTGTTGTTGTTCTGCTATATTACGGAAGCCTAAGATTTGCCGTGTGTAAATGATATTGTAAATATTAACACTAAACACTAAAATGTCATTGTAAAGTATGCTCGGTTACTTACATTTCAAAAAGCAGCCACACCTACAGGTTCATTTGGATTTTACTGGGGAAAAAATGATAGTATAAGTATGATTGTCATACATTTCTTATTTTATCAATACACAGTAGACATTTTTGAATAGCTGTCTGCATTGTGTGACAGTGAATTGAAACGTATAGCTTGTTACCAGGCTCATATAATCAGCATGTGGGTGGCTTTGTGATTATCAAGCGCGTGGTGTTGTCATGATTGACGGACACACTCTAGGGCTTCTTCCTGTATGATGTTTAACTGAACCTTTTGCAAATCAGTACACACTGATTCCTGAAGGAGAAGGTGGTCATTTAACTGCCCATCCCTTTATTTAAATTATGTCTGCATAATTTAGGGAGGAATAAAGGGAGCAGTTCTGTCCTAGCTGGGGGGGGCGGAGCTAATTTCTGGGCCAGAAATTGATTAGCGAAGCACACAGTTTCTAATCTAATGTTTTCTAAGGTATCTTTGTATTAGCCTTATTATTTAAGTATGCTAACGTTTTGTCTTCTTCTTGAAAAAAATGCAATAACTAGCCACAATATAATGTCAACATTTTGTTCCTAAAACACAGAGAGAAAGATGAAGTTCCCTCTTTGGCCTACAGTAGCTGGTGTGGTGGTCATCATCTTAACAATCCTGCTGGCTACCATTTCCCGATGGGAGAAGATTATGAAGGTATGATCATTCGATCATTTACGTACAGTGAATGTGTGTGAAGTTGTAGTAGGAGAGGGTTCATTCAGCACTTCGGAAGCTTTCTAACACTTATTTTCTTTGTTATTCGCAGTTATTCATGTGTTATTCGTTTTTTTTCTTTCAGTGCTTTAAAAAAGACTGACGCTCCATCAAGTGGGCCATCATGTGCAGCCCATTACAGCCAAACGCACTGTCCTGACGATCACAAAGAGGACATGACATGTATGAACCAAGTTCTGCTTAATTAAAGATTTAAAATACCCAGCACTGTCCACATCTGCTTTTTCTTTTATAGAGAAGTACAAGAGAAGTAAAGTCACGTCAAGTCGAAACATCTTGCCTCGGGTAAAGCCTTCATCCTGCTGGTGTGATGTCGTGCTTTTAAATGCTAACGCTATTGCACAAGATCGGGTTGAAACGGTGTTACACATTGACCCATGAGTAAAAAAGAGACGCTAGAGCATTGACTTTTGTTGTTAATGGCATGGCAATATAAACACATTAAAATATATTGCTAACTATTATAAATTTTCAAGGTCAGTGAATTTCCTTGATGTCGTAAACATGCACAGAAGACAGATGCGTTCGTTCATCAGTTCGAACGTAAAACAGCGTGTCGAGGTTTCTGAGCTTATTTTTTATTATTGAGTAAATACTTCTCCATCAGTTATTTAGTGAGCGGTTAAGAGGCTTATGTGTTGTGTGAAAGTGTTTGTTATTATTTTTTCTACAGTTACAGCAATAATCACCTGATTAAACCTCAGTTCTATCCATGAGGTAAAATAAACCCATAACACTCGATATGAACGAATGCTCTCGGTAATAACTGAATTTCTTCTCATCCATGTTTACCTCATTTAGTCATCAGCACAATAACCCATTTAGACATTTAAACTTTCAAGCCAACACCAATTAATAAGACAGTTAATTACTCTGTTAATGTTATTAATAGTTAGTTCATTTTAAGTCGGCTAGTAAATAATTTAGGTAAGCGAACTCATGTACCAGTCGTTTCTTTCTTAAGTAATACAAATATTCTGTTTAAACTTCTATACTCATCACTACAGGGGCTAGGAAGAACGAATGAAAGGAACAAAGAAAGAAAGGAAGGGCTGAAGGAAGGAAGGAAGGAAGGAAGGAAGGAAGGAAGGAAGGAAGGAAGGAAGGAAGGGAAAGAAGATCAAAATGGCAGTATGGTATAGATATGGCTAGAAAGAAATAACAAAAAAAGAAGGGAAGGAGGGAGGGAAGGAATGACAAAATAGCAGCACGGTATATCAAGAAAGAAAGAAAGAAAGAAAGAAAGAAAGAAAGAAAGAAAGGAAAGAAAGAAAGAAAGAAGGGAAGAAAGAAAGAAAGACGGGAAGAAAGAAGGGAAGGAAGGAATGACAAAATAGCAGCACAGTATATCAAGAAAGAAAGAAAGAATGAACAGAACGGAAGGAAGGACAAAAGGAAAGAAGAACAAAATGCCAGCATGGTATGTCTAGAAAGAAAGAAAGAAAGAAAGAAAGAAAGAAAGAAAGAAAGAAAGAAAGAAAGAGAGAAAGATATCATAAAGTTTATTATAGAAAGAGTTGCAAAAAAGACAAAGAAAAGAAAAAAGAAAAGTAGCAAAAAAATCCAATATAACAACAGAAAGTTACTGCAATATAACAAAAACTGAAAGAAAGAAAGAAAGAAAGAAAGAAAGAAAGAAAGAAAGAAAGAAAGAAAGGAAGGAAGGAAGAAAAAGGTTCATTATGACAAAATAAAGAAATTTGTTATAGTAAATGTTGCCACAGAAAGAAAGAAAGTTATCAGTTTATTATAGCAAGTGTTGCAAAAAAAAAAAGAAAAAAGAAAAGAAGCAAAAAAATTTCAATATAACAAGAGAAAGTTGTTGCAATATAACAAAAACCGAAAGAAAGAAAGAAAGAAAGAAAGAAAGAAAGAAAGAAAGAAAGAAAGTTCATTATAACAAAATAAAGAAGTCAGTTTGTTATAGTAAATGTTACCAAATAAACAAAGAAAGAAAGAAAGAAAGAACTCACTCGCTCTTGAATTCGACCAATCAAAACGAAGGAAGGACTGGAGGGGCGTGGTCTCGCCTTATTAAAACGTGGGGCGGGGTTTGAGGGCGTGGCCTCGCAGTCTGGGGAAGAAGGTCCGCCAAATTCAAACTCCGAAAAAGCGGTGGAGCTTTACTACAGCGCGGTGGAGTAAAAAGTGAGAGAAAGGTAAGAACCGGAGTTTGAGTTAATGAGTTCTGGGTTTATCTTCAGTAATGTGCACTGGAAAAAAGTTGGAAGGTTTGATGATAAACAAGTGGTTTAGCCCAGCAGCTGTTCGCCAGACAGCTAACCGGGCTAACGTTAGCTAGCTTCGCTCGCTGTATTGTTCCTGCGTGTGGTGGAGCTCAGAGCTGTGAACACACACACTGCACTGAGAACATGTCTGAGGATAAGGAACAGCGCGCTGTGTGTCTGTGTGTATCCTGTTTTATCAAACCTTTCTGCTTTAGTGCGCGTTTACAGGCTTTAAAACAATCCCGAAAACATTTTACATCATTTATTACTCTGGGCTTATGGGAAAACGCTAAACTCTGTGCTGCATGTTCTGATTTTTATCTCTATCATGATAAGAAAATGTTTTCTGCACTGAAATATAGCAAGAAACCTGCGTTTCTGGGCGTGCATTAGTGCGCATGCGCAGAAACGCCAGCACATCAGAGCTCAGATGAATGATGAATGATGAGAGTGTTTAGCTGCACTGAGATGTTACACAAAGTTTATACCACAACATATCTGTGGAGATCTGATCTCTTCTAAATCTCTGCTTCTCAAAGTGAGCTCCAGATTCCTCCAGTTACACAGATTACAGTGTGGAAATCACAGCACATCATTATCAAAGTTATTATATCTATTACTGAGCTCTTGGAGTTATCCACCTGTTTGACTGCTCATTTGAATTTAAAGGGTTTAATCCAAACCTTGTACTTGTTCTTTTTGTGGAACATCCAGGAGTAAAAGCTCTACAGGATCCCAAATGGACGGTATGAATTTTCTGAGAGCTCAGGCCTTGGCGTGTTGGGAAATTGAGAAATGTTTTGGTGTATATATTGGCTATTTCAGTAGTTTTACTTATTTTTTGTACAGTCATGGCAACATTTTAAAATTATAAATGTTAACATGTAAAACATTACAACCAGTCATTTCCTTCTTAATTAATACAAATATTCTGCTTACACTTCTACACGAAGAAAGAAAGTAGGGACAAAGTAGCACCGAGGTATCGAGAAAGAAGAAAGAAAAAGGACAGAAGGACAAAATGGCAGTATGGTATATCTAGAATGAACGAAAGCAAAAGAATAAAAACATGGCAGTATGGTATATCTAGAAAGAAAGAAAAAGTAAGGAAGGACAAAATGGCAGCATGGTATATCTGGGAAGGAAGGAAGACAGCGTATTTTCATGGTCATTTCATGCTGATTTTTGAGTGACTGAAACAACAGAAATGTCATGGCTCTAGCAGAGGTAGCCAGATGGAATGAAGTGACTTTTTTTGTGGCCAAGCGTGGTGACCCATACTCGGAATTTGTGCTCTGCATTTAACACATCCAAGTGTACACACATACACACAGTAGTGAACACACACCCGGAGCAGTGGGCAGCCATTTTAGCTGCGGCGCCCGGGGAGCAGTTGGGGGATCNTGCCTTGCTCAAGGGTCTCACCTCAGTCGTGGTATTGAGGGTGGCAGAGAGCGCTGGTCATTCACTCCCCCACCTACGATCCCTGCCGGACCCGAGACTCGAACCCACGGCCTTCAGGTTCACCTTCAGGTTACAAGTCTAACTCTCAGTCCATTAGGCCACGACTGAGATACGTGTCCGTTACTGCTGAACTCCTCTGCCTTCATAGTTGGAGCAATGTTTGTAATATTGTTTTGTAAAATAACAAAAGAGTTTGAGTCACAACCCCATTTGTGAACTGGCTTCCAACTTCGTAGCAACAGTTTGGGGAAGAACCATGTGTCTGGTATCACCTGAGGGTCAGGTGTCCACAAACCTTTGGCTATAGTGTGTATTCTGGCTATTTATTGGAGCCCTAGTGTTTTTTCCCCCTAAAGACAGAGATTTGCATTAAACCAATTCAAGTGACCGTCAAATAGATTACAGAGTATAAGAACTAAATCATACATATAGTAACTTTGATAATGGTGTAACTAAGTTTGTAAGTGGCATGTACATTTCCTGGGTGCTGTTTATCGTAGTCTAATGTGTACAGAGTTTGTACAATGTCAGCCTGGTGATCTTGAAAGTTATATAAAATGATCAAATTTGTAAGTTTTGATGTTCCAACCCTTCTTGCACCACCAGCTCCCATCATGTCGTCAGCTATCGTGAACAGCATGAATGAACTTGGCTCCACGGTGTCTGGGATGTGGCGCTCGCACATCGTTCTCTCCGAGTCAGAACCCGAGAGCTCCCCTGAGGCGGTGCAGCAGTTTCGAAAGCTGCGCTCCTCCAGCTCACTGAACTCACTGCGCATGTCTCTGAGGAAGAGACTCCCTCTAAAAACTGTGCAGTCCACCAACAACATCCCGGAGAATCCAAACAGCGAGGTGTTGCAGAAAAGCAAGAAGACGAGCACCGTCACCCAGATCAAGCGCACTGCCAAGAACACCATTGGCAATGCTTATCAGGTAAGCTCCTCCTTTTCAGATATCTGTCCTAGCTCACTGTGAGTTCCGTTTCAATAGGGATGGCTAATATGACCAAATATACCTTATCACGCTATGCAGTGTGCAACCAGTAGCCCTTTTATCAAGCCGCAACTCTGTGTAGGCCAAAGGTGACGCTCAACACGATGCTGCCACCACCATGCTTCACTATAGGCCACTGTCATTATAGGTCATACAGTCAGTAATTGTATCTACCTTTGCACTTTAGATGAAACGATTGTTTCTCAGCCCAGCATCCCACCTGCTCCACTACAACACCCACTAAGATACCACGTCATTGTTGCGGCAGTGCCGAGAATGATCCATCACACACACGGTATTTCGCTGACTTCTATTAATCCATATGAATCTGCTGAAGTTCTTCATTTCTTCCCTTCAGAAGTTCCAAAAGAGCACAGTGTCACGTGACGAGTGCCTGATGAGAACACCTGGCAAAATCGTAGAAGGAGAAGAAAACGGATGTGCTCCTGCATCTGCACACACCCCTAAACGGCAAGGCATGACCCCCAGACGCACACCAAGATCAGCACGTTTCGCATGGGGCGCCCGACGTCCGTGAGGCCTCGGGTCGCTCAGCCGACACTCTCGGCACTTCTGCCCTCCTTGCAGGAGGCAGCTCGTACGCATGGCAGCGCTGAGGAGCCCCTTTGCATCTCCCAACACGGCGAACCGTCGCAGGTGAGCAGCAAGGTTAGGCTGTCACTTTAGTGAAATTGTATTAGTTGTGCACCATTAATTCAGCTTTGCAAAATTGGGGAGCAGACTTGAAAGTTTTGCCTGCAGGTGTCTCTGCTTAGTCATTTTATTATTTCTTTTTATTCTCCTGCCTTAGGCAGTTTGATCAAGATGTGGACAGTGTGTCAAAAGGCCTCAGGAAACTAAAGCGCCTCTCTCAGGCCTTTGATGAAGTCATTGGGAGAGATGAGCGGTGAGTAAAAGTGCGCTTCGTTTAATACACTGTGACTTTTAGTAGCAATAATGCAGAAGCTCTGCCATTCGAGTTCCTGAAATTCATATGCATATGTCTAACATTTTAGCATGGTTTTATGACCATTTTATTCATCTCATTAAGCAGCATTTTCACCTAAAAGGGACCTTGAGAGGACATGAAGTACATTTTAATGTTTTATATATGGAGACTTAGTTAGAGAAATACGTCGAAAAGTTTCCTTTACCCTAAAATTGAGTCCTCGAGTTTTAACGACGGAAGGATGCATCGTTCACCCATGATATTTTAGAGTCCAAGTTAAAGCAGAAAGTTTTAATTTGCACAATTATTCACTTGCCCAAACTGTAGTTCATTGGCATGTAATCTATGGGGGAAGGCAGCCATTTTGGATCCCCCCCCCCCCTCTCTCCCCCCCCCTCCCCTCTCCTCTAATTATGTATCATATTAGATTTAGGGATTATGGAGCTTAACAGTGTAAATTAAAGTAACTTTTAGTATGTATTAATGAAAGATTTTGTATGAGGAAAAACTTTTGATTATTGGCGCATTTGTTATTCAAAAAAGTGGCAAGAATACGGCACGATGGCGACTCTGCCACCATCTGAATCTGTCCACCATGAATCTGTCCACCAAAATTTAGTGACTGGGTAAAGAAGGAATTAGTCAGAGAAGCGACCAAGAGGCCAAGGGTAACAAGTAACCCGATGCTCCCACCACCATGCTTCACTGTAGTATAATATTGTAAATATAGAACTTGTGTAACTTCAGTGTCATTTAAAGCAACTCTCTGGATATTTGGGCATGAATTAATAAAAGATTTTGGATGAGAGACCTCCATTACTTGTTAGTGCCGCTCATTTGCATAGTTACTGGCACATGTCTTAAATGTAAGTGATTTTATTGATTGGTTGTTTATTCATTGACTTTCTTTACATCTGAGCAAATCTAAACGTAATGCTGATTTAGTGTGGGCTGAGAAATGTCTGTCTGTGAAGGATCACACTGTAACGTTAGTCGTAAACAACAAATCTGTGCTAGTTATTCTAGAGAAGGTCTTCCACCTAATTTAACTTTCCAGAAAAGGATTCTGAAACTCATCGGGGAACCTCTTTGAGTAGTCAGTTGTTCAGAACATGTGCTTTCCTACTAAAGAAAGTGTAGCACTCTTAACATAGAGCTGATACAGAGTCTCCTTCTGTTGATTTGTTTAAAAAAATATCACTAAGTCTACACATTCATGCTTCCTGCTTTGTGTCCAGTCCATTTCCTGTTATTTGGGTGGGTCTTTTTTTTCCTCCAACGGCTGCCTGCTCTCACTTCTCCCACAAAAACACTCTTCCTCCCACAGATTTAGCATGAGGGAATGATTTGTGGCTGCTTTGGGGTGCGTTAGAGGGCCTCACTGCACGTACATACACACTGAACTGATAAGCTACTATACACTGAGTGTGTGTATGTGTGTGTGTGAGAGAGAGAGATTTGGAAAGCAGTGTAGTGTATCAGTCTAACGTTGTCCTATTATCTGGGAGTGCTGTGTACCCCACCCCCCTGAATTCCTCGCATAACTCTTGTCCCGCCAAGATTTTCAAACTCCAAGTGCGTTTCCATTCAGGGAAGTCATGCGAAACAGTTACAGTCATCGCTGCGTAAGCGGCAGCTACACAGAGCGCCTGCTGTTCCCCACATTTCCACACTGACTTCACATGAATTCATGGCTTGTCTTTGTGCATGAGATCATCTACTAGGACCAAACTGACAGGAAATAAAATCTCTTCTAATAGAAGCATTTGCTCATTTAGAGCATTAACAGATTTTTAAAAGTGTTTATTCAATTACACGTGTTCTAAATAAACAAAAATGGGGTAACAGTAACCGTCACATTGTGCGAGACTCCTTTCGTGTTAGAAGGGAGGACCACATGACCTCTCAGAAGCCCCTGATTGGCTAGTGTCACTGTGATTGACAGGGGAAGAGAGTAACACCATCGGATCTCTTGGCTCTCAAACATGCGTAGCTGTAGCGTTGTCAGGGTTCAGTCTCAGGACTCGAGGCCAGCACAAGCTTTTTAAATCATTACTTAGTTAATAGGAAAAAAAAACGTGTAAAATGTGACTAAAGCACTGGAGTCAAAGCCTCAGCACGTTTCTGTATTTTTCCCATTTTTAACGTTCACTCCTGCAGACCTGACATTTTCAAACTCGTCTTTCAAACTGCAGATTTACACATCCGAGTACGTAACCCTTAGGCACCTCTGGAAATCTTGACAGGAAAACAGGAGGCTGTGTGTGGGAGCGAGGCAATGACCTTTTACTTGTGGTGCAAGAGAATAGATTGACTTCTGGTTCTTCTGCCCCCTCAGGCTGTCATCAGTCACTCGAATTTGTTTCATTGTTTTCTGTTTGTGCGTTTTCAGCGAAAGGCCTTGAATTTGTTTGTGAAACTGTAGGCTAACCTGTCTTTCATTTTAGCTGCAGCAAATTCAAGTACTCTATTATAACGGAGTAAAGCCTAAGGTAAAATACAATAAAAAAAACTATGTCTTTGACATGCATGAAGGCTGTACATACACTATCTGGCCAAAAGTTTGTGCACACCTGACCATCACACTCATGTGCTTGTTGAACACCCCATTCCATGTTTATTCCCCTTTGGTATTGTAATAAGCTCCACTCTTCTGGGAAGGCTTTCCACTAGATTTTGAAGCGTGGCTGTGGGGATTTGTGTTCATTCAGCCACAAGAGCATTAGTGAGATCAGACACTGGTGTCTGGGGTTCAGTCAGTGTTCCAGTTCATCCCAAAGGTGTTCAGTGGGGTTGAGTAAGTTCAGGGCTCTGTGCAGGNGTCTTCATGGAGCTCGCTTTGTGCACAGGGGCATCGTCATGCTGGAGCAGGTTTGGGCCTCTTAGTTCCAGTGAAGAGAAACATTAATACTACAGTGTGCAAAGACACTCTATACAATTGTGTGCCTCCAACTTGTTGGAACCACATGTTGGTGTGATGGTCCGGTGTCCGCATACTTTTGGCCATATAATGTAGCTTCATCTGATGTATGGAAGACTTGCCCCAAACTAATAATTACAGTTAAAATGTTGTCTGCTGCACTTTTTTTTTTAAACATTTATATATGCTAATGCTGCTTTTTGGCACTAAGCTGCATGTGTTTAAACAGCCTGTTCTGTCAAATATCACCTTTCACACACTACAGTCAACTCCAACATCCTGAAACGTGTATGTCTGTGCAGGACTGAGGCCATGGAGCATTACAGAACAGTGATGGCTCAGAGCTACGGCTCCAGCTCCAATCTGGGCAGCACGACGGGGAAATTAAACAGATCCTTCATCCACCAGCAGAGCCGGCGAATCCGGCACAGAGTGGGCAGCTGGACCGACAGCGCTCTCTCAAACCTCCGCAAAACCACCTAGATGAAGCTACCTTCCCCCTCTCCTCCTTTCTTTTTATTTACTGTGTCTACGTCGAAGTGTTTGTCACCATGAGTCATGACTTCTCATTGTCATTTTTGTTCTTTTTGTCTTTTCTTTTAATGTGTGTATCCTATGGAATGATGATGTTTCAGTGTAATCTGTCAGATTAAGCTAAATTTTAGTTACCTGCCAAACTGTTCTCGTGCTGTTACAATTTCGAGGTCACGGCCGCTGATGCTGTGGGGAAAAAAATGTTACCAGGGAAAAAAAAGGAAATGAGGGCAACTTTTTTTCACATCAGAGTTTCGTCATTGCACCAAAGACAATAGCTGAAGGTCTGTGTGTCTGTGTTCAGAAAACGATGTTACCATTCTTCCTTTCTTTTATATTTAAAACTAACACTATCATGAATGTAGCGAGACAAACGTCATGTTTACTAACTCCGAGCTAGCTTCTAGTTATACATTATTCACTACATTTTAGACTCCACCTTGTATCGAGGTGTTGGGAGGATCGAACTCGGCTTTTCTTTTTTTTGTTAGCGCACGTGAGCTGCACGCTGTGATTTAACAACGTGCTCCACAGAAGGGAGAAAATGAGGACAAGTCTGAAAACAGATCCAAAATTACTTTTGTTAAAAAGCAAAAATTATGTTGACTGTGAACGTTGGTTTTATGCGCTTGAACTCATAACACTAAGCATTCTTCCTAAAATGTATACCTTTTATACTTTAATAAAGAAATGTATCTATCCAGTGTTGTTTTTTTTAATAGTATGAAGCTTACCATTGTCCACACCATACAATACCACAGCATGACGGAGTAAAAGGATGAGCAATGTGGGGAAAAAATGAAAAATAATTCAATAAAATCATTTCCTTTGTGTTATCCCTAACCATGAACAAGCAACGTAGCGTCATTCATTCATCTCTCTCTCTCTCTCTCTCTCTCTCTCTCTCTCTCTCTCTCTCTCTCTCTCTCAGCTGCAGTGCTTTGTGCCTTTAGCGTGCCACCGTTGTTCAGGTCACGTCGCTCACGTCTTTTTCCTCATGTTTCACGATGATAGAAGTAGGTCAATAGAAATGAACAAGTTGGCTCTTAACTGCATGTTTTCAGCTCCTATAGAAAATAAAATACAGATATTAAGAGCAAGATTTTGCTCAGTATTGAAAGAAAACGCTTCATTTCTTTACCGTATGGTTGTAGGTCTGCGGCAAGAGTTCAGCGGTAACCATCTGATGATGTGTTGGTTATAAAACGACCAAATGTATGCACTGAAGAGCGAGACATGACCTCGGCCATGGCTCTTAACTACACAGACTCGAATTTTGAGAGACTAGACTCTATTAATATACACAGTGCATAAGTATTCACCCCCCTTACGTTTATCCATGTTTTTTAGTGTTACAATCTGGATCTGACTTATTTAAGATTATTTCACAAAATAAGAGATTTACACAAAATAGCCTGTTTTTAGACATGTGAAAGGTTTTAATAAAGCCAATACTAGCGTATGCATAAGTGGGGTCAACCACACTTTGGGGATTTTTAATTCTTGTGCATCCGGAAATCACATAATTAGTTGAGTAGACTCTACTCATAGAGTGACACTACAATTCAAGTGTTACATGAGTTTGATATAAATACAACAAGATCCTGAAAGGCCTCACTTCAATATTATGAGATATTTAATGTATATTCATGAACCATAACCCCAATTAAGTCCATTTCAGTTCCAGGTTGTAAGACTACACTCTGTATAACAGTGTAAAGGGGGGCCAATACTTATGCAATGCACTGTAACTCTCTACTAATGTCGCTATTTCCTAAATCATTGTCAACACGCAAACATAATATTTGTTATTGCAATCAATTCTAACTAAAATAATTCTCTTCGGACATTCTAAGACCCTCATAACCTCTGCGTGAAGAAACTCAGACATTTTAATTCACATAATCTTTATTAAAGATTATATCGTTACATCGTTAATGTTCAACGTCTTGCATTTTTTTTCTCTTTTACAAAAGACACCATATTCCAACAACACACTCCTTTAAATTATATACATTTATATACAGTATGTTACAGTTCTCTCATTGCTAGTAAAACTACAGTTTACTACAACTTGCTACCAACTGCACGTAACAGATACACGTGACTCTCGGACGTATTACACGCTGCAGCTGCGTGTATAGCAGCATATACTGATATATACATCTAATACGTAAACACACACTGTGCAATGCCGTTTTTTTTGTTTTTGTAAGAGAACTGAGAAGAGAAGTGGGAGGCAGATACGCAGGCAGTTCTGAATGTTAAGATCTGAATAAAGGACGGTTATGGAAACTCGGCTAAAATAGCACTGAGAGCAGACGGCAAGGCCACCGAATAATCGCAACGAATGCAGGTCTGTGACTGCCGTGCTGCTATAAATAGAGCTGGTTCTGATGCTTCTGCACACGGTTACCTTCACAAAGGACATACATAATACAGCTCGCAATCCGTGCTCGCAAATAAAAACATCCCGCTCCTTGTTCCTGCCTTCAGGGCTCTTGGCCTGAAGTGTTGATCACGATGTTGCTCTCGTTTCAGTGATCAGATGCTGCTGAGGCCCGGGCGAGATATCTCCCTCGGCTGAATCGTTAAAACCGTTCCTTTTGTTTAGCACGTCGTGTTACTCAGACTGGCAAGAATTAGATTCTGTTCGGACGTAGTTTTTCTGCGTTTCGGGACAAGCTCATGAGATGGTCAATGAGAACATGCACATGCTGTGGAGAAGAAAATCAGAGCGTGAATTCTAGCTTTACTATCAGTTCCGATCAGCCGGAGGTTACGCTGATGTTCCTACAGCATGCAGGGTGAAAGGCTATTCCTTACAGAACTGAATACTGGCTCACGTGGATACGCTGAAGACTGCACTTACCAAAAACACTGTATGCCTACGACTCACTCTTCCTCCAGCTTCTTAACTCCACTTGGATTCTGTAAACTTGTACCTAAAAACTTCTGCTGTAATCATAAAAGACCCTCATATACTCTGGCTTTATACTATATACACAGTTGTGGCTGAGTGATGGTTTATCCCACTCATCCCACTATCCGGTCTTACCCAGAAGTGGACGGCTTCCCTGTTGTGTCTCGAGGTTTCTTCCTCGTGTCCTCACACTGGCTTGTTCCTCATCTCTGGCTTGTTCATTAGGGATCTAATGCCGTGTTCGAACCTCTGACTACTGAAACCAAGACTTTGAAATTCCTACCTGGGAACTCGGAAGTTCGAATCATGATGGCAGCTCACGAACAGTAAACAAAGTAAACACGTCTTCCCTTTAAATGAGTTATACTGTACCAGTAATCAACACACAAATAAATCAAAACCTGTAACACTGACTATACAGTTCCCTGTTTTGAGGACGTACACATACATCACTCATCACAGTCACCTGGCTAGCTTTTTTCCTGAAGGAATCCGGACACTCTTTATTTGCTGGAACTCATGCATCATACAAAGTGGAGATTACATAAAAAAAAGAAAAGAAAAACAAAACTGTAAACTTTAGTCACACCTCTTTCCAATAAACTCTCTTCTTCTTCTTCTTCTTCTTCTTCTTCTTCTTTCGGCTTTTCCCTTCAGGGGTCTCCACAGCGTATCATCACTCTCCACCTATCCCTATCTTCTGCA
>CM074959.1:2958866-2970996 GCA_037577455.1 Pangasius macronema | reverse complement strand
GCCGGACCCGAGACTCGAACCCACAACCTTCAGGTTCACCTTCAGGTTTCAAGTCCGACTCTCAGACCATTAGGCCATGACTGCCCCCAATAGGAGAAACGAATCCAAAACACAGGTACGAAATTAATCGTAATTAATTGGATCTAGTCACGTCGTGCGCTTTCTTGCACGTTCAATAGCTAGCTACTAAGAATATAGAGCTAGCTAGTATCCAGCATCTTGTTTGGTGGTTTTTATTTTATTCTTTAGTAAGCTGCTCTCCCTCATCCAAAGTATTGAAATATTGATTCTGTTCATTCTTGCGTATAAAATAATGTGATTGGTGCGAGTAGCAGCTGAGCAGTTGAGCAGCTGAGTACGTTTCGGCTCCAAATGGCGTCCCTGATATATCTCCAGGGCTTCCTTCACGTGACAGTGCTGAAGATAACCTCAGACCTCATACCGAGACTGTTATGGTTATTATCTATCATAGTAAGCCTAATGAAACCACCAGTGAAATAGGATCCTAGCTATAATCTTAATAAAGTGATATATGATACCTAGTGTACTGGAATAAAACCGCTGTAAATAAATAAATAAATCGATATGATGGTGTATGTTTGCTGCATTGTTCTTAAAACTGTGTCTGTGCCTTAATTATAAAGGGACGGCTGCAAAAAGTTTGAGAAGCTCTGTCTTACTCCCAGATGCTCAGAAACGAGCCTGGTGGACGTGATTTCCTGTGACGGTGTATATCGGATTCCAGTCGACTCAGTGAAATTGGATTAGATCTGAATGTCACAGCAGTGCTCACGGCAGCCGGAATGAAGCCCGTTGAGCACCGAGGATTCATCAGACCACTCGTGCGTCACTGAACACCAACATAAACCCGGTCAACGCGTTCATAAAAGACAGTTATTGTGTTCCACCACTTTATTTCTCTGACTGGCACGTTTGAGTTTGTTGCATCACGTGTGCTTTTAGACTGCGTTAATTGCAGCCTTTTATAATCAGATAATTACAGAGGGCAAAAAAAATCGTGGTATTAATTAACGCAGAGATGAATCGTGCCCTTCTAGGTCCTGGCTGTAGCAAATGGGAGGCAGAGGCAGTCAGGCATGTGAGGTGCTTCACTGATGCTTCTCCATGATCTGATGCTTCTCCATGACCTGATGCTTCTCCATGACCTGATGTTTCTCCATGACCTGTACACGGCACGGGTCAGAAGACCAGACATCCACTGTCAAGCGCAGATCTGCTGCAACTCAGGATGAGACTCAACTTCACGTGACTTTTCCTTTTTAAAGGAATTTGATTTTCACTATGTGATTAATCATTATGATCATTACCACTCATGCTTCTGAACATTTTCTACTGCAGACTTATACTGAGTCACAAGCTCACTGCTAACTGTGACAGTTTCTACGTCACAGTTGTGTGTGTGTGTGTTTGTGTGAAAAGACGGAGAAGGAGAAAGTGAAATAGCAATCTTTTTTTTTCCCCTTTATATAACCATCATCGCTCAAATTACAGCTCTCCCATTAGACTTCAGCTTGCACACTGTATCCCCAGAGCTCCAATCCGAGCTTCTATTTTGCTTCACTTACCTAATAAATGTTTGAAAACGTGTTCAGTGGCGGTGTAGCTCGACAGCACGGCGATTGCGAGGCAGGCATAAATTACGGGCTGCTGCACAATTTCGGCGCAGATTAGTAAACATGTCAGCAGTCACCAGGCAAACAGTTCAATATTGATGACTGCTATGAATGTTTGATGAGCAATTGTGTTAAAAAATAATGCTGAAGTAAAACACTTGTGATGTTTATTGCAGTTTCAACAGCCAGCGCTGATCTCCCTCCATCTCCCTCCGGCTGCCCAGAGGGGCCTTTTAACGCACGAGGTTAACACCAAACACATTAATAACTGCACGGCAAAACAACAACAAAATAAGTAAACTGATGTTTTGCATAAACAGCTGGAATCAGTATTATTTGATGAAACATATTGTTATATTAATGGTTCAGAGAAGAAATACACGAAGAGACGGTTTCTTCTTCTTAAGGAATAAAACACAACGGCATGCTGTTACGGGAAAATGATCCACGATGTGCTGATGTGATGAGAGCAAAATGAAGAAGAGTTATTGCTGCCACTCAACGTTGATTATTTTCCCGTAACTGCGCATCCCGAGGTGTTTACTCCTCTCATACGACGGCAATTTGCGGATGGCGATTTTTGTATTTTTTAATGAAAACACTGTACGTTTTAACGTCTGAGAAATTCCTTGGTTCTTGTTAGCTCCTGTTAACACGTTACACTCTCTCTCTCTCTCTCTCTCTCTGTCTCTCTCTCTCTCTCTCTCTGTCTCTCTCTCTCTCTCTCTCTGTCTCTCTGGAAGTTAATAAGACGTAAGAACTCTTATCCTGTAGCAGAAAACGTAGTGACCATTCCGACAAAAAAACACGTTAAATAAACCTCTCCTTATATTAATGTTTTTTTCTTCGTTAACTAGATGTTGACTAGATTATTAATTAATTAACTAGATGTTATTGAGGAGCCAATCAAAGCTCTGTGCAAGCTGTTACTATAGGAACAATGAGTGCATTAATGTAAGCTGGGATCTGAATTACAGCCGGTACGACTGTCCGAGCTGCTGATGGAAAAAAAAGAAAAAAGAATCGACATCTTCTCAACCATCAGATTTGAGAATTCAACAGCACTGAAGTATGAGGGTATTTATCAAACGCAGAATGTTCTTATAGTGTCTGAAATCATGTAAAACACTAACGCGCTTTCTGTTATACAGCACGACAACCAAGCGTCGCTACAATCATAAAAAGCTTCAGATCGGAAAGCTTCACATCTGCTTCACGTTTTCACGTTCGGTTTCGATTCACTCGCGCACTGGAATACTCTCTGAAGCCAGCCGTCTTTTGAACTCAAAGACCAAATTAAATTTGAAAAAAATACAAGACGGAGAGGTGAGTTGCTATTCTAGAGCGTTACTGAGTACCGACACTCACTGCTCTTCATATTACACTTAGTGTTTGAATTTTAAAAAACCTTTATGTAGCCTCATCATGTTTTATTTTATTTTACACCTTTTTGAAGATGAACTGAATGGAATTGAAGTGAAGTTCATTCTTCTCACTAGACTAGCAAGTCAGGGCCAGGAATATTCTTTTAAATTTTACTCACATACACCATACAGCCAAAAGTTTGTACACCCCAACCATCACACTCGTATGTGCTTGCTAAACATTGGACCCATTCCGGATTTATTCCCGTTTTGCTGTTATAATGAGCTCCACTCTTCTGAAAGGGCTTTCCACTAGATCTTGGAGTGTGACTGTGGGGATTTGTGCTCATTCAGCTACAAGAGCTTTAGTGAGGTCAGGCAAGAAGGCCTGAGGTGCAGTCAGTGTTCAGTGGGGTTGAGGTCAGGGCTCTGTGCAGGACACTCGAGTTCTTCCACTCCAAACTTCACACTCCATGTTTTCATGGAGCTCGCTTTGTGTACAGGGGCGTCGTCATGCTGGAACAGGTTTGAGTCTCTTAGTTCCAGTGAAGAGAAATTTGTAATGCTACAGCATACAGAGACATTTTGTACAACTGTGTGTTTCCAACTTTGTGGCAGCAGTTTGGGGAAGAACCACATGTGGGTGTGATGGTCAGGTGTCCACATACTTTTGGCCATAAAGTGCATGACTTGTCCTAAATGATCTGGAATTTAGAGTGATCGAGGCTTGGGGGTCACAGAAAAATTCCAGTTTGGACCAATCCCTGCTGTAATGTTTTTGAAAGAAGCCTTTCAAACCTGTTATTTCTGTCTTGCAGCAAAGCTTAAAGGCTGCATTTTATTTCAAGTTCACTGCCAGATGTGAGCTGATCGTGATCGTCATCATGCTACATCACACACTTTCTGTTTATCTCATACTCTCAATTGTCTCTAAATAAAGTAAATATAATCCCTCTTCATTAACGACACGCCGAAATGTAATTAGTAGCTACGAGACCTTTAGTGTGTTCACTTTCGCAGGTCTATTGTCTAATACAGCGGCGTGTGTCTAACTCTCTCTAAGCTCTATCTTTGGGACAGCTCTTGGCTTTTCTCAGTTGTAACAATCTTCATGACATGTCCACTGGAACGATCTGATTGCTTGGCAAATCTTTCTTCATTCTTCTTGACATATCTGTTTAAATTCCACCACAGCTTTCTTCAAATAAAGGTCAGGAGACTGAGCGGGACTCTTTTTCCTGCAGATTTAACCTTGATTTATTTTTTCAAATATTATTCTGGACCTTCTGTATTTTGGACCTGATTTGCTGTCGCAGAAACACAACTGCAACTACAAAACCACAAACACACACACACACACACACACACACACACACACACACACACACACACACACACAAAAAAACCACAAACACGACAGCAAAACCAGAAACACAGCAAACCACAAACACAACGGCAAAACCAAACCACAACAACGAATTCAGAGACACAACATAATAAATAAACAACAGCAAAATTAAAAACACACCAAAACAATAAGCACAATGGCAAAACAAATAAACAGCAAAACTAAAAATACAAAAGGACCATACACACAACAACAAATTCAGAAACACAACAGTAAAAACAAACAGACAACAGCAATACTAAAAACATAATAAAACCATAAACACAACAGCAAAAACAAACAAACAACAGCAAAGCTACAGACATAGCAGCAAAAAAACAAATAAACAACTGCAAAACTAAAACATAACAAAACCAGACAAATTTCAGAAACACAAAACAAAACCAAAATCACAGCAGCAAATTCAGAAATAAACAACAAAACAAAAAACATAATAAAAAGAAAATAAAAACAAAAACATAACAGCAAAACCAAAAACACAACGTTTTCGTTGCTGTGCTCTTAGTTTTGTTGTTGTTTTGATGGTGAACCTTTCTGTTAGATGTTTATTTACGGACATATTTATGGAAGGAGTCTCCAGTGTCAGCACTTTGTAATGGTCAGTAGTTCTCAGGACAGTTTCTGGTCTCTCGGTAAGAAGACAAGCTGCGTTTATAGCTGGGAACTAACTCATCTCACAGACGTTCCATTACATTAAAAAGCATGATGTGTTGTTTATTCATAAACTCAGAACTGTAATCTTTGGCAAATCGCTGAGGTATAAGCGGAATAACGAGCTTCACTGACCCGGGATTCCGACCAAAGTTGGTCACGTATCGATCGACGGTTACAGAGATAACGCATCACACCACCCCGGGAATTATTTTGATACAACAGCACAGACAGTTGTGTGTTATTCCTTCCATATATCACTTCCAGGCTCTGGATGAACCTCCATAAAACCCACTTGTGTGAAATAAAACTCCAAATGATAACTGTGGGAAGCCGGTCTCATCCCCGACATTCATCCACAGCCAACGTAATCGTCCTCAGCACAATGAGGCTTGGTTAATAATCAGTTTGTGAGCCTATTTACACACAAATTCTTTCTTGAAGATGCCACATTGTATTAGTGAAACGCTACATTAAGGCAGAGGCTCTGCCGAGGTTCGATGTGCATGAGAGACTCTGCCAGGCTGAGTCACTGTGCATCCTGCGGAGCTAATAAGGTTTTAGAGAGCGAGAGTGGCAATATGGTGATTATCTCACCCGTGCAGAATTAGTCACTGTGTGATCTTCTTCCCCTCTCTCCACCTCTATTCAGTCACACAGCAGGAGATAACAGAGTGCACACACACACACACACACACACACACACCATCATATACCCTTCTCTTCTCTACCGAACGTGTTTACTGGCTAGTACCGTACACGCCGATGCAGGATATCCTCCCAGGATGTTAGTACATGTTAGTATGGTTTTGGGGCAGTATGTTATTGTGCAGGTGAGGTGTGTCAGGTAGGTACCTCGTGAGCGCTCCAGGTGGCCCAGGGTCTCAATTTGCTCCACCAGATCATTCGAGTTCCACTGGCTCATCTCCAGCAGGATGGCTGTCTTCCCCTCCATAACATCTGGCAACAAGGAGAAAAACACATTTGCAGTCCAAACACCATTTTAGCACTGCATTGGGAATGACGCTCTAATCAAGTCCTCATGCGGCAAGAACTAATTAGCTATGTTTACTCGGATTGTTTCTAACAAGCAATTTCCTTTGCTCGTTGCAGCCGAAGTTATTAGTTCAAGTTGCTAATTAAATCCATAACGGCAAATGAATTTAAGCAGCCATTGTCCACAATCTGTCTGAGTTCATTTTCTCTGTCATGGAGTTAAAAAAAAAACTAATCCACCACATTATTAGGAATGCTGCTCATTCATACAATTATCCAGTCAAGCCAATCACGTGGCAGCAGTGCAATGCGTAAAATCATGTAGATACACATCAAGAGTTTTAGTGAGTGGGGTTGGGGGGGGTGTGTGTGTGTGATCTCAGTGACTTCGACTTTGGCTTGGTTGTTAGTGCCAGTTTGAGTATTTCAGAAACTGCTGGTCTCCTGGGATTTTCATGTACAACACTCTCTGAAGCTTCCACAGAGTGGTGCAAAAACATATCCAGGCTCTGAAGTTAGAAATGAAAGGTAGCTGTGGATGAGAGTGGTCAGAGGAGAATGGCCAGACTGGTCTGAGCTGAACAGGAAGGCTACTGTAACTCTTTACAACCGTGGTGTGCAGAAAAGCATCTCAACTAGTCAAAATCCTGAGGTGGATGAGCTCCAACAGCAGAGGACCACATCGGGTGCCACTCCTGTCAGCCCAGAATGGGAATCTGATGCTACAGTGGGCACAGACTCCAAAAACTGGGCAGCAAAAAATACATCACATAGTCTTTTTCTAATCTTCAACCACCCTGCTGATAATTGCATGAATGTACAGGTGTTCCTAATAATGTGGACAGTGAGTGTATATATGTGTGTATGTAATCTAGAGCTGCAGTGATTAGTCATTGCGTCGTAAATGCATTATAATGGAAAACTGCACAGGTCTTTATTTTGATGTGCGAGGTCTTCGAATCAATAAATTATATTTTTCTTTCTAATACACTCAAGAAATAGAGCGACTGATAAGCGACAGTTTTCTTTGTAAAATGCTCAAGAAAGAGACGGAATGATTTAACTGCTGCTCACGCAAATTATAAGCCAGAGGCGATCTGCAAAAAAGGTTAATCGAGGTGAACTTTAACGTGACACATAAAAGTGTGAACAGGAAACAAAAGATCGAGCCAAGCTCTCTTTCAGGGAATTAAAAAAAAAACTTTTTAAAAAATACAATTAGAGAATGTTATCAGCGGTCACGCTCCACTCTCTCCATTTACCGCCTGCAGAAGATTAAAAAACCTTTTAGCCTGTAGTCATACCATGAGGAAAAAAAACGCATATCGTATAGATGGAACTAACAGAATGACAAAATGATGAAAAGACAGAATGACAAAATGATGGAATGATGGAATGAGGGAATGACAGAATGACAAAATGATGGAATGATGGAATGACAGAATGACAGAATGAGGGAATGACAGAATGACGGAATGATGGAATGACGGAATGACAATAACTTAATGACATAATGACGGAATGATGGAATGACAGAATGAGGGAATGACAGAATGACAAAATGACAGAATGATGGAATGACGGAATGACAATGAAGGAATGATGGAATGACAGAATGAGGGAATGACAGAATGACAAAATGATGGAATGATGGAATGACAGAATGATGGAATGACAGAATGATGGAATGACAGAATGACATAATAATGGAATGACAGAATGATGGAATCACGGAATGACAGAATGACAATGACGGAATGATAGAATGAGGGAATGACAGAATGACGTATTGATGGAATGACAAAATGATGGAATGGCAGAATGACGGAACTGACAAAATGATGGAACTGACGGAATGAAAGAATGACAGAATGATGGAATGATGGAATGATGGGAAGACATAATGATGGAATGACGGATTGAGGGAATGACGGAATGACAGAATGACGAAATGATGGAATGGCAGAATGATGGAACTGACAAAATGATGGAATGACGGAATAACGGAATGATGGAATGATGGGAGCAAAGTTAAAACAGTCGGTGAGTTTTCCACTCCAAAGGTGTGAAGCAGTGCTGCGGACTTTTACAGCAGAACATCAATAATGCATAAACATTGATAAGTAAAGCTCGATGTTGTTACGTGGTTCGCCGCATCCTCCACATAGCTGAGGGCTTGATATGTTAAATATTGTGGAAGTAGCGAGTGTGAAACACCAGGGTAAAGAAACCTGTATTTTAATGAGAGTGGTTAAGTTTAAATCATGTAACTTGTCGAGATGTAGGCTAGTGATTAAGAGTGTGTATCTCGCTCTTTCAGACGATACATATGAAACATATATAATTATACATACTACAAAATATATATATTCTTTACACCTCTACTACTGATTGGATAGAGATTTGAGAGATTTAAAGACTTGTTTCTAATTTCTTCAAATGTTCTTACCTCCTTATTTGTCATAAATAAACAAATTCATAAATGTATTTACCGTAAATGGTCAGTTATGGTTATTGAGACAGGGAATGATCAGTAAAAAGTGACTGTAATGTGAGTCTGAAGCAAACAAACCAGGCTGAACGTTGAAGATGTGAAACCACACAGAGGCTGAAAGAGTGCAAGTGCAAGGGCTAAAAATAGCTTTCTTGTAACCAACAGGGTAAGAAATTGGGGTAAAGCCTAAAGAAAAAAAAAAAAAAGAACAGAAATGATCTAATGAAGATGGATCACGCTGTCTGCTTCGGTCTTCACCTCCAGCTGTGAACTAACTAGGCAGTCTGTGGGAATGAAATCAGTTATGTCAAATAGACTTGGAGAAACCCATTTCATTATCATTATACTCGCTCATTAAGCACTAGCCAGAGGCTACACGGCCCATTCCACAACCGCTGGAACGGGGGAAAAAAAAGATATTTCTCTCATTTGAGTGGTAATGTAAGTGTTGGCTGATGGGTAGCGTGAGATTACATCAGTGACAAACACAAGACATTAAAGGCTGGTTCGTTTTCCCCTCTGAACAGCATATCTGTTTAGAAGAGAGCCATTACTGGTTTTTTCAGGAAGCAGAAAAGACATAGCGAGGTGTGCAGGCATTGTGAAGCAGCAGCATTACTCCTTTTATTTCAGATTCATGCTGCCAGATGGTTTATTACACGACACGCTAAGCAAACACAGCTGTTTACAGCGCTGCATATTGTCCTGTAAATGTCGAACACACTGCAGTCACATCCAACCTGAAGTATTTCCTATTACAAGTATTTCCTGTATTTTAAAGTATTTCCTATTATACGATTAAAGACACTTTTTTACTCATTTCAAGCTTGAAATCTTGTTCCATTGCCAAATGTTTTTTTTTCCCGAATTTCAAGAATTTGTTTCTAGAAAAATGATCTGGCAGTAAAATAAGAACATTTAAAGCTTGAAACGTGCAAACACATTAAAAAAACAATCATATCTGATTTATAATAATCTTATAAGAAGAAATATTATATATTAGATATTTTTACCCATATCCCAGATTTTTTTTCCACTTGCTAAGATATTTTTGAAAATCCTGCAGTTGCTGGGGCTGAATTTTGGAAAACAACAAAACGATGAAAAATCAGATTTTGATCAAAACTCAATTTTTCTGTCAAAAGAGCTTGAATATGTTTTATCAGAATGACGTGTATTTTTATTTCGGTTACTGTCTAATCTCGCCTAGGCTTAGGATATTTTTTTGGATCGTTTTTGGATAGCTACGTGCCACAGCCAAATAAAGAACGGAAGTTGTAATCAGATACTGACTCAAAATGTCTGTAACCCTCCTGCACTGTTACATCCTGAAACAACAGGCCAGAACGGCAACGGGCAAAGATTTAAAGTGTTAACATGAACACAAATGGTACCGCAAATCCAATTTCTGACTTATTCTTTAAAATCTGTCATGTTGTTTTAAATGTAAATGTAGAAACAGGTGAGGCGTTTGATTTACTGTCAGCTCAGGATAATATTACAAATCCCAAAATTACAAGATCACAACTGAGTCATTAAGGAGTATTAAAATAATTTATGGTGTAAATATGCTGATTCTAGTGGGGCAGTTGTGGCCTAATGGTCTGAGAGTCGGACTTGTAACCCGAAGGTCGTGGGTTCGAGTCTCTGTGGGTGTTTATATTTACATTTACGGCATTTGGCAGACGCCCTTATCCAGAGCGATTTACAATAGTGCTTTGAAGTCTATCAAAAATACATTCTGATATGGTGTTCTTCTGTTGATGTGCTTCTAAACATATCTTTTGGAATTATGGAATTATTATTACTTTTTGGAATTGGTCTCATAACACATCAGCCCATAACACATTTTGCCACATGGTTTGAGGAGATTTAGTTGGGCTTGGATGTTTTTTTTCTGAGAAAGGGCTTCCGTCTACCCACTTGACCTCATAGATCAGACATGTGATGAATATGAGAGATTGTTGTCACGTGCGGAGACTAATCAGTACTTGTGCAGCTCCTTTAATGCTGCCGTTGGTTTCTTGGCAGCCTCCCTGGTATGTTTTTATCTTGTCCTTTTATAAACTTTGGAGGGACGTCCTGTTCTTGGTAATGTCACTGTGGTGCTCCATTTTCTCTATTTGTTGATAATGGCCTTCACGGTGTTCCATGCTACATCTAATGTTTTGGAAATTCTTTTATACCCCTCTCCTAATGGATACCTTTCAACAAATGTGAGATGCTATGTGAGATGCTTTGTAAGCTCTTTGAAAACCATGGCTTCAGCTGTCAGATGAAACCAAAAATATGTGAAGAAAATCCGACAGAAACAGCTAGTCTTTATTTGAGGTTAATCAGAATAATTTCACTGATGACAGCTGGATGATAATTACTTTTGAACATGAGACTTTTTCTATCCACTGTAAATACACTATGTGCTGGATGAGTGGGACTTCTGAAAACCCTGGCAGTCAGTATTCTAAAAAAAAAAATAAAGCTTGCTAGAAAGCTAGTCTTATTTTGAATATCTTTCTTACTATGTATTAAATTCAGTGGAAATGAAATTAATAGCAGTGTCTTTAATCTTTCAGTTAAAATGCAGGAGATGCTTAAAATGCAATTTTCTTGCATCTTTTCTTCACTTTCAGGAGTAACCAGATTTTAAAATGGCAGAACTTTACCAGTGATTGAGATATGTGTAAATAAGAAATGAATTTCAGTTCAGGAAAACGTGTAGTTTTTTTTATATCTATAGCAGAAACCACACTGACCACGTGAAGGCTTTTCACATATGGTGTGCGTTTAGGAGTGAGTGGAGGTGTATATGCAGAAAAGCTCAATTATTTAATAAAGAGTTTTGCGTGTGTTATATCTAAGCATGTATGTCTTCCTGTTCTCAATACCGTTGCAGTGAAACAACAACGAGGTGTTTCTGTTCCGGTATACTGATCCTGACAAGCACCTTAGGTCCTTCAGTCAGTCTGAATATTCATAATGTCTGAGAAAAAGATTGACAATGATCGCAAAGGACAGAATGACAAGAGAGGAGCAGCAAACGGAGAGAACAATGAGGCACACTGTGACATCAAAGAGAGAACGACGGAAGAAAACAAACCAAAAATAAATCTCCCAACAGACACAAACCAGCACAGAATACTAATGCTTCAATATCAAACATTCTGGAAGCATAATATTCATTTCATTATACTTACTGAATGTAACATCCAACCAATATTTACACATTTTACAAAGCTTTCAGATTTTTTTTTTTTTTTGGGTTCTGTCTCTCTTGTTTCTGAGGATCAGTAAATAATTGTTTTGTTGGTTTCCTTTAAGGGAAGGTGAGGCAGATACAGCCATATACAGTGCTGTGCAAAAGTCTTAGGCACATGCAAAGAAATGCCGTAGAGCAAAGACGCCTTCGAAAAAATAATTAAACTATATGTTTCTACATTTAAAAAAAAATAGTAAAAGAGCAGTAAACAGTAATAAATGGCCTAATGTTCAAGAGTCGGACTTGTAAACCGAAGGTGAACCTGAAGGTCGTGGGTTCGAGTCTCGGGTCCGGCAGGGATTGTAGGTGGGGGGAGTGAATGACCAG
>CM074959.1:2940137-2956331 GCA_037577455.1 Pangasius macronema | reverse complement strand
TGGAGAGTGATGATTCGCTGTGGAGATCCCTGAAGGGAAAAGCCCAAAGAAGAAGAAGAAGAAGAAGAAGAAGAAGAAGAAGAAGAAGACCAACACAGTTAGCTAGATTATAAGAGCCTTTTTTTCTCTCTCACTACATCTGCAAATTGCTTTACAGAATGATATTTAGTCATGGCTACAGACAAAAAGCACAGAGTTAATGGTGAGAGAACGATTTCAAAAACAGGAGCACATTTTCATCAGGAGTCAGGGCAAATGCCTGTGCCTTGTATATCCAGAGCCATACTGTTGCAGTATTTAAGGAATTTAATATGATGAAACAAATCATGGGCATTGCAAAAACACTCCAAGGATGCAGAGGGGCTGAAGCAGCTGGAAGCTCTCCTGCAGAAGCAGCTTTTTATCGGAGCAAGCGAAGAGGACATTACGAGAGCGAACAAGTGGCGACTCTTCCAACCACTAAACCTGAAAAACCTTTCGTGAATCCTCAGAAGAGTTGTTAACTAAAGTGCTCAGTGTCATTCATCCCCAAAAATTACAAGCTGCCAGGTGATACCCTGCTGAACTTATTCCACTAAAATCAAATTTACTATATTGGGAGCTGTAAAATGATATTTTGTGACCAGCCCTTGAGTATTCTGATGTGGTCTAATCAAGCCCACTTTATTAGACCACTGTGGTCCCTATTAACATGTCTAGACGCTGTTATAGTCTCTATCTAGGCTTCTGGACTCTAATTTCATAGATTTTCTGACCCCATCTCAGATTTTTAGATCCCACTTAGAGTTATACACCTTATTATAGACCTAAATTAGATATTTGGGGAGCTCGTTTATTAATCTTTGAGTAAAGTTGTGTGTAAATGATTTGATGGCCAAACTAAAAATTCTCACCAGATTCACAAAAATTTTTCACCAATTGTCTTTGTACTCGTGGATGATAAATGTCAATCATCTGTAAAATACCAAGTGTGTTTATGGTACAGCTGGTTATCACTGGGCCCCAAAATGACAAGCAAAAAGTGAAAGAGTTCCTCCTAAGCATGGCATGAATTAAACTTTCCAGTAATGCAGCTCAGCCATTGCAGCGTGTTGGCTATAACAGACATACACTAAGTCTTCCTTTTGTTGGGTGCCATTACTTTTATACAAATTTTGTACTAAACTCATTTGTCTTAAGCGGCAGTGACTCATCGGCAATTGTACGATGTGAAGCCGATCAGTCGAGGTTCGCGTTAGTGAGTCTCCTCATGAGTACATTTACACACTCAGGAGAGAAATGTAGATAAGAACATTTGCCACAAATCAATGGATTTTCATGAGCACCACATTTCTTGTGTCTCGTGTTCTTGTGTACGAGTACATCAGAGGGACAGCTCATGTTGGACGTTTGGGGGACAAAGTTAGGGAGGCCAGATTAAGATGGTTTGGACATGTTCAGAGGAGGGAGAGTGAGTATATTGGTAGGAGAATGTTGGACATGGAGCTGCCAGGCAGGAGGTGTAATATGTTATTACAGCAGCTCTGTGCATTTAAGTAACGCACATAACATAAAATGTAATTTGTAGATGGGTATGGTAATTAATTGTGTAATTTCTGTTTTATTTGCTTTCCAAAATGTTTGGCCAAATCACCCAGTGCAGCATATGAACAAGTTCCACAGCATGTGCATTAAATGTAATAGAAGTGAACAGTGCACGAGTTAAACAAACACCGGGGATTTTGCCGTGCACGATTAAAAGAGAGGAAAGAGACCCACTTGCGAATCCTTCCACCGACCCGAGAGGATAAATGATATAAAAGAGACGGGGAAAGCAAACTGGCACAAGGTCACTGCAACTGCTGCCAAGGGGTCACACTTTTGTTTTCAATGATGTAATAGTACATTGGTTAAGGATCGATCTTGGGAAGATGAAGCAATAGCACAAGACAACACTTGAATTATTTTCTTATCCAAGGAAACGTGTAAAACTGACTTCAGACTCCAGCCAGCATTTGGGCTAAAAGGAGTGATGGCTGGTTGTGAGATTAGGTGGGAGTCTATCAATAGTTTGGGAATGAAGCTATCAGGGTTGTGCAGTGCATTATACCCCAAGGTCTCAGTGGCATTACAAGAAAAATGTGGGGCAAATTATTACACATACACTTGCCAAAGGTTTGTGCACACCTGACCATCACTTTCACGTGTGTTGTTGAACATCCCCTTCCAGATTTACTCCCCCTTTGCTGTTATAATAAGCTCCACTCTTCTGCGAAGGCTTTCCACTAGATGTTGGAGCGTGGCTGTGGGGATTTGTGNCTTTGTGTCAACAGTTTGGGGAAGAACCACATATGGGTGTGATGGTCAGGTGTCCACATACCTTAGGCCATATAGTGAACCTCGTTATTTAAAATTTTTAACTGTTTCAAGTCTATAATTCTGTGTTCCCTCCGAACACCAAACCTGGTAAACACAAAGGATTTTAATTGATTTTAATTGTTCATTGATGATTTCATTCAAACCAAAAACACTGAATTTTCATCTTTCACAGTTTTCATCTGCCATCATTTTTTTTTACACTCTGTGTAATCACCTGACATGACCGTCACTGATAGGCTGTATGAATCTACAGTCTGGGGTAGAAAGAAATCAGCCCTAGCATCACTTCTGGTGTTTTCATACCATGCTGTGTGTATGTCTTATGACCAGTGGTGGCACTGATGTGCTTCGTTCCACAAAAATCCAAAATAATCCCCTTTAACAGCAAAAAACCTGACGTGGATGACCTGGCCAAAATGAAACGTTACATTGACGTCTTTTCATTTCTAAAAGACAGAGGGCCTTATCAATTCTCTTATATTACACTCCAATCAGCTCTGGATTGCCGTGCTCACTCCAATCAGCGGCCGTGCTCAGAAGCCCTGAGGCAGCAATAAGCCTGCAGTCTAAAGCGTTCATTATTATACATCCTACACCTCTAAGATTGTGAATCATTTTAGTTTAACAGATTGTGCTATCAGACACTCCATCACAGCCAACATTTATCATTTGTGTAAGCCCACAGCTATCAGACATCCAGTGCAAACTGGATTAGTATGGATTGGATTTAAGGACTCCTGATACCGAAGAGCGCTACTCAGCTCAGATTGCGGCGACAAATATTGAATGTTTATATATGTTTTATCTGCACTCCGACAACTGCTCAAACACACTGAGGCACTCAGATGTTGTTGAGAAACAAGCAGAAGAAAAATGACTGGTCGTATCAGTGTGTTAAATAATACACTGCAGCATGAATAATATCAACTCTTACCCCTGGCATCGAAGAACTCCTCGTCCGAGCTGTCCATGGACTCCTGTACGATGTTCTGCAGCCTCCAGTGGGATGCGCTAAATTTTCGTGATACATCTAAGAAACAAATAGGAAATTATGCAAATTAAATACATTTTATAAAGAATATTCCCTCCAAACACACATACCAAAGACTTGTGATATTGATTTTTTTACAGTTCTTGATTTACATTTTTAAAAAATCTCAATAAACAGTTTAATCTTCCGAAACTAAGCCAAAGAAATACAGGAGAACAAGTATTTACACCATTTCAGGTTCAAGGAGAGTAGGGGAGGGTGTAATAATATTATCAGCTGTGCAGTCGGGAACTGCTTGCTGGCAGTGGCAACTGCAAAAACTCAGTTGGATGGTGGATTTTCACTGTTGATCTGCTGCTCAGAGTGTTTAAACACATTATCATTATAACGACATTATCATTATTTGCAAAGTTTGTCAATTTACACCATTTGTCAATTCGTTATACCCATATTTAATCTTTTTAAAAAAAAAAAAAATTCAGTGACATCCCTAATAAATATAGCTACTTTACATTAACTGTACATTTGTCTAACGTTAGCTAATTCGAAAGCACACTGACGGATTTTATTTCATATTAAAGAACTCAAAACATTCGCCGTTTAGCGAGAAAGCGAGAGCATGTGAGATGGTGGAAGTGGGCGGGGCTTCCAGGCGGTGTCAGTTCATAACGGAGAGTCCAAAACACTTACGCAAATCATTACAGATTCATGTCGATTGGTTCATCAGTCCTTTTCTTAGGGAGAAAATGACTGATCTTTAAAAAAAGACTGCTGTTTTGGCGTATTTTAGGTATTAAAGCTACACAAAATGTGTAAAGGTCATCAGGTCTGGTAATCTGGATATCGTGGCAGTGTAGTATCGTGTAGAGATGATTAAATCGTTATATCGCACTAGTGTTAACCAACGACATTCATTTCAACTGATTCTCCACAGCAGCACAATTTACTGCATAGTGACGTTTTATATATCTGCAAAGTACTTATAAAACCTGAAGCCAAATACCAAATAAATCTCTTGTTCTGTTTGATTATTACATGAACAATGAATGTTAATGACTAACCAGGCATGTGATATTTCTCAGGCAGAATCTGCAATACTTCTGAAATGCCTGTGATTTTGTAAAGACAATCTCTTCAACACATCATGCCATGTTTTTCGAGCTAAGACTGTTTGTTACTCTGACACGTTCCTTGATCATGTCTGACACAGAAGAAACAGTGGAACGTGAAGACTTTCTCTTCGCTCTCCTCCTGTGGGAAATACAGTTACAAAAACACATCCCTAAAGGAGTACCACTTTGAAGCAGAGCGTGACTAATTAAACCCCCCCAAAAAAATAAAAATGCTGCTGGAGCTAGCGGTGGATTCAGCTGAGCTCTGAATAAGCCGGCGAAGACCTCTCCATTCACGCCTCATTGTTCCCTACTGCTTTGCAGATAGCGCACATTTTCTCCTGGTACTTCTTAAGTACAAATAACTGCTCCCACTGCCAGGCACATTAGCCGCACAGAGGAGAAGAGGCAATAAAGAGTCAGGCTCGCTAAAATCCAATAATGATTCACACAACCCAAAAAGAAAAATACGCCCTTGTTGATTAGTGTTCAGGTTTTGGTATTGGAACCCAGCCTATGGCTTCCTTAGTAAATCTGGTAATAGAGCTCTCTTGCAAACCGTAGCTAAGGTAAAATGATTCATGTTTGGGTCACAGGTGGCCATTTCCTGGCGGTGAGCACAGTGACCTCAATCATCTATTAAGTCCCGGAGGAATGTCTCTGACAGAGTTTTGATTATTTTTTTCCCTTTTTCATCAACTCTACTGGAGGTTGGACTGCATTTCCTTTTTGTTTTTTAGTTAAAAATTCAAGCTCTCTTCAGTTCTTCAGTCTACAACCTCATCGTGGATGAGGCTGAAAAGCTTTATTAAATATTCTTATAGCAGAAATGAATATTAGAGCCAGAAGTAATAGCACTGTTAGGATATTTCAAAGCGTCATCAAATCATAAATTCGTTAGCGAGCCCAAGCTGAGTAAAAGCTCCAGGGTGCTACCAATGCTAATGTGTAAAGAAAAACACACACCAGACCGTGCCGTTATACAAAAGCGCTACACACCGGAGTGGTACGATAATAATAACCGAAATGGATTATTTTCATATAACAGCATGGTCTAAAGTTCCACTTATACCACAGCGATTTGTCGTCGTTTACAATGTTTAATTCATGAAAGAACAACACGTCATGTTTTTAACCTTTTATAGTTAGCTTTAATGTGCACATGACAAGTTAGTTCCTGTTATTAAATCACTTATGCTTTTGCAACGATAAACAGTCCTTCCCCCACCAGCCTCACTTTTACACACACTCACACACACACACACACACACACTCTCTCTCTCTCTCTCTCTAAAAAGACGCAGCTTTAAATCATTTTACCAAGAAACTATAAAGCGTAAACTCTTCTGTCAAAGCACCTTTACAAAGCACTAACACTCAAGACTGTTAAATAAACGTCTCCTAACAAAAACTTCACCACATCAACGACGACATGTTTTCCTTTGTTAAATAACAAGTTTTATTTAAAAATTCGTTACTTATTAGTCTTAATTATGTGGCGTGCACACCATACAAGTCCCTGTGTGTGAGCTGTTACTATAGAAACGATATTGTATTAGAAAGGGCGCATTAATATAAACTTATCTCTCCTGTTACAGCCGGAACTACTTTCCGAGCCAGGCGGACAGCGTGCACACCTTCTGACCAATCAGATTTGAGAAAATGTAGTCTGTCACATGACTCACTGATCACTCGCTCCTGTTCCGTGTTACTTCTAAATAAACTCCCCTTTTTAAATTCTGCTTTCTGTGAGTTTTCAGTGTCAAGCTTTTGGTGTACTCGTGGGTGCCTCTTTGCTTCTTTTACTCCGATCACATTTATTGTCCTTGTTTTCACATTGCTGGTTTTGTTAGCGCATTAATTAATAAATAAATACGATCTGCACTCGCATCTTCAACTCCCAATCCCTGACAGGGTGGTATGAAAAGTGGGATCACAGAGTTAACGGGAAACGAATGAGTAGTTCAGAAGGTCAGAAGTGAAATTTTGTTTTCTCAGGAATGACTCATTACATAGTAATAAAAGCGTATTCAAGAGATGCAGCCCTACTACACTTTATCCCAGGCTCCGCCGTTCGCCATCACACACCTAATCTGACTCCGCCACTTCTCTTGATTAATATGGAGACTTCTCGGACTCACTGACAATTGGTTGTTAGCACCAGAATGCTCATGGGCACCACTTCTTTTCTTTTTCCCTCTTCACAGCTGATGGAGGGTCATTTTCAGCCGTCTAATCTCAACAGTCCTCTCGCTGTAGCTCATTAGTTAGCCGATCCTCAGAGCGCTGGTTGTCAAAGCTCTTAAAACGGAAGGCTTATAACCGTCGGCCCCCAGAACCTGGTGTCCAAACAGTGATTTCAGCCATTCACATTATTATACATCATTTACAGAGTGCTGGAATTAAAGCTTAAGAAATAACAACTTTTTTTCCATTCTAACTTTAGCAATTAGTAATGATAGAACTGATTTTATGCGATCATATCATAATATTTTTTCACAAACACCCTCCACCTTCCCTGTACGCGCATGAAGTTTCTCTCATGTTGAAAAATGTCTAGCAATAAACATAAACATTAATAGAGCTGGGATTTTCAATGCCACCGGCTGCAGTTACGACAGTATAACCGCACAACAGAGACCAACAGGGCAAAGCGGTAGTAATGCATCACATTTCACACAATAGCTTGTACTAGGCCTCCGAGTAGCACTGAGCGTCTGTGGCTATAATGCTAATGGCTGACTTGAGTAGGCATGTGTTAATAAGTGCTTATAAAATACACTGCATTAATCTTATTTCAGGAACTTGAACTATTCAATGGCCCAGAGTTACCGTTACCACTGCAAAGTACATTATTTTCACATAACTGTATGGTTCAAAGTGTTTTATTCTGCTTATACCACAGCAGTTACAATGTTAAATTAGCAGCTATAAACAGCAGCTATATGCTAGCAGCTAGAAACAGCAGCTACACGTTAGCAGCTAGAAAGAGAAGCTATATGTTAGCACCTAGAAACAGCAGCTATAAACAGCAGCTATACATTAGCAGCTACAAACAGCAGCTATACATTAGCAGCTAGAAACAGCAGCTATACATTAGCAGCTAGAAACAGCAGCTATACGTTAGCAGCTACATGTTAGCAGCTACAAACAGCAGCTATATGTTAGCAGCTAGAAACAGCAGCTATACGTTAGCAGCTACATGTTAGCAGCTACAAACAGCAGCTATATGTTAGCAGCTAGAAACAGCAGCTATACGTTAGCAACTTGAAACAGTAGCTATACGTTAGCATCTAGAAAACTGTAAATTGTGATTAAAACTGCACAAAAATCTGCTTGAGAAAGAATTATACCGTTTCACTGTTTTCCAAAAAACGTACTGTGATGTACATTTAAGGATTCTAGAAAAGTTTCAAAACAAACATTTCAAAAACATTTAAATCGAAAAGAGCCAGTTTGGTTAAATTAATGTACATATTTCTGTCTAAAACTGTTTTTTTTTTTAACATTCTCTTTTATTTCATATAATCAGTGAATACTGTCCAATTACAGATAAAGAATTTCACTGAACAGCTATGAAAAGTTTACTACAAAGAAAGACTTTATGCTTGTAAAATTATATTGTAAACCTTTCAATTAAAAAACAGTATTTAATTAACAGCTGTTCGATGAAATTCTTTATCTGCGATTTTACACTTGCACTTGTTGATCAGTTTAAATCAAATTTATTGAACAAAACTACTGAGTTTCTATCTGAAGGTTTTTAAGAAACATCGTAAACCTCTTGAGAATCCTTCTGAAAAAAAAAACAAACAAAAAAAAACACGCCAGGCGAGGACGACCTTGCGACCTTGAATGCTTCGATGCTTGTACACATTCACAGCTTGCGAGACAGTCTTTCACATGTGGCCTTTTCTGGTCTGATCGATACACAGCAGAAAATCTACCTCCACCTGACAAGCTGGTGTTTCTCTCTGATATCCCTCCATTCAGAATGTTTTTCTTCTTCTCCCTGCCTACGTTAATTAGTTCACTCACTATCACGGTACGAAGCCACAAGCTACAATAACATCCGAGACTAGCCATCGAGTACAGGTTTCTCATTTCAAAACTCATGTCATGAAGCACACGCAGACTCGGGCAGCGAGTAGTGAAATAATTTGAATCAATGAGCTTGTAAGTACTTAATTAACTTTTTCATTGCTGCATTTTTGTTCGCATCGAAGTTGATTCCAGGCTTTGAAAACGAAAATCAACTCCAAAACTTTGGAGTCAATTCCACAAACTGTAATTGATTCACCTCACACACACACACACACATACACACACACACACACACACACACACACACACAGCAAGCAAACTAAATTTAGCATCAGAGTGTCAGAGTTACCCAAGTTAGTAAGTTTTAAATTATAATATTATATATTAAGGTTACACTGAAACTATGTCATTTGGTGCAACCGTTATTTATTTATCAGTTCGTAAAACTGGACTGCTTATGTTCAAACTAGGTTAAGTTCTACTTGTGCAACAGGCTGCTGCATTATCAGTTTTACTTCACTATGTTTGTGCTATATATTTGTTTCCTTATATCTAATTTACAGTGCAGTAAATCATCAACAGAAGTCCATGGACGTAGAGCTGGAACACTCTTGCTTTACAGTAGTCCATGCTCTTCAGTGTTCCCATTTTCTTACACAATAAAGCTAAATAAAATGTGTTTTCATCCTTCTAATCTGCTGTATTTATTTATTTTTAGTTTACTTTACTCTGTAAAATTTAGTAATTAATATAATGACAGTGAAGACCTTCATAAAAATATAGTTACTCTAAAATAAGTCATTGTTTTTCTGAATTTTTAATAGGTTCTGTTGTTTTATTACAATGATAATTCATAGAATGACAACTTTATTAAAAATGTAATTTACTGGAAAAGAATTGTAATTGTCAGTTTTTGTGAAATATTCAATACCTTGACTCTTGAGTCTAGCATACACTGTATGGCCAAAGGTTTGTGGACACCTGACCATCACACCCACATGTGGTTCTTCCACAAACTGTTGCCACAACGTTGGAAACACACAACTGTATGGAATGTCTCTGTGTGCTGTAGCATTACAGTTTCCCTTCACTGGAACTAAGAGGCCCAAACCTGTTCCAGCATGACGACGCCCCTGTGCNTCCTCACCAACATCAGCGCCTGATCTCACTAATGCTCTTGTAGCTGAATGAACACAAATCCCCACAGCCATGCTCCATAATCTAGTGGAAAGCTTCCCAGAACATAACAGCAAAGGGGAATAAATCTGGAATGGGATGTTCACAAAAGTACATGTAAATGTGATGCTCAGGTGTTCACAAACTTTTGGCCATATAATGTATATATTTTTGTGAACAACTGTTTTACTTCTTTTATACAAAAGCAATCATATGGTATTAGCTGCACAGATCTACTATAATATTTCTGTTTATCTGTGTCAACCTACTACCTGGTTCATTACTGTAAATTTAGCAGTTCCATCGCCCCTGCCGTAGTGAACGTTTCTTTATTCAGCAAACAGATATGTCACAGTATAAAGTCCTCATATTGTGTACACAGAAAGATTCTGAACAGAGCTGTTTATCTTCACCTGACCTTCACTTACCTGGAAGGAAAGTAAGTCAGCCATCTAGCCAGTAATGCAAAACCTCTCGGGGTAGATAAGCTAGCATAGATAAGCCTCGTCATAATATTCTAAATAAAAGCTTATGCAAGTACATCAGTGGGAAAATTTTATATTGACACATGCCACTGAAAATCACTGAAAAACGTCTATAGCACTACTTTGATAAGTCTGTTCAATATAGCAGTCTGAGGTAACATGTATATGTTGATAAACAATCTGTGTATAAGTTACAGAGAGGAGATGTCTACACAACGTACACATGATCACCACACCGGTGGTTCCATGTGTACTTTGTACACCCTCATACTGTATACTTAACACAACCTGACTACATCCACTTTTATTATACGTGATAGTTGTATAGCTAGGTGTCACGCAACATCATTTGATCATTAGTAGGTTACACGGTAGTAACAGGTATATAAGCTATACTGGGGTTATGAGCTTAAAAACTTTTAAAAAATCCCAAGAACCAGCTCCCAAGTGGCGTAACACAAAAGAGAGATCAGCATTCAGAGATCGTGAGTTCGAATCCCAATGATGCCAAGAGAGCTAAACTGGCCGTGCTCTCTGGAGAGGGATCTCATACTCTCTATCACAGCGACACCTGGCAATCACGGGTGTCTGTGAGCTCAAGAATGTGGAAGAGGGCAGATAGGGCTTCCCTCAGTGTGTGTTGCTTTGCAGCAGCAGCATGTCAAAAAGATGCACTTGGCATCGTTTTAAACAGCGTCTATATTTTATTGCTCTGCACTTTAAACTTCTTTTCTCACAGGATATGATGGAATCTTTACCTGAGGTAATATTCAGATCTCTTTATGATCGCTAATCTTTTCAGACACAGGAAAAAAATGCTGCTGTGACAGATTTGGAAAGTCCCAGAGATCTAGCGATAAAACAAATCCTGTCCAAATATGCCTTATAACAGAATTCAAACACAAAGATTGATGGGAGGTAATTTAGGAAACGAAAAATTGTATTACACGAGCTTGACGTTGTTCACATTTCCATTCAGAATTTGCTGAGATTTACAGTTCAAATCTCCAAATGCAAACGATAAAGACAGCAAGCACACGTCACACATCACCGCACTGCGAGTGGAGAGTAACAGTAAATCCTAATGTAGTGACCAGCAGCAGCCTATGAATCTTCCTGCCAGTCAAAAAGAAAGGAGTTTCTGGAATGATGGCCTGCCATGAACAGTGCATGCTGAGAGTATTTTGTTGCACAGATGGTTCTGCAGCTCTGGTACATTGTCATTTCCCCATCTCTGCCTCAAGATAATTACAGTTATTTCCCAAACTGCTCTGCCACTGATATGACAGTGAAATATTAAAAAAAAAATGACAACGCTTGAACATTATTAAAATGAGAATTCAGTCTGCTATCTACGTTCTAGCTTCCAGTCATCACACCATCATGTCATCTACACTCCATTGTAACACTACCAATGTTTATTGTTAGCAATTAACCTGAGCACACAGACTAGTCAAACTTACTAGGTAGTGAAAGAGTTGACAAGCATTTAATGCGTCATGACATTTAAGAGCCTAATTACAGGAGAATCTATGAAGCCTTTCCTGGATACCTCACGAGGAAGCTGGGTTTACAGAAATGACAGATTGCACGTGTCAGCGATGCAGTCCAGCGCATACAGCCTCATTAGTTTATCTGCCAAGGGATCTACGGCAGAAGTGGGGCAAAAATATTGCGGTGCCTGGAAATCTAGATTGCGTGAGGATGAGTGTTCATTGCAGTAAGGACGGCTTTAGAAGTTTTCAGCAGAAGATTATGGGCTGCAGTAATAGGTTGATTCTCACATCTCATTCAATTCAGAGCATTCAGAGGGTGCAGCCTAAAACGAGAGCTAAAAAGAGGTACCTATAGAGGATCCGCATTGAGCAAAGGTAGCCGCACGGCACAAATGATAAGTGCTGCGAGGTAGAAATGCCACATCATCAAGATGGTTACATCATCAAGATGATAGCCCATTTCTATATCCTGCATTTATCTAAATTTCAAACAAAAAAAAGTTCTGGCTTTGGTTGTCCTTTGGAGAAGACGGGAGAAAACACAAAGGGCAAGAAATTACTCTATTGACTCGACAAACTAACGGCGAGTTCAGCCTCATCTGAGAGCAACGGAGCCATGACGACCAATTCCAGGGCTATTTTACATTGGACAAAACCAAGTCTGATGTCTTTAAGGTTACACAATATGGCAAAAAGGTTGTAGACACCTGACCAGCATACCAATATGAGCTTGTTGAACAATCCATTCCAGATTTAGTCTCATAATATAATTAATATATAATTACCTCCACTCTTCTGGGAAGGCTTTCCAATAGATTTTGGGGATTTTTCCATTCAGCCACATGAGCATTAGTGAGGTCACACAATTCGCAAAGGAAAGCGAAGGAAAGCTAGCTAATGTCTCTGTGATTGACAGGGGAGAGAAAGTATGCCATCCCACCCAGCCAATTTTTCTCCCAACCACAGATGGCTGTATCGTCCACAGGATTCAAACTGGTGATCGGTAGAAAAGCTGAACATCGTGGTGGTAATCAATCTTAATATAAAGTGAAGAAAGATGGGCCAAATCAAGTCGGGCATGACAAAGCACTAAGGTACTAAGCAAAGACCAGCTCAGTAATAGACGAGCATGGTTGTTTTGATTTGCCAACGGTCACATGGTTTCTTTCTGAGGGCAAAACTGAAGGCATGGAGCATCAAGCACTTTATTATTCAATACGGAACAAATTGTAAGTGCTGTGTGACTTCAAATAGTAATTGCATTAGGGAAATCCTGGAACAAACCACATCTTTTAAAGCACTGTCCGCTCAGACAATACAATTTTTTTTTGTGCTAACTTAAGTACTTTATGAAGAGGTAAGTCTTTAGACGTCGTTTGAAGACTGTCAGTGACTCAGCTGTTTGGACATCTAGGGGAAGTTCATTCCACCACCTTGGTGCCAGAAAAGAGAAGGATAGGATTAGGATTTAGGAAGGATAGGAGAAGGATTTAACTGTCAATGCCTTGAGAAAAAGCTTCACCTCATTATACAATCCATAAAGCATCGAGAGAAAAGAAACAATCAGCAATATAAGCGCTTTAAAAAGCGCCTTACTGTGCTTAACTGGAGGTGGAGGGGCTTATTCATTTTTTCCTTTCTTGCTAGATATAAATGCACAACACAACAAAATTCACAACTAAAGGTCAGCTTATTGAGCTTGTGCAGGAAGGCAAACATACAGCAAAAGGTCAGCATATAGAGTACACGGGCGTAGGCCAATAGGTCACTGCTGTTTTTAATGTCCTGTCCGCCAAAGCTAGAGCTTGCATCCACCTGCAAAAGACGCTTTTCTGTTGTATGACAGAAGGCATTTCTGCACTAACATTAAAAACCTTGAACAAACATCAATCCATTTGTCTTAAACATATGGAAATTGAACAGTAAGAATGAGCCATTTTGCTCCAGCATTGACATTATTAGCGAAAGTTGATAGATGGGCAAGGAATCCACTTCAGTGAATAAAAATGACATTGAAATTTCCTTTCCTGATTCATGCTGCTACCAACAGCTGTGGCAGGAAACCATCACGAGCAGGAAGACTAGGCTGATCTGTATCATAAATCACATATGTGCTCAATCCTTTGACAAATATCTTACTAAAACTTTCACATCTGATGAATGAACAGCATTAAACAGCGGAGGCTCATCCATAAGGCGCGGTAGGACAGATCCCTGCTATATATATATATATATCAACCGTTCAGCAAATGTTAATCTTGGGTCCCTGGAGGACTGGTGGTTAGGCCACAGAGCTCTTACCGCTGCAGCCTGGGGTCGATTCCTGGCCAGAGAACCGACCTCAGCCAGTGGGGATGCATGCTACGGTGCACTCTCAGTGCCGGTCCCAAGCCCGGATAGAACTGGGGAGGGTCCCTTCAGGAAGGGTGTAGAACTGCGCCAAATCAAATACACGGGCCATCGATCCGCTGTGGCGAGCAAAAGTTAATCTTCATAAAATCCTCATTCACAACTCCATACAGTTCAAATTTGAATAAATATAAAATACTGATTGCTAAGTGACCTAGATTTTGCAGTGGTCCTAGTGGTCGAAATAGGAACTGCAACGGTAAACAGTCATTCCCTCACCATTCCCTCGCCTCCTTCTTTCTCTCTCCTTCTCTTAAAAAATACAGCTTGTCATTTTGCCAAGAAACAAGGAACTGTAAACTCCTCTGTCCTGAAGACTCTTCCATGCTGTGAAACATTACCGTGGCTGTTGCAAAGCTCTTACACGTGCAACTCCTTCCGTAAGTAAATGTCTTAATAAATGTTAAATAAATGTCTCCAAACAAAAACAACAAAAACAATAAAACAATGAGCTATTACTATAGAATCTGTAACATATTAGAATGGGCACATTGGAACTACTGTTCAAAAATAATGCTCACCTTCTGACCAATCAGATTCGAGAATTTAACCGTGCTGTGGTACAAGATTAAAAAACACGACAATTATTTATGATTTATGGTTTCTCATATCTGTGCTTCTAAAATCCTAAATGTGTAATATTTTTTACTGCCATGTCTGTACTTTGGTCTAATGACCATAAGAAAAACTTACTGAATTTGTATAATCGCAATACAGACAAAAATAAATGCTTCATGCATAATGCAGTTTTCACGGCCGACAGATAAATGGGACAACCACAGAGCAGAGACACAAAAGGGTTCGACTCGGCACCTCTTCTAATCACCAGCTTCAAACGCCGCATGAAGATCCGTAATTAAAAATCAGCTTCTGAAATCCACTTTTATCCTGAAAAATGATTGTTAAAAAGAAACTAACTATGAACCCGTCTCTCTCTGGTCGTCTCTTTTATCTTGTTATGCTTAAGTTCAGAATGGACAGGGATCACGCTGAGCTGATCCAGAACGCCCTGTGCTAAAGCTTAAGAACATAAGCTTTGATCTATTAGCATGTCACTCTTAATGAAGTAAATCTGGGTGCTAAAGCCCCTCCTCGCGCCTACACAAATTGTTGTCTTACAACACAACCTGGTTTATGAAAAAACCTAAGAATATGCGATCGTGAGCTTCAACATCCATAACTCTTTTTTTTTTAATAACACATTTTACAAGATGCTGTTTTTGAGAATTTGGGAGAAAAAAAACTAATATTTTAGCACATGCTGCTGGTTTATAAATGGATCAGTGGATAATCATCACATGAAGGCTGAATCTGTGTGGCCCAGAGTTCAAGCTATTGCTCTGCTGTGTTAACAAATCACTTAGAAACGTGAGAGTGCTGAAGCTTTACCTCAGGTGTTCTTAGTTATCCATTACTCTCGCAAATCAGTTTGTTAGAACGCAGTCCTGCATTCATAAAGCACAATTTCTTTACCCTTGGGGCTCCGGGGTTATTTTGGTCTCGTATCTCTTAGCTGATAATTCATTTTTTTCACTTCAACACAGGCTACTGTAACAACACACTGGACCCAAAGGCACACACAAAAAAACAGAATATTGGGTTTAGAAAATAATAATTATGATTATAATGATTTTTTTCCATTCTCATTAAAAAGGTTAAAAACAACCATCTAGTAACCCAACTAAGGACTGATATAGCACCTTCCCAGCACTGGGTTTCAACTTGGTGCATTGGGTATTTTTCCCTACCTGGTCGTAGTAGCAGTACTTGTAGCAGTACCTGGTAGTAGCAGTAACAGTCATGGTAGAGCTAGTAGTAGTAGTAGTAGTGGTGGTTGTGGTAGTGGTAGTGGTAGTAGTAATAATTCAGTTCAATTCTATTTTATTTGTATAGCACTTTTAACAATGAACATTGTCACAAAGCAGCTTTACAGAAATATATAAATTCAGGATATAAATTTTAAACTTATGAATTTATCCCTAGTAGTGGTAGTAGTGGTTGTGGTAGTAGTACTAGTAGTAGTAATAACAGTGGTGGTGGTGGTGGTAGTGGTAGAAGTAGTGGTTTTGATAGCAGTAGAAGTGGTGACAGTAGTAGTAGTAGTTGTAGTAGTAGTGGTAGTA
>CM074959.1:2904275-2932247 GCA_037577455.1 Pangasius macronema | reverse complement strand
TCTGATCTATGGAGGCCCCACCTCACCACTTACAGGACTTAAAGAATCTGCTGCTAAAGTCTTGGTGTCAGATGCCATGTCCTGTGGAGTCCATGCCTCAACGGGTCAGAACTGTTTTGGTGGCACAAGGAGGACCTACACACTATTAGTCAGGTGGTTTTAATGTTATGGCTGATATACTGTGTGTATATAAGTATATAAATATCATCAAAATCATTTTTAGAGGCTCAATTTTAAACACAACCCTACTGATACATATTGTGTATCTTAGAAATGTCATATCATCAGTTGTGATATGATTACAGATTTGTCGATATAAAATGTCGCTTTGTTGGTACTTTTGAGAGATTTTAGGCTTGTTGGTTAACAGCCTTGTGGGTTATCAAAAGATCATGACAAACGTTTTCCCGAGAACTAACACCGTATATGAAAAAAGGCATTTGTAAATCTGCTTCTATTTCTTACATAAGCTAATCACTATGCAGTGCTAGAAAAAAAAAAAAAAGGGTCGGGAAGTGCGGCAAGCATAGCACACGCTTTCTTATATATGGCTTCAGGACCCTCCTTCCATTCTGCGTACAGATTAACGAATCCCGAGGTAATTACACACTCACGCAGCAGTTTCACACACGAGGGAACTGAGCGAGAGAAGGAGAAAGAGAAAGAAGGAAAGTTAAAGCTACATTCACATCATAAGGATAAAATCTGATCTTTCTGTCTTATCTTTTCGCTTATTAGTGTGAAAAGACTTCTATGCTGAAACAGTTTCCAACATCACATGTATGCGTTATGAACAACGACAACAGGACGGTCTTTCACTGCGGTAGCAATAAAATAAACAAATCAGCAGCAGGAGCTTCGGCTGCCGGTCTGTCAGCTGCTCATGATCACAGCGATAAGGTGAGAAAGGCCAGGTGTATAGCTTTAGCTGCTATATCATTACTGGCACTTGTGTGCTGAGATATACGTGGGCGCAGGAACAAGTCATAACGTGCACCTGCGCTGTGAATTATGATAACACAAAAAAAATAATAAAAACACACACACACACACGCACACAAAATCCTTTTCCCTACACTTTCTTACCCATGTAGCGGATACTCATCTAATCTATGACAAGCAAAAGATCAGGATTTTGTGTTCACATAAGGTTTACTCTGATTATATTACATTACCAGACCTGCCAACTTTTACGCTCCATACTGTAACATCGGTTTACGCTAGTTTGAGTTATCACTCAAAAGTACACCAAAAGAGCCATCTTTATCTCCGCAATAAAACAAGAGATGAGCTGATACACTTAGAAGTCTAAAATGATTTGGTCTAAAGTGTCTTAACCTCTCCGCTATTGACTGACGCTGCCTGGAAGCCCCGCCCCCCTTTCCTCCATCGCATATGCTCTCGACTGGACTCGCAGGTCGTCCTCGCTTTCTGTCAAAGTAAACGAAGGACGTTTTGAGTTCATTAATGTGAAACCAAATCTATCAGTGTGTTCCACTTAGCTAGCATTACGCAAGTACTGTGCATACTTAACATCAATTTACTAGGTTTATTAGGGATTAGGGACAAAATATTTCAGAAATATTGACAAAAGTGGTATTGGGTTTCATCCGAAAGAGGAAAAAAATTAAATTCAGACCTAAAAAAAAAACTGTAAGTGTTTTTTTTTTAACAGTAAGTAAACAGAAAGTGATTTAAAAGCTGGTAATATTATTACGCCCTGAGCCCAAAAACAACGGGAACCAAAACGACGTGTATTTTGGGTTGTGGATGATATTTTACTTGGAGACTGAGCCATGAGCCATGAGCCATGGCAAAGCTCAGAGGTATGTTGCTGTCAAGTGTCATGTGTTATGAATATTTACATTTTTACGTCATCTGGCTGATGGTTTTATCCAAAGTGGCTTCTATCTGAGCAGTAGAGGGTCAAGGATCTTGCTCAAGGGCCCAACCGCGGCAGCTTGGTGGTGCTGGGATTTGAACTCATGACCTTCTGAACAGAAGCCCAAAGCTTTAACCCCTGAGCTACCAAAAAAGAAACACTGGATGCATACGCATGATGGTTTTAAACTAGTTATTTATATAATTCTAATCGTTTATTTGGTGCGAGCTCCATGTTCTCTGTGCTCGGCTGATTCTGTTTAGATTTCTAGGCACGCTCGGAAAAGGTTTGTTTATCTTTTTCTGTAAGTGTCTTTCTGACCAATAAAAGCAAGCGTGTTACGAGGACGTTTTCAGCTCTACACGCGCCTCAGCCAATGGTTTAGTTTTTTTTGTTTTTTTTGCATTTTGGTTCAATCAATCAATCAATCAATCATGTGCAGGGTGAAAATCAACCCAACCAAAAGAAGCAAAAGTATCATTTAATAGGTGTGAAAACTCGCCTTGAAATGTAATCTCCATTTAAGTCAGTTTCATCAGATCATTTGTTTTCGTCTCTTTTGTAAGAGAGCCATCAAAAGTCTTTGTCTTTTAGAAAACAGAACAAAGGCTTCAGACGGTCCAGCTGTCCTATCATGATTAACCTCGCTAACAAGTGTATCATAAATAACAGACATCCATAGATACACAGAGAGCCTTTATTTGTTCTCTCACCATCTGCTACCTCAAAGGCTGTAATAGAAGAGAATAAACTTCTGAACACTGACTCACTTTTTTGGATCTGCATGTTAAACCGAATCAAACTTTGACTCATTAGATTTAACACTGAGCATATGCTAAAGTTAAGCTCACACAAGGTCACAGGTTTTTTGTTATACGATTTCTATTTTTATGGCTAGATTTATGACTAGAACGCTACTTTGCAATTTATAAGGCCCTTCAGTGAGGCCTGCATTCCAAGATTTGCCATGTTTAAAGCTCAGGAAATCACGTCAAACCATGATGAAAAGTCCCAGAAGTGTAGACACGCCGACAACAGCTTTATTAAAAACGGAGTCCAGTCGCCACAGGAAATCACCATAATCTACACTTCTGTCAGGAGCTGGACTCACTGAGCCGGACGCTAATTACGGGGGAAATAGCCGCGTAAACACCCCACATATTCTCTCTTTATCTCTCTCCTTCAGTCAGGAAAAGCTAAGGAAAAGTACCTCATTTGGTTATACATGAAATAGCTCTCCCTGCTCACTCATTCCACTTTCTCACCACACACACGTACACACTCACACACACACGATTGTCAACACTGTGAGGACCATCAACTGACATAATTAGCTAATCGATGCTATGCCACACCGAAAATTAACCTTAACCTTAACTTCAGTAAACTTAATGGAAATGTTTTGGCTCTGTTTTTGTTTTTGTTTTTTATACAAAAGCTGCTTTTTGGTTCTGAAAAAAAAAATCTGTTTACCAGACAAAAGTCCCCATAAGGTGAAAACTGTCAGATATTCCTGTCCTTATAAATAAGATACTAACAAGACATAAAAACATGTCCACACACACACACACACACACACACTTACTTTCTCCAGCTTGTTTAGTGTGTCTTGTGTTTAGTTTTGTAGTTTTTAGTTTCACTTTGATTACTATTTTAGTACATTTACAGTAGCAACATCTACACAAAAAAAAAAAAAAAAAACAAAAACGACATCATGTTTGCCGCTGCATCTGAATATACATGAGCCGGCTCGAGTGAAACTAGATATGCAAGTTAATTAAAACCTTTCAAACCCATCTGATAGGCACAGAGCACGTTATTTGATGTTCCGATGTGCCACTATGAGATGATCTGATATGCTTACAGACTATTCTCCCTCAACACTATTCTTCACTTCTGGTTACAAGAACTCTCTCAGACATCTGGCGCGTAAACCGGCAAGTGTCAAACAAACCATGATGCATGTCAGTACCCGAACAGTATCAGGTCTAAATAAGGTCAAAGTAATGAACACACACTCTGTTGAATGCTTGAAGCTGACTGATCAGAAGGTGCTGAGATGTATTTGGGGTTATGTCCTAAATGTTTGCTCTGAGATCAACCATCAACAGTGCAGATGTTAAGAGAGAACCTCAGGGTCATCACAGGGACACAACTGACATGTCTAAACAGTAGATAAAATGATAGTACTTAATCTTAGTGTAGAGAAGCCCTAGTGTATAAAGACGGAATTATTGACCACTAGTTGTTAAAACACTCCTACGAGAAGTGCGAGTCATAACCGCGAACTTCCACAAATTCCACCATCTTCAAAATCAATAAACTCCAACTGATTTTTCCCAACCAAGGGATGGTTCGAAAAGGAACGACGCAACAGCCAAAATGCACGTTTTCCGCTAACAACATGCTACTGTAGAGCAAGACACGCCCCCAGGGCTCTAGAGAGCATTTAATTGGACAAACAGATAATCAAGGCAACAGTCATAAATCAATTCTTATAAAAAAAAAAAAAAAACGACAGACAACTGATGTGTAAAAAATTTGTTATACTAATAAACCAATGTTTATTAATATAACTATTAATAGTAAATACTCTACCAAGGTGATTTGCCCATAACTCTGATACTTAAAACTGTCCTTGTCAACGTTATTATCATTTGCGAATTAGCGATACGCCTATCTCAGATTCTGAACAAAGTTGGTCACATACAGTATATACGAAATCGAATCATATTGTATTATATCGTAGCAGATTCAGTGGTATCGTAAAATATCGAATCGTTGCCTTAGGAACTGAAATTACATTGTATCGTATCGTACTGTAGCAGGTTATGTGGTACTGTCAAATATCAAAATTGTTGGCTTATAAATCAAAATCGTATCAAAGTAAATTCAGTGGCATCGGTGAATAGCTACCTTGTGAATAGCTACCTTGTGAATAGCTACCTTGAAATCGTATCATATCGTATCGTAGGGTATCGTGTGGTAACAGATTCGCCTGTATCGTGATATATCAAACCGTTGCCGTAGGAACCGAAATTGCATTGTATCAAATCGTAGCAGAGTAAGTGGTACCCTCAAACATCAAATTGCTGACTTAAGCATCAAACTCGTATCGTAGCAGATTCAGCAGTACGATAAATATATCGATTTGTCGTCTTGTGAACCGAAATCGTATCACATCATAGTAGATTCAACAGTATCTTCTAATATCAAATCTTTGCCTTAAGAACCAAATTGTTTTTTTAAATTTATATAAACTTTTTTTTTATAGTTTTCCTGAAAGTGACGAACTATAAAAAATTTAAGCAAAAATATAGCTATACTATCCTACTGGTGTCCATAACACCAACAGACAGGTCCCAAAAAAAACCTTTGAAACACCCATGTTGATTTCAGAAGCACTATAAAATAGTTAAAGGTGTAAAAGAGGAAATCATTAATGTTCATCAGATATAAGACAAAGTTACACAGGTCGAGGCCAATAAGAGCTGAGGAAGGAATCTATGGGAAGAGAATAAGCTGGAAAATGGTTCTGAGTTGCATCCTGCATGAAGGTCAGGAGAACTTTCAGAAGCCAGATGATGTGCATTATGTGAGAACATGTGCTGTACAGTATGTATGTCCAGAGTGGCACCGCTACTACGTTATACGCACCACTCTGTCTTTTATCCCAAAGAGAAATGGACGTTTCGTGTCATGTTTCTCTGTGAGAGCGTTTGAGTTGAGTGGAGTTGAGATGAATTGGATGAATTGCCTTCTGCTGCCTCGAACACGCCTCCTCACACGGGCTTGGCTGAAATGTCAATGCGTCACCCTGTGCACCATCAGCGCCCGGAAAACACACCGGGGCATTCCAGCAGTCACCGCCATTAAACACCGTGTCTGTCATCGGTGCACGTGAAGCTTTCTGTCAAACGCTTCTGAATGCCTAGACAGTAAAACCAAAAAAATATATATATCTTACCTTTCTCTCGTGCCTCTTTCGCCATCCTGGTCAGTGTGTGCGCGCGCGTATGTATGTGTATGTGTGTGTGTGNGTGTGTGTGTCCAGCTGCAAGAAAGTGTCCCTGGTTCTCGTGCCCCAGTCGGAGCGCGTGCCTGTCAGTGCAACACTTTCCCGCCCAACAAATCCCCTCAGCTGTTTCCTCAATCTCAGGTAACATCGAAAGTTAATGACACACTCCCGATGCTCTGCGCGCAACTACGGCCGGCCAATCACCTACGCCGAGCCGTGGCTTTCTCCAATCGCCTTCCGGATTCGATTCTCATCAACCAATCAGCGTCCGCTGGAGGCTCGGCTTTCTCACTCATGAGAGAACTCCGAAGTCAACACTGCGACGTGACCGAAGCCAGACGACGCTCTGTCTCTGCCACGCTGCACTGTGCGGGTCAAAATGACCCGTTTTAAAGTGGATATCATGCTAAATACTTTCTATTTCATCATGAAACTTTAAATGCTTGGTTAATTTTCTCTACTGAACATGAAAAACCGATAAATTTACTTTGTTACTCAGGTGAAACCAGCTATTTTCGGGTCATTTTGGTGACTGAAAATGGCACAATTGACACAAACTGACCTTTATTTCAAAAATAATAATTAAAAAGGTGAATTCACTCTGTTACATTAACTTCATGTCTTATTTGCACTCATACCTGATTACACACCTGCTCTGAGGAGCTTCCCCAGCCATCTGAGAAGGTTTTGTGAGCATGGGTGGAGCTAAGGGGTGGCCAGGGGTGGCCATTAACAGTGTCATTTTATGCAAAACTGAAAGACTTGATAAATCCCGCTGTCTCTCTGAACGTTCATTTCATCATTGTCCAATGGCAAGAATTGTCAACGAGCATTGTAACGTCATGGCAGAAACAAACAAGTTTTGCTAGCTAACATAAGAGAACTGACCAAAATGAACAAACACTGAGTAAACATTAACATAAAACAAAAAAACAACTTTTTTACATTAATGATATTTATTATTTGGAGGTATAACATTGGGTTTCTTCAGTTCCATATTAGCTACAGTTAGCTAATGATATTGAATTTGTAATGTTTACTTCATAAAACGTAGCCCATAGAGTTAAAAGATAAAGAGAGTGCACTGGTCATGTGATCATGTTCGATTGTGGAGAGCCTGTGCCATTAGTAAAGCAGGAATTGTCTGTACTTGTGAAGTGTCCGATAGCCCAATAAGTCCTGATTGAAATGACAGACAAGTGATATGTTATAGCCACTAAAAACAACACGATAGCCCCGGGCCTCTGCGGTGCCTGAGAAAGAGGCCACGGAAGTCGAGCATTTTAGCCAACTTTGGAGCTCTATTTCTAGCTAAATTGACATCTCAAGCACTGCCACGGACCACTTTATGTTTCATTTGACCATTTTTAGAGTCCCCAGTTCATAGACTTTGTTTATTCAGGCGGTAGTTTTTTTAAAGAACCGGACCACGGTAGTGGCCATGACCCACCTAGAAGCACTCTCCTGGGCTTGCCTTCTCACGTCACCCTCACCATCATCCTCACCTGTCTATTCTACTCATACTGGCATAGGTTATTGTTTCCCACTTTGAACGCCATATTGTTAACACCATGATAGCACAAATAGTATAACAGACAACTGCGCAAGTGCGCTATATATTTTAACTCTATGGTGTAGCCTATTGTTATGTTAGCTATGACTTTTTTTGGTAGACAGCAAACAACTGTTGCTAAGGTGTGTGCCTTAGGGCTGGGATGCTACTCAGGCCAAACACAGAAAGGGAGGTCAGATTGTGTCATTTTCAATGGATGCCAATTAGCATATTGCCCCACACTACTAGATTGTTAACCCAAGAAAATCATTGGGTTTAACCTGGCCATCCCATTGTAAAAGATCTGGCCATGTCCCTGTTTGTGTATCTTTGCCATTCCCAAAAAAACAGATGTATTCAAAATCATTTCCTATATTAAATCTCAGCTGCCCAAAATTAATATGACTCATGAACAGTACATCCATTGCGAACAGAACTCAAAGGTTAAAAACTGCTTGGAAAATCAATTGAGCCTCTTTTTTTTTATTATTAAACCAGGTCGATTAATGTACTTTGTTACTAATGCATTCTGATCTTAAACCGACTGTTTGAATCTGTGAAGCCCTCTCAGCAAGCATACCAGCCACTGAAACCTAATTAGACTAATTGCTTTATAGGAGTGGATTTCTTTGAAGCAATGCAGATGTCCAAGTCATTCCAATTAACCGATGACTTGCAGAAGATGTTTTAATTATTCATTTATTGTTAGTAAAATCACATATGGTGAAAAAGTCCATGTGGTGTGAGAGCTAGCAACAGCAAGGAATACCACTTGTGCAGAGAGAAAGGCACCATAGCAACTGTAGCCTTAGAAATGCTTTTCAAGTGCAAAAGAATGACATAAACAGGTCGTTTTTGAACCAAGAAATGATCCGTGGCAACCTAAAATAGTAGTCCAAGCCATGGATACAGGAGGCAAAAAAGCAGATGACCCTAGGCATATCTTCTCATCATCTCAGCAGTTAATGCTCATTGATTTGAGGCAGCACAGCACTGAACATCTCACTGAGCTCTAGTATTCTCTTGTGTCATGCTGATGAGACGTCAGCATGACGCAAGACAGCAAATACAGGCTTGAGGTCTGTGCCAAGTGAAAGTAGCCAAAAATCCTTGTTTCGACAGTCTCTTCAAAGGTCAGTCCAAATAAATGTTGTCTCGAGGACTAGCACTGAAATCTGAATGATTAGCAATCCAAAGTTCTTAGGAAAGCAATAATAAAGCAATAAATTAATTCCCTAATATTCATTATTTTGAGTATGATTCTACTGAATTTAAGAACATTTAATTCCTATTACTCTTAAATGTGGTGCTTACCCACTGGGTAATCATCACCTTAATCACTCCTTGTCTATGGTGGTTGAAAACTGATCTTTTGGAAATTTGTCATAGGAATAAGAGTGCTGAAACACTTTTACACTACAGGAATGTGAAACATTCCTATCAGAGACTTCTATATATTTAATCTGGTGATATTAAAGAACAGAAGATCTAATAAAATGAAATCATGGTTGAAAGATTACTAGTCTTAACAGACCTGAGATACACTACGAGTTACTATCGCAGTGTTCTGTTTATATACAGATATTCTTCCCTCTTTCACATTCCTCTGGAAACATTATGTGTCCGGTGTTTATCACATCCTGTTTTGCTACCTGTTAGACTGACTACATCTTTAGAAGCTAAGTAGCAGCGTTACCAGTTACATTCGTTCATCCGAAGTAATAGGATCACGGTGGAACCGGAGCCTATATTGGGAACACTGGGCCGAGGTGGGATGCCATAGAGACACACTTTCACATCTGGGGCAAATTAGCATAGACTATCCATCTACTGTCATGTTTTTGGTAGGTGGGAGCAAACCTAAGTTCCTGGAAGGAACCCAAATGGACAAAGCTCAGGATAGTACGAGGAACCCTTGATCTATGAAGTGGTAATGCTACCTGATGCACTGCCTGGTTACCAATTTCTTGCTTTAAAATTAGAGTTAGACCTAGATGTATATATTTCTATACATTTAAATGGCAGGCTTGCAAATCAGTGGTGTTAAAATCCATTGATTTGCAATGGATCTTAAGCCCGTACATGTAACAACAACTACACCCTTATATCCTTTGTATAACTTCCGTTCTTTTCACCAGCAGTAACCTCCAAATTTCACCTTTTTATAATGAGCTAGTGCTGTCTGATACTCTTGCATTCTCTTGTGTAGAGCTGTTATTTGGGGTGATACTTCTAGCAAAGCGATTCTTGCCGCACTTCCACCTCCTACACGTCCCACGAGAGACAAGAACGAAAAGTTGCAAAAGGCGAATGACTTTCCAAAACAACCCCTAGTTTATGAATAAAATATATTTGTCTCTTTGTGTGTCTGTATGTGTGTGTGTGTGTGTTGGTACAAATGAACATCTTGTAATGCAAGATCGATGTGAAGCCCAGAGGTGTTTGGGAAGGTTATGTATGGGAGTATGTTGTTTTTCATGCTGTAACATATTCAACTCACTCTCTGGCTGATGACCAAGTACAAGCGAATCTTCTTATTCCTCGAGGCATGTCATGCATACTTTTTTTATTTATTTATTCTTCAATCCACCCACTCAAAGTTCAAAACATGGCACTCATAAACCACACAAAGTACTGTGAAGGAATTGCAATTAGTTTAAGGCTGCATTAACAGTCATAGCCTACTGCAATCATTATAACTCATCTCACTCTTAGGGGGGAAAAAACACTAAACTGTACTTTCCATGTCAATAGGGTTGTACCCTCAATGGTGTGTGTAGCTTTTACATTTTAATGTGAATGTAATGGACCTTTACAACTGATTTAAAGTACACAATTAAAAAAGACCTTAAGGACCAGTCTTGTATAATTAATTGACAAAGAAAGGTTGAAGTTTAGTGTTTAGTACCATTTTTTTCCCCAAAGAGTGCACAGATAGTCATCTCAAAGTTGCCTTCACTAGCCTAATGCATTAAAATGTGATATTATTGAAAAGACCAACCAGGTAGCTCAAAAGCTCACACAGTGGCAGCAAATGGCAAAAAAAAAAAACAAGTCCTTTGATCATCACCAAGATCACAAGAGGAATAATGTGAAGCATGGACGAGGTCCAAGCTGTGATCAACAACATAGATAGAAAGATTCTGGAAGGGAAAAGCAATAACACAAAATGAATGGTATGAAAAACTTCAAAAAAACAAAACAAAAAAACACAAGACGGCACACATAAGAGCCAACAATAAAGACTGCATAGATTGTAGGGAAACAATTGGTCAGTATGTGAGAGAGAACAGGAAGCCATATTGGGGATGTGTAGGTCAAAAAGAACCTTTTTGGAAACCCACCTCTACCAAACCTCATCTATGAGAGAATCAGCGCAGTGCTGACGTCAAAAGCTTCCTCTCCCTTTCTCCCTTCCTCTCTCTATCTCTGTTCGGCCGGATGCTATTTTTAGGCTCTCATCAGTACCAGTGAAAGGTTGGGTGGCTGTTCTCACAGTATTTTTTTTAATTATCCATAGTCACATCCGAATAATCCGTAGTGATGCCCAGGGCTCGGGTTCAAGTCTGAGCACCAAACAAATTAATGTCATCCGTTTTTGTAGCAGTTCTCACCGTGTAATACAAAAGCAATTCATATTAAATAGATATCATTCAACTTTGAAGAATATTAATTTAGCTGGAGAATATTAATTTGATTTGTATGCAAGTATGTGATTCAGCAGTGGTTAGTTTCTGATTAGGACAAATATACTGGCACTGTATCAACATTGCATTGATTTTCTTTCTTTTCATGGCCCATTTCACAGACCAGTTAGGGTCACACTTTTGTGTGTGTGTGTGTGTGTATGTGTATGGGATGCTTTTCTAGTGTCCATCCCATTACATGAGTGTGAGCAATACTCCAGGAAATGTCTTTGGTGAATCAGCAGACTTGGATAGTTCATAATGAGTGTATAATGAGCCCTCCACTCCTGCCTAATCAACACCCAGGTCAGCTCTCTCATCAGGCTTTATTCTTAATGATATTCCCCGTTGCTCATTAACACTTAATAGTGGCATAGGAAGGTAATCATAAACCGCTTTTAAAGACCTGCTTCACCTTCGTCCTTGTGTGCAAGCTCTGATTATAATCCTGAAGTGTATTCACAAGTAACCAGTAATGCCAAGAAAAACAGAAGTTTAAGTAGCACCTTGGGAACCACTTCTGCTCTTTAAGGGATTAGAAAAAGGCAAGTGATAACATCTTCGAGTGTTAATTGAGATGCCATTTCAGATGTAATGATATGGTAAGTTTATTCAAATAATGAAAAGAAACTTAGGGCTTGTCGAAGAAGTCAAGAATTTAAAAAAACATGCAGTAGAGCAGGCTGAGCGAGCCTGACACCTGGTTCAAATCTTATCACACTTACTCCCTCTAGTGGAGTCCAGCAAAAAGTGTGTGGAAGTGGAAGTGACTTTGTGGCCAAGTGTGGTGACCCATACTCGGAATTTGTGCTCTGCATTGAACCCATCCAAGTGCACACANGTGGGCAGCCATTTTAGCTGCGGTGCCCGGGGAGCAGTTGGGGGATCGGTGCCTTGCTCAAGGGTCTCACCTCAGTCCCCCCACCTACAATCCCTGCCGGACCCAAGACTCGAACCCACGACCTTCAGGTTCACCTTCAGGTTACAAGTCCTACTTTCAGACCATTAGGCCACGACTGCCCCACGACTGTGTGTGTGTGTGTGTTGAATAACAATTCAAAAACATTCACAAATCTGTCCGATATGACATGTAATTTATATACAGTAACCCTTTAAACCACAGGTTCCCAACCCTGGTCCTGGAGAACCCCCTGTGGTTTAAATCCATTATCAGCATGGCTTTAAATGATGCCAAGGCCACCTGCACTGGATGCCTTCATTTACTGCATAATGACGTTGTGAATTCTTAACACTTGTTAATAGTTTTCCTGCACCTTTGACCAGTATAACAATACCAAATCCCAGTTCATCAAAATATGTCATTTTATCCCCCCCGTTTCCTCTTTTGCACATCATCATAATGGCTAAACCTATTATACACTATGTAAAGAATAAAACCCAATAGAGCGCGCTGTTATAGGAAAATAATCAACACAACTAAGAGGCTGTGCAGTGTGAAGCAGTGGGACTTTAACACTCCAAACTTTATTACTTTCTAATAACAGAACATCCTGTAGTTTGTTCCTCAATTTGCCCACATTTAATCACTTATTAATGAATGACACCTTTATCCATTTACAGTTACATTTAGTGCTGTGGAGCATCCATTTATTAATCACTCTAAACTGTTCCAGAGTGAAAACATTATTTTAAAAAGTGCTTAACTGGTTAATAACCTTATTTTTGTCCATTCCAGTGTGATTTCCAGAAAGTATAGACTAAGCCAAAACTTATTCCCAATAATAAGCCTAAATTCCTGTCCAGAATTGTTCACTTCCAGCACACCCGCGTACAGGAAGAGTTGACTATCTGAGTCGCTTTAGCCAGGTTTTCATGGGTGGAGCGACTGCAAGAAAATCTATTTAGAAAGTATTTTTCAGACGATTCTGCAAGCAACATATGATACTGCAAAGTAGAAGGATGCACTGAAAATGCTTTAAAAAATCGAAATAAATAAATGCACGTTTGCAGTGTTTGGAAAAAAAAAAAAGTTATTAACCACTCTTTAGTTTCATTCTAACCGGTTTCGAACTGAGGGGATCAGGAATGCTGGAGCAGGAAAGTAAAAATATTGTTTCTGTTCAGAATTAACCAAAATGAAAACTGAATAATTTCTAATCTAATCTAAACAATATCTTCTTCTTCTTTCAGCTTTTCCCTTCAGGAGTCGCCACAGCGAATCATCACTCTCCACCTATCCCTATCTTCTGCATCCTCAACACTTGCNCCTAACTTTGTCCCCCAAACGTCCAACATGAGCTGTCCCTCTGATGTACTCATTCCTAATCCTGTCCAACCTTGTCCTAATCTAAACAATATGACACATCTAAAAGGCTTGAAGTAGACTCCAGTTCAGAAGTCTAAAGTTGTTCCTGTTGCTCAGTAACACACAAACACACACAAACACACACACATACAGAGAGAGAGGGAGAGAAAGAGTAGACTGTTTGCTCAGTGATACAGATTATTGCAAAGCTCATCATAGTCCATTATCATGGCTGTAATATTCCAGAGTTTACAGCGCTTCAATTTTGAACCCAGATTCAAACACATGCTGTGTGTCTTCTCTGTCATTAACATGACTCTGAAGTGCAATGGCTGTCAGCTGTAATGCAAATCAGGACCACTGCTCTGAACCTAGCGTGCTGGAGACTTGTGCCGAGAAACGTTAACATCAACGTCAACATCAGCTGAAAGATGAAAGGTGCCATGAAGGTCGCTGCTTCTTTTACGACGACGCAGAGATGTCACATCCATACCAGTGTGACGAAAAAGGTTATCAAAGCAAATATTGCTGTACTGAAATAGGAATTATAAATAGGAATTATAAGTCAAGGCCACAGTATACAATCTGTAAAACACGACATCTAGCTATTAATGAACAAGTCAGGATTCATTTTTACTCTTAATAGATCATTATTTACTACCTTTAAATAACCACACTGTAAAATACATATGAATTCTACAGAATTTGTTCATGTAGGTCTGAGTTTCATTAATATTAACTCTCAGATAAAGCAGCATACACTTTAAGCAAGGAATAAAACACAACAGAGTTGCTGTGACCTTCTTCATACACCACGGAAAACTGACAACGGTTACAATTTTTATTTATTAAAGGATGACACGATGACACGTCCTATTTATCCATTTATAGTTAATGTCATGGAACGTCCATGAAATCAGCTGTCAGCTTGTGAACACTTCCGTATGTAGGAAAACGTAAACCTTACAGCTTTAGGAAGACTTTTACAAAGCGGTGACACTGGAGACTCCTTCCGTAAATGATAAATATACATTCCTTACTTCACCATATCAATGATTACATGTTTTTCTTTGTGAAATAACAACATTGTTTCTTAAATGTGGCCTGCTATGTGAGTCCTTGTGAATGAGCGGTTACTATAGAAACGATAATGTATTAGAATGAGGGTGGTCATATAAACCTGCGGCCAGCAGTATCGTCAGAGATGCTGTTATAGAAAATTAATCAACCAATCAGATTCGAGAATTCAGCACTTAAGTCAAATTCATTCTAAAGCATGTCCTGTAACTGCAACCATGTTAACCGCATCCTTTCATTTCGCACTCAGTTGTCTCCTTCCCTCAAACAGCAGCACACTTGCAGCCATGGCAGCATTCAGACTGTCCATTCCTCGCACCATGGGGATCAATAATCTCCGCCCCCTTGTTTCCTCAGCCAACTGCAAGGCTTCCTGGCTCAAACCGTGAGTCTCTCCACCAATCACGATGGCCGTGTGGCTACCAGCCCAACTCATATAATAAGGCTGAGTCTCTAAAACCGGGCCTGCCTGCCTAGACCCACCCACCTTGTCCTCTTCATCCTCATCCTCATCTTCATAACACACTTTCCTGGAGATATGGCGGCTGCTGACCCATCCATAGTCTCCAGCTTTTTTTTGCCGCTGAAGTGTTCCTGAGAGTTCCAGCTCGGTCATGGAGCTGCTCGAGTTGTCAGCGACGTGGACAGTTGTAGCGGGAGGAAGGTGACTCTGTATATCCGACCAGGACAGACTAGGGATTATGGGAAGGCGAAAGTGGGCGCCCATGGCAGCACGGAGGACCTTGGGCTCCCAGACATCCACGCAACCTGACAAAGGATCGGAAGGGAAATTTGCAAAGAATAATAAGGCTTGAAAATTCTAATGAACTAGTAAAATATTTTACATTTATACTTTACAATGAAATTATGCAAATTCAATCCTGCTCTTTATACTCAACCCTGAAATAAGCCTAATAAAATGTTCATCAGTAGTGTGATAACAAGCCATTGGTTAGATTCACATTCTATTCACATAGTTCTCAATTTCACATACGAATGATTGCAAATATCATAATCTACAAATTATTATTATTATGATGTATTGGGTTCATACCTGTACTGAGCAGCACACTGTGGCATCCAGCAGCAGCGGCACAGCGCAACGTCACACCCAGGTTCCCTGGATCCCGCACATTATCGCAGATTAGCATCAAAGGCAATGCTTTCCCACATTTGTCCTCAGAAAATGACATCTGGGACACCTCTGGACGTTTGAAGATAGCTGCAAAACAGTGTCATGGCATACTGTTATTAAGGAAATCTGAAATATGGTATGACATGTAAGGAATAAAACATTACAAGGCATGCTGTTCTAGGAAAACATTCAACGAAGAGGTGGAATAAGTCATGGCCTAATGGTTAGAGAGTCGGACGTGTAACCCGAAGGTGAACCTGAAGGTCGCAGGTTCGAATCTCAGGCTGGCAGGGATTGTAGGGATTGTAGGTGGGGGGAGTGAATGACCAACGCTCTCCTCCACCCTCAATACCACAACTGAGGTGAGACCCTTGAGCAAGGCACCGATCCCCCAACTGCTCCCCGGGNTCACTACTGTGTGTGCACTTGGATGGGTTAAATGCAGAGCACAAATTCCGAGTATGGGTCACCACACTTGGCCACAACTTCACTTCACTTCACCACATCAACAATGAACATTTTCTTTGTTAAATAACGTGTTTTATTATTAGCCTTAGATCATTCAGCCCTATCGTCCACCCTGTAAATTAGCTGTTACCATAGAAACAATACTGTCCTCGAATGAGTTCGAACTGATTCGAATCGCCTAATTATAGCGGGAAGTAATGCCAGAGCTGCTGTTATAGAAAATTATTCAATGCCTTTTGACCAATCAGATTTCAGAATTTAACTGCGCTGTGGTGTCAAGTTGTGTAGATAATAGAAAATCTTGCACAATGCTTTTAAAACATGGTACTCTGCTTCTAAACAATGTAGCAGATGAAAAGTAAGGGGAAAAAAAACTAATAATCTATCATAACCCATCTACCAAACTACAGTTTCTTATTAGTGAGAAGTATGATCCAGACAAAAATAGATTAGAAGAATATAATAAAATTTTTGTCCATGTCAAAAGTACAGCAAAGTGCAACATCCACATTCATTTTATAAACACACATTCATTTGTACCATAATATACCAAAAAATTAGTTTGTTATAATTATACATAATATATTACCTATAATTATACCTACAGTATTAGTTTGTAAGCTCGTCATGAATTTCGCGTACAAATTCCAGCCCTACTAGTGCGTTACCTATCATATCGACTGCCATGTCGAGATCAGGCCAGATCCGGACGTCCTCCAGCTTGACTTTGACTAAGCTTGCTTGTGCGAGTTTGCTTACAGGAAGCTCCTGAAGTCTCTCCACTGTACTGAAGAAGACGGTGAGTGGTGAAGCCCCTGCGTCCAGAGCGTCAGAAATGAGACGTCTTCCTTCCAGGAGGATTTTGCCTTGCTGTTCACGAAGCTTCTTCGACCGAGCCAAGTTCACCAAACGTCTGTAAATGGTAAAGGAGTTAAAGAAGTTGAAGGAGTTAAAGGTGCAGTGTGTCATTTTTTTTTTTCGCTGCCTGCAAAGTGAACTGCAACTTCATTGTAAACACTGACAAGCTTTTTCTTTTCCTTGCTTCCAAACATGTGCATGCCTTGTGAATTGCATTTTAAGGAAAACTGTTCTGCTGAGCTTCACATGTTCTCCCAGTGTCCATGTGGGTTCCCTCAGGGTTCCCCGGTTTCCTCTGATCTCTCAAACACATTCGAGTAGGTGGATCGTTTCTCTAAACTGTCCTCAAGTGTGTGAATATGTGTATGTGCATGTACATGGTGTCCTGCAATGAACTGGTGTTCCATGGAGGTTGTATTCACACCTCACAGCCAGTTTTCCCAGGATACGCTCCCGATCCATCACAACCCTGACCTTACTGAAGATGAATGAAGGTCAAGGATAAGTGCAACAACAGCATGCACTGATGTCACTCATTGCTAGATTACTACATAGGCTTCATTAGGCTTAGGAATTCCGTCCCAAAAAAAAAAGTTACAGGACTTGACAGTACTTACGAGACTCTCTTGTCATCAGGCTGCGCCTTTTCATACCGCAAACTTCCCACCTGGAGGAAACATGGAGGTCTGGAAGACGAAGCACGACTTGCTTGTTTGCTCGTTGTTTCCTCGTGATGTGACTCTGAAACTGCCTTCGTTGTGTCTCCGTGTTTCTGACACACATTTCTGTGGTTCCTTTGCAGCGTGGACTCCAGTGCTGAAGGAGAACATGCAGGATGCTCGGGTTTCACTCCTGACTGCAGGTTTATCGAGTCCTCCAACTTCTCCACAGAAGAAGAAGAAGAAGAAGAAGTGGTAGGTGGTCTGCGCCTCACTGTGCGCAAATATCTGTTAGTATTTCTTACAGTCAGAGTTGGTTTGAGGATTGTACACACACCTTTCATGCACCACATGAGCGTCGCCATATTGACTAATGAGGTGAAGTGTCGTTTGCGAATGTGTCGGCTCTTTGAGTCGGCTCTTTGAGATTCGACTCGCATATCTGAGCCGTATTTTCTGCCTTTTTACCGTTATTTGTAGGTGTAGGCAATTACTTTAAGTGAAATATTTTATTTTAAACATCTAAACCTTTCATTAATGTCAACTGTCAAGTGTCTATCGCCAACTTTGTTCTGTTTACTGGTGCTTGTGAACGCCCCAATAATTGTTGGACAGTTAGCTAAAATGCTAGCTTAATCCTTTCCATTTTATTATTCACGACAAGTAAGTGTATGGCTGTAAACAAATTACTTTATATCAGTAAGTGTTTTGATGTGTATCTTAACCACTAAAGCTAGTTAGCTTGGCTAGTCTATTTAAGATGACGGTTGACCAGCAACGGTACGAAGCTTGGAGACAAAATGGCTCCTGAGTCGTTTGGGAGCCGAGAGAGTCGACTCCTAATGGTGAGATGAGCCGAATAATCTGACTCACTGAACGGATCCCAGGAAACCGAAAACTGGCGTTGTGTTTGTTTTGTATCTACCCGCATTAGGGTAAATCCCGCCTCCTGCTCTATGATTGGCTAATTCTTCATTACATGCTTTTCTCTGAGCTCTCCGATAGGACAGTTCAGTTGTCAACTACTACTGTGGCGTTTACTTTGTATTATTATTATTATTATTATTATTATTATTATTATTATTATTATTATTATTATTATTTAATCTTAATTTAATAATAATAATTATGATAATAATAATAATAATTGTTTGGCTTTGTTTCTAGAGTCAGTTTATCTCATTAATTATCTCTCGGATGAGGGGTTTTTGATGAAAAACAAAGGAAATGTTCAATATCTTGGATCTCTAAGCTTCATGATTCTGATGGACTTGTCAGGTTTTACACAAACTTCTCGAGTCCATGAAAGTTAAAGTTATGTAAATATTTCTAAGATTCTGCTTCTCACTCAGGTTTTTTTAATTATCAGGTTATTGCTGATAATATAATCTGTACTATAATATAATATTTGTATAGAATTAGAAAAGAATGCAGAGGAGAAGCATTTTCACTAGCACTATCAGACTTCACTGTAGATTTGTATCTACTTTTATTGTTATGAATTTACTTTACAGAGGAAAAAAAAGAAATGATCTGAGTCTTGTGTCCTGCTTTTGTCTATTTTTGACTGATAAATCAAATCCAGCATATTTTACACTGCTTTACCATCTACTCTGAACAGAACTGTAAGGAAAAGGTTTTGTCCTTTTGGTTAAATATTTGGTTAATATTTTACAGCTAGATTTGCACAGGTTTCTTCAGAAATGTGCATTAGAAAGTAAATAATTCAGAACTGCGGACAGCTCTCGAGCTGCACTTTAAAACGTGAGGCAGTGGGCGGGGTCAGAGCTTAATCCGCGATGTGATTGGTTGTTCTGTCATGAAGCGCCAATCGGATGCGAGCTTCACGTCAACAGCCAGCGATAATGGAGATAACGGAGATTATCTTGTTTATGTCGCCATAACTTTGGCTCTGGTGATTATTTGGGTGGCGTTTGATCATGAAATGGCTGTGGTAGGATTGTTTTAAAAAATAATTTGCCATGGATTCTACAGCATGGATGAAAGAAATGTAGGATGAAGTTCTTTTTCAGAGCAAAACAGTGAATGTAATGGGTGCTGATGGGAGCAAGAGCAATAAGGTTTGGATTGAGATTAAGTGCACTTACTGGAGTTTTCTGTTTCTTTTATCGTTTAATTTAATTATATTCTTTTATACTCTTTACAATGTTTATGCACTGTGTTGTGTATGTACTATACATTTGCCTAATCATATTTAGCTCTAACAAGCAAATAAATAAAAAAAAATATATAAGAATTAATTTGTTAATTTTGTCGGGCATCTAAAATCCTGACTGGGTGTGGATTATATTAATCTCTGAGCAATCTCTGAAGCTGTTTGACTTGGCTCAAATTAACTGTGTTGCATTAGGAATAAAAATTCCTTATATTAAGAAGAAAAAAAAACAACTGTCACAGCATGAGGGAATGGAATATTGAATATTGAATATATCCTATTGAATATTCAGTTCAATACATTTGGATGTAAAAGCCATTATTTCATCCCCTATATACAGTACATAGACTTTCAGAAATGCATACTATATGACGGAAGGTTTGTGGATACCTGACCATCACACCCTTATTTGGTTCTTCTCCAAACTGTTGCCACAAAGTTGGAAGCACACAATTGTCTATTGTGTCTTTGTACTCTGTAGCATTACAGTTTCCCTTCACTGGAACTAAGAGGCCCAAACCTGTTCCAACATGACGATGCCCCTGTGCACAAAGCCAGCTCCATGAAGACATGGTGTGTGGAGGTTGGAGTGGAAGAACTCGAGTGTCCTGCACAGAGCCCTGACCTCAACCCCATTGAACACCTCTGGGATGAACTGGAACGCCGACTGCACCCCAGACCTCCTCGACATCCCAACATCAGCGCCTGATCTCACTAATGCTCTTGTGGCTGAATGAACACAAATCCCCACATGAGCCACGCTCGTAAATCTAGTCGAAAGCCTTTGCAGATGAGCGGAGCTTATTATAACTGCAAAAAGGGACTAAACCTGGAATGGGATGTTTAATATATACACATGAGTATGATGGTCAGGCGCCACAAACTTTTGGCCATATAGTGTATCTTTTACCTTTAAGAATAAATGAAGGTACATAATCAGACTTTAAGGACCACTGATGTACGTAAATAAAAAGTTACACCACAGGAGAGGACACAGGCTGTCTGAGGGGCACGGGTAATCCGCTGTCTGTGTCCCATCAGTGGTACAACACATGCACCTTCCCAGGCAAAAGAATCATATGAAAGGTACAAAAGATGTACCACCACATCTACAAGGAAAAGTACAGTTCAGTATTTTTATTTCTGAGAGTGTTCTAAGAGACCTGTATATTGATGTGATGTAGGTGCCTGATACTGCCACGGCTTGTCTTGACCTCCGCACCTGCCTGATTCATCCTTTTTGCTTTTTAATAAATTTACTAACCATTATTACTTACAGCCACTGCATTATTCTTCATTTATTACAGAATCCACCGCTGCATAAGGAGGAAAGTCACTACTCATCTGGATGGCGTGGCTTCCTATCCAGTTTGGGCGTCTCTGTTCCTTCAGGGCTGCACATCGGGTCACGGAGGATGATTCGGGACAAGAGGAAGTCTGTCCCAGAGGATGTGCCGTCTTCAGTGCCTGGTCCTGAGAAACTGCACATGGAGTGGGACCTCCCTGCTTTCATCAGCATGTTCTTACCCGAGTTTCCCCACCGCAACGCCCCTGGACACGAGCACTTCCAGGTCGGGAAAAATGTTCTTCATCCCACACATGACGTTATGGTTTGTTTTTCCACATGTGAAGCAGTTACATGTCTGATTTTGATCCGCAGTCAAGTTTTTCCTGAAATACTCCTCATGCTGTTCCCTCAGATCCTGGGTTACATTGCCAAAGGATCATTTGGTCCCATCTTGAAGGTGAAGGACAAGTTAAAACAAAAGACTTATGCAGTTAAGGTAAATGTATTACTTCTTTTTCCTCATATAATTATGTATTATTATATCCTATACCACAGTGCTGTTGAAAGTGTTGATAACAACACGTCATTGTTTATATGGTGAAGTTTTCTTTAAGAAGTCGTTTTAGTTTAATAGCTATACGTTAATGGAAGGAGTCTCCAGTGTCAGCGCTTTGTCACCGTCAGTAGGTTTTCCAACATGGGAAAGGTTAGGTCTTCAGAACAGACAAGTTTCCAGCTATTTCATGTGAATTTAGGTAGCGGGTTCATGTGTGTCCTATCAGGGTGAAATTGATCTGAGCTTTTTTCTCCTTGTGAACTGGGTTTCAGGGAATTTCAAGGGCAGTAATAACTATAAACCCCTTTTTTCGAAACGGCCGATCCGATTTTTATTCATAAATTTGTGGCGATATTAGGGTCAGAGTTCCTCTGCTGAACCTGCTATTTTTACAGCTGGCTTCAGATTTCAGGTCACTCCTGGGTATTTACTTCCTGTCTTAATATTTTACCTCACAGCTTAACTTGTTTTTTCGTATTCTGTCGATTCTGTGTTTTTTTTTCTTCCAGGCAACAGTTGTTCTGTCTATTGTTGTTTGAAATTAGTGAGATTTAGATCAGTTTGGAAACAAAGCTATACTGATGTGCACCACAAGGTGATTATGTAAGAGTCGAATGGCTCAGTAAAGGATAAAGTGATCTAGTGAAGACGTGTTTGGATTTGGATTGGAAATCTGAAACCTGGCGTTGATCAGAGAGAAACGATTTAGGGCATGTATTTCCGTCTAAGTCCCAGAAATGCAGAAATGCAGTGCTTTCTCTCTCTCTTTTTTTTTTAATGATTTATTCAAAAAAGAACTTCAGTTTCACAACAGTCCATCAGTACTTCCTCGACATGTAATTCCACAGTGGAAAGCCTCAGTGCTTTTCATCAAATCTACATCACAGCTTTTCCAGTATTTTTCCCAGTATCAAGTCCTTTTAAAACAAACTATGTACAATAGAACAAGACCAGATTACATTCTACATATGTTCATATACATACAATACTGTATTTTACACCTTTACACGTTCATCAGTTCAACAGAAATCCGACCTTATGCGATTAATATATACTCAATCCACTTCATGGCTCTGGATTCAACCATTTTCTTGCAATTGTCTTTCTGAGAACCAACATCATATCTTTGCTTATTCCACGTTGTGAATGGAATCTTCCCCAAAATATTATATATCACATTTAAAAAAGAAATGTCCCTATGCTTTTTTCAATAGTATCTCTCTATGGCAAACTATCTCATTTTAACAATGGTTTAAAAAACGTGTACGGTAGGAACAATGGCACTCGCGTGAGATTGAGATGCGTAAGAGAAGAGTATTTCGGTGAGGTTGATGAGATCTGAGTTCTCATACAAGTGCATGTGTTTGGGAATTTAGGTCATCCCGAAGTCTGAGGTTCTTCGCCTGGGTGTGCTGGACCAGTCTAAGGAAGAGGTGATAGTCCAGGTTAGTACAAGTGCAGCCCTTGTATAGTATATTCACATTTTTTTGAGCTTTTAGCTCAAATTGTAACGTCTGTAGTTGACGGCATAGTCTGTAGTTTCAAATAGTGGTCGTATTAGCTTTATTTTTAGTCTAGCTGAAAAAAAATCTGGATACAATATTTGAATTAGTGAGGTGCAAGAATTTCTTCAGAGAACGTAAATTGAGGGTGAAGAATCGTCAGCTCTTTATTACCTCTGTGTAAAGTTTAGGTATTTCCATCCCTCAGTAGTTCGCTGACTCAGCTATCCTGTGTCGTTGTTGTTTAACTGTTGCTTTGCAGCGTCGGGTCCGCCACCCTTTCGTCCACGACCTGCAGGACTGCTGGCAGACCCAGCACCACCTCTTTATTAGTGAGTGACTCAGAACCCGCCCCCTCGGTCCAGCTTTCCTCCTTTCCTCACGTCAGGATGTTAATCCTGCCTTCACCCAGTCAGTGTTTCCCCCCCAAGCTGTCACAAACTCCTTTACACCCACGTGTTGACTTCTGTGCTCTTTTGATTCAAGCATCTTGACTTCAGAAGAAGGAATGAATTTGAATGAAAAAAGTCATTCCAAATCAGATGACAAGATTTTTTTTGTGCTTATATCCAGTGTGCAGTGGAGCTCAAAAATCACTGCAGAACCCAACATCCCATCCCTCTTCACTCCTTTTTTCTCTTCCCCTCCACTAGTTGCCTAGTTGAGAATGAGTTGTGATGTCTGTTCCACTGAATTCACCTACTTGCATTAATAAATATACCTGTGTGACTATATCAGCTGTAGAACGACTTCTGAGACTGCATGCTACTGTACTTTTAGATTCACACTCTAATGCTGCATTCGAGTTAACGCGGAAGTGTGAAGTCGCATGCTGGAATTACGTCATTTTTAACCTCCGCGCATCCATCGATGTTTCACTCCCCTTTTTTGTTCCTGTGGAGGTACAAGTAGAAAACAATCGTTGCTAAACTCTCCAAGACATCTTACCTCCTCGAAACAGCGAACTGTATAGTCAGTGTATAGTGTACTGTATAGTCAACAACAACGAATATGTCCGTATGTTGATTAATCTTAAACTAATACATGTATATCCAGTATATGTTATTTAAAGGTAAGAAGTCCTCATTTGTTTGCTGTTTATGCTGTGAGCAGCCGTGTTGATGTGACGTCACTTGCTGAACTCTAGGTTGACGAGACCGTCCCAAATAGGAATTCCGAATTGAGGGGGCCCGCTTTTGTTTTTCCTAGGTGGAAATGATAATATGAGTTATAACAATTTGTCGAATGCAGGATAAGAAAAAGGATGGGTCTATGTTTATCTGAAACCTTGCTTATTTCAGTCAGTTTTTGTTGTGTGTGTCCGTGTGTGTGTGTGTGTGTATATATATATATATATATATATATACAGTATATATATGCTAGGGAACATGTGTGAGATGGATGTTCTTGACATATAACACACATGATCCTCTGAGTGTGTAAGTGACAGAGTGAGACTATTATCATGGTATCCTGATTATTGCCTTGTTGCCTCTCTAGTGTGTGACTACTGCAGTACAGGAGATTTATACACATACTGGGTGATGATCGGTCAGTTTGGAGAGGATGCGGTTAAGGTGTTTGCTGCTGAACTCGGCTCTGCTCTAGGTAAGGATTTTAAAGGTGAGTGCTTATCGGTGGAGAGCAGTACTTTTATTTATTTGTTTGTTTGTTTGTTTTTTTCACATATTGCAGGGTTTCTTCATGATTTCGGAATCATCCACCGTGATGTTAAGGTACTCACATTTTTGTCTCGTATTGAGATGACATAATGAGTGATCAAATGATCTGAAATGTCTGTTTTTATCTCTCCTCTAGATGGAGAATGTTCTTTTATCAGACCAGGGTAAGGGCAGTCTGTACTCTGCATGCTGTCCACTAGAGGGTGCTGTAGATTGGGTTTGACTTTAGCACAGAATATTCCAGAATTTGTGCTGAATCTTTACAACATTCAGAGATGTTAAAAACACACAGTTGACGTTAATTAAACTGCCTTCATTATTAAAGATTATTTAATTTGATTACACATATAGGTCTCTGTCTTTAAATATAGTATTGATAGCGTTGTTAGAGACTGTAATGGATGTGAAATGATACTGTTACACAGACATGCGTTAATGGATCTGAATATTGTAATGATTTGTTTTTTTTTCATGTGTGTCAGGGCATTTACGCCTGGCTGATTTCGGTTTGTCCCGGAGGCTCGAACGAGGAGGAAGGGCATTCACCATCTGTGGAACAATTCAGTACATGGGTACATTACTTCCAATAACAGAATGAAATAAATATTAAAAGGTTATGCTGGCATAAACTGGCATATCCTCTAGATATGAAATGAACAGTTATTATAACTAATACTGCCATTTGGTTTGTTTGAAATGTTTAGAGTAACATCCTCATAGGTCTCGTAACCATACAGTATTGTGCAAAGGTTTCCTCCAGCCTTCAGTCTTACAAAAGCTTCCTGTTGCATTACAGCTCCTGAAGTGCTGAGTGGGGGTCCATACAACCACGCTGCTGACTGGTGGTCCCTCGGGATCCTTCTCTTCGCATTGGCTACTGGCAAGGTGGAGTCATAAAGCAGGTCGCTGACACATGGGACGCAGTGACACGTCCCTGTAAATATTAGTCACTACGACCGGACGTCTAAGGTCTAAAAATAAATAAACCTTGTTGATACTTGAATCACAGTAGTGACTTTACACGTTATTTCTCAGATTAATGCCGTGGAGACCTATAAATCTTTAGCAAAATATTCAATGGTTTTGGAGGAGCAGCACACAGGAAGTGATGAAATACCTTTGTTACTCCATAATCTCTCATAAAAAAAACCTGCGTTCTCTGAATCAGTTCGTTTTTTGTGCTCACGCTACATAACAGGATGGAAATTTACCAAAAAAAAAAATTAAGAAACTTAAATCATAGCACAACAACAACATAAGCCATTCCAGACTTGAAGGAAATTCTGTATCTATAACTAAGACAACTGTAAAACACTATACTTCAAATTCTTTCATACCTTTGGATACACAGCCTCAGGCGCAATTTGCACTTTACACTAACTCACATATCTCACACATCTGGTAAGCAGTTGGACAGTTGAAGATTGGAAAAAGACCAGGCAATGTTTTTCCAATCATAGCTATGCTAAATTGCCCCAAGGTGTGAAGGAGTGTGTGCATGGTGTCCTTACGATCCACCACGACCCTATAAAGCGTATAAAGCTATAAAGGATAAAGTGTTTACTGAAGATAGAGTGAATGAATACGTCCTGCCTTTTTTACAGGGACCCTAAGCGATACGTGACTGCTTATATCACTTATAGGTAGACTCAGCTTTGATTGCATGTTTGTTTCTTGAGTTGGTGCTTGGTACTTAATAACCTCACCTCTTCTCACAGTTCCCTGTACCTCCAGAGTCAGATCACTGTTGCATGCTGAGGAAGGTGCGCTGCTTCCCCTACGAGATGCCCAGAAGCTTCTCTGCTCCATTCGCCCTTCTGCTGACTGAGGTGAGAAATAAACACTCCCTGGAGGCTGGTTCAGTGTTAAAGTTATCATCAGACCAGATCATTAGTCCTGCATCCTGCTGTCTAAGATATGATCTCATCCTGACTTTCTCGTCCCTGCCAGCTGCTGTGTAAGACCCCGACACGTCGTCTGCGAACGCTGGAGCGCTTCAAGCGCCAAACCTTTTTCCGTGGCACTCCGTTCGACTCGCAGCTGTTACAGAAAAGCCCCATGGACCAGATCCTGGAACTGAAGAACAGGCCTGATCGCCCTGCCAAAGCCTGCCGAGGTCTTGCGCTCGAACCGTTTCCCAATTTTGATTTCGACTGCGATTTCCTCAGAGATACAACCTCCACCTCTGCTCAAGAAACCCTAACACTGACCAACGTGGTACTAGAGGAGGCCCTCGACCAAGGGCAAGCACCTCAGGGCAACTTTCCACAGAGAACATTTTTGTAGCAAGATGCTAGATGTTGTTAGTTTGAAATGTGTGACACAGGATTGTTCAAACTGTGTATATTCTATAATTTCCATCATTTCACTGTGAGAATTAATTGTCCCTTGATATTATTGAGAATTTTTGAGCAATACATTTCAAAGGATGTTTTATGCCAAAGTATAATGTTAAGTATAATATTCATGCTACATGTGAGTTCCCATGCCAAGGCTTTTTTACGCATTTCTCAGGGCTATTGTATATAACACATTAAAACAATTAATTTTAAGGTTAAACTAAAAAAAAACAAACAAAAACAACAACATGCTAATACCCTGCCGATACCTCGTCCACCTCGTCCACTTTTTACAGGCCTTTTGCTTAATGCATCGTCTTTTAACATGTTTGTGACACCACAAATTATATTTGTACTAATGTTTCTTATTACAAAAACTGGTGGACTTAGTCAAAGCCTAGAACGTAATAACCAAGTAAACCAAGTATAATGTAATACATGTTTCTATTATATTATGCAATTTAGCGTAGGACCTCATGGCAATGTTTATTACCATGGACGATCCCCATGGAGCAGTCTCAGGTCAAAACACACTGCTGAAGGTTATAATGGAAGAAACAGGATGTAATGTCCTGGAATTGTTTATTTATAGCCAGCAAACCAAAATCACTTACAGTCTTAGATGAAGAACTTTGGACAAGTTTTCAAGTTTATGGACACTTAATCATCACACACATATGTGGTTCTTCCCCAAACTTTGCCACAAAGTTGGAAATTCTAGAGAATGTCTTTGTATGCTGTAGTATTACAATTTCCCTTCACTGGAACTAAGAGGCTCAAACCTGCTCCAGCATGACGATGCCCCTGTGCACAAAGCGAGCTCCATGA